>WBMY01012605.1:587561-679354 GCA_013397315.1 Donacobius atricapilla | reverse complement strand
TTTTGTGGGGTTTTGTTGTTGTTTTGTTGTTTTGGGTTTTTTTGTCAAATAGTATTTTGAACAAACGTTTATCTCCCACACTTCTCTTGAAAAGCCATCTTCTCACCGACCCACCGCTCTCACCGAAGCTTCCACTGCCTGTTTCTTACTGCTACCTGTAATTCTGTCATTTTCTGTCCTGTGCATTTGCCTGTTTGTTGAGTGGGTTCTCTGAACAACAGAAACCGTTCAGTACCTTGAAGCCTGGTTCCTCTTTGCCAGCCGAGACCTTTACCTGGTTCCTGGTGATGCAACGTGACTCACATGGTTGACAAGATCGAGGTCTGTTCCCATCTTCAGCAGAGCTCAAAGTGCACCCTTACCTTGAGTGGCTCTATTTTCACTGGCCTCTCATACCCATTCTCCTTTCAATCCTTTCCTCTGCCAGCATTTGGAGCCCTGGAGGGTGAGGAGAGGGAAGGCTTTTCCACCACCCAGGCATGAGCACCTGCTAAGCTGGTAAATCTTGAGGAGGTGCTGGTGGGAAGCATGGGGTGGTTGGACCATCCCATTTGCTGTCCCTCCATGAGTTTGTTGGGCAGATTAAGTCGGGCATCTTCCCAAAACAAATACTGGTGTTACTCTGTCACATGGACCCGTGCCAGAAACTCCTTCCCTCTGGAGTCCTCAGTGCTGGCAGGCCAAGCCTTCACCCTCCCTCTGTCTGTGGCCTTCACCTTCTCTTGCTGCACCCACCCTCAGGTAATTTTCTTTCTCTGTTTGCCTGTACAACATCTTGCCATCCTGTGGGAAGAGGCCTCCCACTCTCCAGATGACCTGGGCTGCAAATGGGCTCACTGGACTGGCACCCCTCACCCCTGGGCCAGTCTGGAGTGCTCTGAAGGGAGGCTTGTGCCCTTGTGTCCTCCTGACTCCATCATCTCCTTAGGATGCCTCACAAGTTTCTGGACTCCCACAGCCTCAGCCTTTTATTCAGGACTTACTGATGTTCTCTGAGAGGATCTTGGGATTTTTGCTTGTATTTTGTTGTAGTGTGAGTTGTTGATTGGTGCAGGATGCTGGATGGATGTGAGACTGACCCAGAGGGACAGCAGAAAGGCTTTGTCTGTGACCCTCATTATCCAGAAAATGCTGTTACCTGCCATCCAAGGGCAGCCTTTGGATTGCCTAGTGGATGGCTGGGATCAGCCAGCCCCAGGCTGGGAATGGCAAAACAACCAGAGATGGAGAATGGACAGAAAACACCTGTTCCCTCACCAGCAACACTGGAGATATGTTTTTCTTACCTGCCACTTGTCAGGTGAATCAGTTCTGTCTGTAACAGATCTGGATCAGCAACTCTGGGAGCCTTGGGAAAGCCCATGTTTGCTTCAGTGAAGAGCTCCAGCCTAGCCATAAAGCAAGAGTATTTATGATTACGGCACTGATCTTAATCACAGGGGGTTCATGATGTCCCCAGATGATTTGTGGAAGAAATACTTCACCTTGGCATGTAATTTGCCTTTACAGCAGGTTTTTAAAAGCCAGGCCTACTCTCTTGAAATACACTGAGTGACTTCTTGCTTTAGAAAGGGGAGCCTGATATTATTCTTACTGAGGCAGGAAGGGAAAGCATGAGGGGAAAAAAGGACATTTTAATACTGGAGTGGATTGTTGTTGCTGGTGCTGTTTTTCCCAAAGACCTGAGGAAAAAGTGGAGAGAATTAGTCTCAGAGATAGAAGGGAGTGGAATTTTTGAGGTTTTTCTTTGTCATCCTGTCTCTGCTTTTGACATCTGCTGCTGACCAGAGTTAAAGTTAGAGTGCAGGCTCAGAGTCTGAATACAAACCATTGCATTGCAGATTCCAGCTCTGAAATCAACCCTTACTTGACACAATCCCTAAGCAAAAGAGCTCAGCCACTTCCTTCTGTAAATGGGAAAGACAGTCAACAAGAACTGGGGGGAAACTGAGGCAAGAGGTGTAAAACAATAGGTCTGAGGGTCTCCAGTGTGACAGGGGCTGTAGAATCAACACCTGTCTCCTGATATCAATTACCCAATGCTGGTTGCCTCATCTGTCTCATCTCCATTCAGATCTGCTCTGATCCAGGGAATAGTTTTCATGTCAGTGTTTCTGTACAAGGATGGGATGCTGGGATAGCCTGCTTGAGTTGATGGGATAAAGGAACAAATCTTTTATTTTTGCCTTTTACTCTAAGATGAACGTTATCTTGTTCCAGGCCTTGCAAGGATTTTAGCTTTGTGTAGGGGAAAAAGAAGGGGAAAAACAACACAAGCCAAAAGCAAGCCTAGATAACAAATCTGTTATTCACTAGGTTTAACAGATACATAATCATTTAATTACCTTGAAGGAGGTTTTCATCTTTCCCTGCTCAGCCGACTTGAGCATGTGTGTGTTTCTCTTCCTCCCCCAAAACAAGCCTTTCATTAAAAGGGTTTTCATCTGCTGCCTAAAAAGGGAAGAGAAGAAAAGATCTCGCACTGAGGTGTTTTATGTTGAGTTGTACGTGCTAATGACAGCAAAGCCCACATAAAAGGAACAACTGCTTCAAATACTCATTTGTCAGGAGCGATGGGGAGCTCTGTGAGCCGCGTGCTGGCGAGCAGCTGCCGAGGAGCAGAACATGGCTTTGCTGCTGCCTTGTGCCAAACCAAGAGCTGTCCTGGTGGCCTCCATCACCAGTGCACTGGTTTAGCTCTGCCTGGCTGCTGGTCCTCCTTGGGAAGGTGTTTGTTGGGAAACGGGGTGTGAGAAAGGGGGAGAAAAAGAAGGTGGAGGGTGATGATGCCTGAGCTGACAGGCATCTAAGAGGCATTTGGATAATGTCCTTAATAACAGGCTTTAAATTTTGTTAGTCCTGAAGTGGTCAGGAACTTGGGCAGGATGGTGGTTGTAGGTCCCTTTGAACTGAAAATACAATTTTTTGTTCTATTCTACTCTACTAGGTCCCTTTGAATTGAAAACTATTCTATTCTATTCTATTCTATTCTATTCTATTCTATTCTATTCTATTCTATTCTATTCTATTCTATTCCATTCCATTCCATTCCATTCCATTCCATTCCATCCCATCCCATCCCAATTTATTTGTTTAATGTCCATGTCTTCTCATCATGGACTTTGTAGTAAACTCAGCCTTCCACATCCTGCTGCAGCCTCTCAGACTCGGAGAGGATTTTGCCCCAAGGTCTCCAAAACCCAGACAGGTTTCCAGGCCCTCCAAATGTCCTGTTTTGTCTTCTTTTCAAGGTGCAGAAGGAAGCTGCAGCACCCACCTGCTCCCAAAATGCCCCCCAGTGAACTGGGTGGCTGCACTGGGGAGGGGAGAGAGGACCTGCTGGGCCTTTGGGTGAGCGTGTCCAGCTCCTTGCTCCCTTGCATCAAAACCCCTTGTGGTGATGCATCTTCAGCTGTTGCTGTGGCAACTGCTCGGATTCCATCCCTCTCCTCTTTCCAGCATCACTTAATCCATCTAGAGAGGCGACTGCTGGAAGCCTCGGCGCAGGGAGAGGAGAAAACCCATCCCTGCTCAAACAACTGCGCCTCTGCCTTTTCAGGGGCTGCAATGACAACTCCAGCGAGGCCAATCCCAGAGCTCCAAACCCTTTCCTGGCTCGCCAGTTATCCTTTCATTTATCCTGGCACCTGTCTATCATTAAGGGGAGGGTGTGAGGTGCAGTTTCTACGGCAGCTGCAGGCAGCTTGCTGGGCAAGGCGGGGGCACGGGCAGCTGCCCCGTGCAGGTGGGATCTGCACACATCCCGTGGCACCTGCAGCACAGGGGTGTGTGTGTGTTTTGTTGGAACCCTGGAGACTGAGAATTTCAGGCTTTCTGTGCTAAAAGGCACTGACCCTCAAGCAAACACTACATTTGACTCTGAGGCCGTGGAACAGGCTTCTGAAATTGAGTGATAGCACTGGGGTTGTGGGTGTGGAGTTTGAACAGAGGTGTGCGATGTGACAGCGTGTAAAACTTGGGCTTTAAGGTTTTAGTATATAGTAATATATATACAGCAGTATGGAAGACTTAGGGCATTGGCTAAGTCCTTCTTCTTTCACCTTCTTCTTCATGATTTTGGGTGTTTTTTTCTAATTGGGTGAAAAGGTCCGCATTGCACACCTTTGGTGTTTGATTATTGGATTAAAAGTATAAATAATATAGGTGTCATCTCATTATTGGGTGATTAGGACCTCAGAGACCTTGGAAAGAATTAGAGACAGAGCCATTTTCTACCTTGTTGGATGGAACTCACAACTTGTGAGACTGTGTTATAGAAAAGAATTAATAAACATCTGTGTCTGAACACAAGGAAACTGCATCTCCTGTGCATTAACCCCAGTTCTAACAGTAAGAAAATAAGAAACTCACAGTGTTTAGTATCTATTTCAGTCTTGGAAGGGTTTCCAAGCATGTTTTCAATCTGCTCTGCATCATGTCCAGGGAAGGCGGGGGTGATCCAGGAGGAGGCTGCTGCTGATGGTTTGGATCCAGCTGTGCCTTGGGACTCCTGGCGGTTTGGCATTTCAGGCTGTGGCATTTCAGCCCCCATCCATCATTACAGCACTTACCCAGAAAAGGAGATGTGTCCTGTAGTGGGTACATCCTCTTCAGAGGGGTGCTTCAGATAATGGTGAGAGGAAATTAACACAGAAATTGGAAGCTGAACAAAAAGCTCCCTCTTGTTCAAGGAGTCTTGTTAGAGCATGAAAATGCTGCTCAGAGCCAGTGTCAGAGCCACAGGTTTGATTTCAGCAGATGAGAGCTGTATTTCTAACTTTGAGTTGGCTTGGACACATTGACCTTTCCGTGCCCCTGACTCCCTCACCCCTTCTGATTTGAGTAAGCATTTCCAGTTAATAGGTGCTTGTACCATCCTTAGTTCCTGGAGCTGTGATCTCACAGTGGGGGCTTCTCATGAGAAGTCTTTGAGCATGTACAAACAAATTAGGTAATTTGCTGTTGTTTGCCAGTCACAGTGACTTGCACTGAGGTGAAGAAGAAGGAAAGTGTGAAGAGGCTTCTGTTATTTTTGGGTATCTTTTGTCATCTCTTAGCCTTTCTGCCCTGCAGCCATCCAGCTGGCAGGGGAAAAGGCTGGTAACTTGTTCCATTTCTGCAGTGACTTTCAGCAGGATTTCAGAGATTTATTAATTCATAGAATCATAGACTGGTCTGGGTTGGAAAGGACCTTAAAGATAATCTTGTTCCAACCCCCTGCCATGTGCAGGGACACCTCCCACTATCCCAAGTTGCTCCAAGCCCTGTCCAACCTGGCCTTGGACACTTCCGGGGATGGGGCAGCCACAGCTTCTCTGGGCAGCCTGTGCCAGGGCCTCACCACCCACAGAATGAATAATTTCTTCTTAATATATATCTCATCTATCTAATCTCTAATCTATTCCTGATAATTGCAGTGCTGGATCTTCAGGAAATCTGTCCTGGTGCACAACAGCCCCATCCTTTTTCCCCTTGTTGAGAAATCCAACCAAACAGAAACTGAGCAATGATGGGAAAAGGCTTTTCTGAGAGCAGTACCTCCTACCTTAATGCACATCTTGTTTTCTTAGAGCTCAGCCTCACCCTTCTGAGTGACTAATCAAGGACCTGCTCGTGTGATTTCGAGGGGCAGCTCAGGGAGCTTGGTTGGAATGAGAGATACAAGAAACATCTGACACTCGGTACTGTGTCTCTGCTGTTTTTCATAACAGTTGGGCTGCTCATTTTTGTCGTGCAGGATTATCTATCCCACAGGACAGAGTGATCTCAGAATGCAGCAGGGTAATGCTCATCTGTCCCTGCCAACACAGCATCCTTAAAAAAACACCAGGAAGAGCTTGTGTTGTTTTGAAAGCCTAGCTGAGTGCCATGCTATTGTAATGCCTCAAGTGGCTACAGGGTTTTCTGGCTCTCTGGTTACCTGTCAGGACTGCTGGGATCCCTGTGGCACCCCACAGTCTGAGGGAGGAAGGGCAATTCCCCATTCAGACAGTCCAGGGTGATGTCTTGGCTTGGAAGCTGAAAGTGCTTTTCTCCATTGTAGCATCAGCTGCATCCGCTGCCTTGGGGCCTGGCCAAGGAGAAACATTCTCAGGATGTTGAGGCTGCAGATAAGAGGTGAGGCTGGAATGTGTGTCCTGCCTCGCTTGGGGCATCTCCAGGAGCCCTCAGCCTCCTTCCCTGCCTGGTCTTTGAGCATGAGTCCATTTGCTTTGGCTTGGGTGTTATCTTGTGCTGCCGTGGATCTCTGGCAGGGAGAGGATGATAAGAGCTGTGATATCGTGGTCCTGACCTTCCCACTGTGGAAGCCAAGCTATGATGACTCCCTGGGCTTCTGTCCTGGTTTCCAAAGGAAGTGGGTTTGCATCAATGTGACCTCTGTGCAACCTCCAGCCCATCTGTTCCTCTGCCTCCTGCAGAGGAACTCACTGACCACTCTTGGCCTCACTGGGCCTAGGTCTGGGGCTCTCAAAGTTCCTGAGAGTCTGAAGTTCTTCACTGACTGTAAAAAGGCACAGCTTTAGAGGAGAAATAAACTTCCAGTCCTCTTAGGAAGAAAGTGCTACAGCTTGGGCTCAACCATCGTTAGACCCCAGAAATCCCCACAGGAGAGTGTTGTCCTGGGAATGCCTCCCACTTCTGAGGAATTCTTAGTTGGATAATGTCCCTTATGTGTGCCAAACCCATTCCTTGGCACTGGTTAATAATGAACTTCGTTGAGGAGTGACAGGTCAATGTCATTATCATAGAGTCAGAGGGATTTGGGTTGGAAGGGACCTTAAAAATCATCTAATTACAACCCCTCTTCCATGGGCAGGAACACACATGGAAGTTCTTGTGAACTTCTGATAGAACTCCTTATAGAAGGACAGAAGGTTGGCTGGGAAGGGTGCAGATTTGTATAGGCATAATTACAGAAGGAATTAATTACTGATTCGTGATCTGCATGTGCTCTGCTCTGTGCCTTCTGCAGCTTTGCCCAATCCAGTTTTCCTGTGTCAGTTGTTCGGAAGAACTCTTTTACTTAGCCAGGGTTTTCCTTCCTCAATGCACATATTCATATTATTTGTGACTTCCAAGCTCAGGAAGCATCAGGACTGAGGCTGCTCACATGTCCCCAGTAGCCACTTTCCAGCGAGCAGATGGACCTCATGACAAAACAATCCACTATTTTTGTCACTAGTCCACTCTCCTAATCCAGTGACCAGAAGGCTCCTGCTCTCTGGATCATTACTTCTCCTTCTGAAGAGTGTGTCAAAGCAGCAAAGGGCTGGAAGAAAGCTAATGTTGTGTCTCTATTTAAAAAGGATAAATGTGGCGCTTGGATAATTATGGCAGCCTGACCTTGATCCTTGTGAAATAATGGACCAGCTAAGAAAGACTCTATTAATAAAGAATTAAAGGAGGGTAAAATCATTAATGTTCATCAGCAGTGATGTGTGGACTGGCTTCAGAGGCAGAACAGTCCTGGGCTAGGATCAAGCTCTCAACAGACCTGGGTCATTTCCCAGCGTGGCCTTGGGGGAATCACTTTGCTCCCAATCACCAGGAGTGGGCAGTGAGCCATGGCAGGGGAGGTTGGTTATCTTCATTTGGATCCTGCTTTTGAGCAGCCACTCTCTGGTGATCAGCATCACTCATCACTCCCCAGCCTTCACAACACCGAGGCCAAGGACCCAGGGCAGCTGAGCTGATGATCTCCCGTCCCTCAGTGAGGAGGCTCTGGAAGAGATATCCCAAAGAAACTTTGGATGTCCCATTCCTGGACGTGTTCAAGGACAGGTTGAAGCAACCTGGTCTAATGGAAGGTGTCCCTGCCCATGGCAGGGGGTGGAACAAGATGATCTTGATTGTCCCTTCCAACCCAGCCCATTTTATGATCTGCTGGTCTCCCTCTAGCTGTGCCCTGATCTGTGCAAGCCACCACTGAAAAGTTCAGCTGCCAGAGTGCACAGAGCTAAAACATGGCCAAACCTCTTCCCTGGCCTGGCCACCAGCCTCCAGGCCAACCACTTTTTGCCCTTGCAATGCCTGACAAAAGAGAGCTGGAATTTGCTTCTGAGTGTGTGGAAGACTCTTAGCTAGAAAGGAGCCGCCAGAAGTGACAGAGATGCAAGGACTCAATTATTCCTTTGTTGTCGCTGCAGATGTTTACACTTCCCATCAATCCTGTTGCTTTCTCCTCATCAGCTGCCTTTAAAGTTCGGAGCATTTTCCTCATGTATTATTACTTTTGCCGTGCCAATAAATAAGCACACCATCAATCAAACTAACAACACTGTAAACTTAGGAAGTGCAGATAAAATATATGGTGCATTAAAAAATTCTTTGACCGGGTGAGCTTTTTTTCAGAGCTGGTTTGATTGCTGCTGGTGCTGATGTAAATTTGGGGGAAGTATATCCAGAAATTTATGGAGCTTGGATTCCTGCCTACAAGGCATTGACCTGATTCCACTTTATAACATAATAACGTTCCCCAGCACTGTTTGTGTAAATTTTAAATATAATTTTTACGACGCTAAGAATTAGTGGTATAATAATGTAAACACAGCATGGACTGTAACTCACCCCTACTTCTCCTGCACTGAGGGTGGAGAGCTCCTTGCTGCTTCCTTCTCCAGATTATCCAGGAGCTGGGAAGCTGTGCAGGAGTTTAAAAGGAAACAGCTTGGCAGCCCTGGATCCCAGGGTTTGCAGCAGTACAGGGTGATGACTCCATATGACCATACAGAGATGTGAGAGACAACTTCAGGAAGCAAATTCCCGGCAGTCTCTGCTGCCTCTCATTTATAAACTTGCTTTTTTCCTATGTTTTGTCCAGGTGAAATCTGATTTCTCCAAAGTCAATGAAAGGTTAGGCTTTTTTTGCCTCTCTTTTGCCTGTTTGCCCTCTCCTTTTCCTCATTCCTTGCTTTCCTTTTCTTTCTCTTTCTTTGGTCTGCTTTTGTTTTGATGTTTTTTTCAATCTAGTTTAATTTACAGAGCATCCAGATGCTGTGGTCTCGATATCTTTATAAAAACCCAATCCCTGCCTCTCAACTCTTACCCTCTTGACTTGATTACAGCAGAGTGGGCGGGTGACAAAGCCAGAGGGAACACAGAGAAAACAGAAGATTGCAGCTCAGCAGAGCAGATGAACAAAAGATGTATTTATTTACGTAATAGCTGAGTAAATAACATTCTGAGTCTCATTTCTTTTGGGGTCCCAAAGGGCCTGAGTGAGTCAGTCTTGGTGACCACTTAGATTCACTGTATGGTCATTTTTTTTTCAGGCCAAATGCCTTGGATAAGGGGCAAAGATGTTTGCTGGATGAGGGATATTGAAAGGAAACTCTTAAAAAGACCCTGTAAAGTTGAGGATAAAGAAAGGGATTTTAATGGCAGAAGAAAAGAGGAACTGGATGCTTTCAGTAATGAAGGAATTAGTGCCAGAATGAAGTAATGAAGGGGCAACAAAGGAATTAATGGTCTGTTCCTGAATGGAGGTGACCCCTACTCTTCTGGGAAAGGAAGGGTGAAAATCCATTGCCAAGGGTTAAGTTTATGTGGCCAGTGGTGCCCCCAATGCCCTCAGCATTAGGTGAGCTTTAGTTTCCTTCAGCAGAAAGTGGAGACCCAGCCAATGTCACCAGGGATCATGAGGGAGGAGTATGAAGGAAAAGTTGGAAAGGTTCCCTTCCTGGTGTTGTTGGACTCACAGACACACACACACATACACTCACTTTAGTGAGAAGGCATGAACTGTTTGTTACAAAATCTGACTCTACTTCTATAGTATTTCTACAAAGACCAGGGATTGGGGGAGAAGGTTGACACCTCTTCCCATCTCATTGGTCAAGACAATTGTCCATCAGCTGTCCAGATCTCTAAAACAAAGAATGTAAACTACTAATGAAAACATTGCTTCTATTTATAACACCCGTGTGTGTGAAACTACCTAAGAACTATGAACTGTGAGACACAAACAGAAGGCTGAAAAATCAGGGTGACACCCTTCCCCTGAATGCTCTGGCTGACAAGAGATGCACAAGTGGAGATGAGTAAACCAGTATCAGGTGGTGGCTGTCGATAGGTGGGGGGTTCATTGTATTAAACCTTCATGGATATGTTCCCCGTTCCCATGTAGAATGCCTGTCATCCAAGGTAAATAAATCTCCTTTTGTACTGGAAACTGGAAAACACTTTGATGACCCTTTGGATCATAATCCTGGCCAAAACCAATAACGGAGTGAAGCTGTGCAAAATGAGGCTGGAAGAAAACCTGTGCAGCATCACAAGGCTGTGAAACACCCCGACATGCCTTTTCCTAGGAGAGGAACTCAGGGTATTTGATCAGTCTCCAGCTTACACTGGGAAACAGCCGAGTGAAACCTCCATGAAATCGTAACTCTGGGGGTATGAAGCACCATAAAGAAACCAAACTAATTAGTTCAGGGCTAAGACCACACGGCCTCAGAGAGGCCTCCTCGTTCTCTTTAGTGGCATCCTCACCATGTCTCTCACTGGAGACCAGCCCAGCTCAGCTCTGATGAAGGCCATAACACATATGTGAGAGAAAAGGTCCTCATATTTCTGAGACTTTATTATTCCTGCAAGCTACAGCAAAACACATTTTGCAGGCGCTCTATGAGGAGTTATAAATAAAGAAAATTAAACTACCATCGACCCAATGAACACAGCCCATTTCGTGCAGTGTTTTCACTGCAAAAGCTCTCTGACTTGGTAATTGGCAAAATTTTGGTGATGTGAGGTGTGCATCTCTGCTGATACCAGTAATTGGTAAGGGTGGAGGATATTATTTTAAATGGACTGACTCATTTGAAAGCATTCAAGAACTAGAATGAAGCTACACACACAAAATGAATCAACAACGATTCTCTGGATTGGGAACCAGCTCCCCTTAGAGTCAGGCAAAAGATTTAATTTATTATATATCAAAGGCAAAAAGGGATGGGATTGTGCCTGTCCTTGGTGCAGCTGTTGGCAGTCTATGATTTTCACATCCTGTGAAAACTGTATTTTTCCAACCTATGTGATGTCCATAGCAAAGTAGAAGGATGAAGAGAAAGTGCCTCCACTGTAAAATGTCCAAAATAACTGTTTTTTAACAGAGCCTTCTTCTTGGGTCTGCTCTGGTCAGCTTGATATTTTCCCCTCAAAAAATGCAAACCTGGCCACGCACCCAAAGCTTGACACAGGCTGCAGAATGATTTCTGTGTTTGAATCTGAACCCAGAGCCTGGTCCAAGCTCTGAGGTTTTATGCAGTACATCACCCAATGAAATTGCCTTTTCCCCTCCCCGTTTCAATTAGAAAGAACATTAGGTCAATCAGATAAAGCCACATTGGGAGGATTTCCTCTTTATGGCGCTTGCCTCTTCAATTATCTATAATGAACTTCCTCACAGCATTGCAAGGCTTTTTATATGCAAACGAACCCTGTTTTGGGGCTGCCTCAATCACGGCTCGTTAATGAACTTGAAACAAGTGTTATCGGAAAGGTTACAGCACCAGTGGTGGAGGGGGAACGGGATAAAGCCACACAAGAAAGGCCAGGATGAAGAGCTGGGATTGGCCTGCAGGTAACAGAGTGGACTATCTCCAACCTCCATCCCGCAGCCCCCGTCAGAGGCTTTTCTCTGTGACAGACATCAAGTGAAATGCCCACTCCTGGGAGACGGCTGCTTGGCGGCAGATAGGGTTTTCCCACCCTCCTGCCCCACGGATTCCCTCTGCCAGTGCATCTCTCTCTCAACTCCTGGAGCTGGGGAGGAAAAAAAACCCAAAAACACAGAGAGGATGCTGCCAACGTCTTTTCTTGTGCCAGGAGAAAGAGAGGGAGCTGAGGCAGAGGCCCCAGGATGTGTTGGGCTGGTGATGGGGAAGGGTCAGGGGTGTTGAAGCCGTAAGGTCCCAAATAGTATTAGCATGTGGCATCTGCTGCTGTGATCAGTACTGAAAACTCTTTAATAGCCTAGATCACATTCTTCTGCTCTTTGGGGTTTTTGTTGATCTTAAATTATAGATTATGCCTCACTTTCTTGTGCTGAGAAGCTTCAGGGAGCCTTAATGCTGGTGTGGCACGGTAAGGTAGAACTATTGAACCCAAGCTTGGGAAGACTTTCCAGATGGTTAAGCCTTGCTCTTTAATCAAGAAAAATGCTTCTGTGATACTCTATCCATTGTGCTTCAGCGTCAGGAGTTCCCTGGAGAGGTTTCGTCACAGAGCAGAACAGCAGCGAGGCCAGGGCGTGCTGGGACAGGGTGAAGCTCCTCAATCCTCCACCCCCAAGAGTGCAGAGCGTGACAGGGATAAAGTTCATCCCTGCATTGCACACCCCATGGGTTTTCCACCTCCAGCCAGGTTAATGGCACGGCCTTTTAAACCTTGGGAGCACACATCAAGCCAGGCCTTGTGCCGGATCTCAGGCAAAGAACCACTGGGTGCAAGGAGGTTCAGCTCCACCCAGCTCCAGTGGCTGTGCTGGTTCTGGTGCCAGCCTGGGCAAGGTCAGTTGAAGCCCATCAGTAGCTCTCAGTTACTTTCACCATGAGCATCACCCTGTAAATGCAGATGAAAAATCATCTCTCAGACTCCTCAGTCTGGCACCCCCTTAGGACAGACCCTCAGATCCTCTTTGGGACTGGGGAAGGTTCTGGACTTCACTGCAGGGGTGCACTGGGTGGTCACTGGATTTTCTCCCTGCCCCTGGCCAGGGATGAGCTCACATCCTCCATGTGATGGGTGTTGGCTCTTGTAATTCTGTCCCTGGTTGGTGTAACTACAGATGTTACACGTCTAATCCATTTCTTTATCTCCCTAAGCTATTTGCTTCACCAAGATGCTCCCACCATTTGCTCTAACAAGACCTCAGGCTCTCAATGAGCCATAAATTCCACTTTTGAACCCTTCAGTCCCTTTCCCTACTTTTCTGCCCCAAATCAGACATTTTCCTCTTGCCCACACCTACAGTTGCCTGTCTCTGCTGGCATCAACTGGAGCTGGCTTTAACTTTGGGCAGGACAGGTAAAGGCTGCAGTAATTTCCTAAAGAGCTGATATCACCCCAGGATCCATGAAAGGGACATCTTGCAGTTGTCTGACTGTGCTATGAAGAAGCAGAGCATGGCCACTCTAACTAATTAAGCTGTGCTAATTAATTACACTTTTAATGCAGCCACCTGTGAGGCAGTTTCGGGTGCCCAGCGCTCACCTGTGCAAGGGACCCATGCAGAGGCACCACATTAACAACATCCAGTTGGCATTTCTCCTTTTGTGAGACAGTGGAAAGCTTTTCAAAGGGGCCTCCATGCCTTTTGTGACAGTTGTTTCTTGGCAGCTGGGTCTAGATCTCTGTAATGAATATTTTGCTCTCTTCTGAGCCAAAATAAACTCTATTTTTAACAATACTGACTCCATAGGTTGCAACAGGTCTTTGCTGGAGCCGTGCCTTTTGTACAGTGATGTGTTGGCTGTTGGGAAGGGAGGAACTGTGCTCAGATTTTTGCTTTCTTCACTTTTATCATGTCATTGTGACTGGGTTAAGTCTGTGGAGGGACATGATTGCTTTTCCATTACCTGAACAAACGGAGCAGGTATTAAAAAAGCACCAGAGATGGCTTCCCTGGGTCCTGTGGGCTGAAATAAGCCAGGGAGATAGGAAAGGACAGTCTGAAAGCAATCCTTCCTTGCCTGTTTATCTGAGCCTTCCCAGGAATGCTCCTTGAACAGCTCTGCAACACACCAAGGCACAGGGAGCTGCAAGGGCTTTGTAATGAGGTGAACTGAGAAGGCTGGGAAGCACCCCAGGACCCTTCCTGAGGCTGGGAAACCCATGTGCTGACTCGGTGGGCTGTCTGCTCTCTCCCCAGGACTGTCCCCAGCTGCTGCAGGCCGAGAAGATCCTGGTGCCCGTGGAGGTGATCAAACCCATCACGCTGAAGGCCAAGAACCTGCCCCAGCCCCAGTCAGGCCAGCGGGGCTACGAGTGCATCCTGAGCATCCAGGGCAGCGAGCAGAGGGTGCCAGCCCTGAGGTTCAACAGCTCCAGCGTGCAGTGCCAGAACACCTCGGTGAGCCAGGGCCTGCAGAGGGACACACGTGCCCACAGCACTGTCCCCAAGGGGTCTGGGGTCATGTCACAGCCCTTCTTACCTAACTGAGGATGCTGGAGTTGTTTTGTCCAGGGGAAAGAAAGCTGAAAGGAGACCTTATTGTTCTCCAGAACCATCTGGAGGTTGTGGGATTGGGGTCTGGCTTTTCTCACAGACAACCAGCTATAGGACAAGGGGAAATGGCCTCAAGCTGTGCCAGGGGAGGTTCAGGTTGGATACTAAGAACCATTTGTTCATTGGAAGAGTGGTTAAACATTGAAGTAGGAGGAGTAACCATCCCTGGAAGTGTTCCAAGGAGGTGTAGACATGGCCCTTCACAATACGGTTTGGTGGGCATGGGGGGGTTCATTTAAAGGTTGGACTTGATGATCTGGGAGGTCTTTTCCAGCTTGCATGATTCTGTGGTTCCAAATGCAGTCAGGAGAAGGTTGGCTGGTGGCTTGAAACTGCTCTTTTTCCTCCTTGGACTGGCTGGTGCCACCACTCAGTTGTTGCTTCTGCCCCGGACCCAATCCCCAGGCTGGGCTGGAGCACCTCAGCCATGACCCACAGGCAATAACACCAGCTTAACCTGTTCCTATCCCCACAGTGCCACAAAAAGGGGTCCCAGTGGGACAAGTGTTGATGTCAGGGTGAGAGTGAAGGTTATTTTGGGGCAGTTTAGTGATAAAACCCCATATAAACAGTCTGACACGTGCCAGCATGTAACAGGTCAGGAAAAGGTGAGAACACAGAATCCCAGAATGGGTTGGGTTGAAAGGGACCTTGAAGATCATCCAGTTCCAACCCCTTGCATGGGCAGGGACACCTTGCACTGCACCAGGTTGCTCCAAATCCCATCCAACCTGGTCTTAGGTTGGGTCAAACCTTCCTCCAGCCCTCACATGCCCTGTGAGGCATCTCTCTGTCTCTGCCCATCTCCACTTTCTCACCTGAAGTGCAGGACCTGTGACTGTCCTTGCAAGGAACCTGTGTGAGCCACGACAGTGCTGTCACCACAGCCAAGTCACTTCTGGGGACAAACCCAGTCATCTTCCAGCAGCCAGGAGCTGTTCCCACATGCAGTGGAGCTCTCTGCTTCTCCAGAGGCTTCTCCACGAGATCCATGTCTCCAGGATATGCATGGAGTCATTTTCATTGCTGCTACTGTGAGATGATTTATTAGTCAAAGAGCTAATTACAGGCTTTAGCCACTTCACCGCAGCTCTGCCACTCCACGCTGGGCAGTGCTTGTCACAACATATTCTGCTGCATTAAGCAGGGCTGAAGATTACAGGCAGTTCGCACATTTTACATCTGTTGCAAACAAGCAACTTCCCAACCGATGCTCTTTTATTTGGTTTTTTTTTTTGTCTCCCTCCCTCCCATCTCTCCCTGATTTTCATTACTGGTTAATGACCTGTGAGCATTCAGGTTTCAGGTTAAAAATGGACAGACTGGGAAGTTAAGGAGGTATGCACATTTTCTTTGAAGTATTATTTTTAAATGCTGGAAGCTAAGGGGGAATTGTATGGTGGTGGGCAGAGATTATATCTGTCCAAAGAGTCTTAGCAGGCAAGACAGACCTTTAATGACCCTTCAGAGTCATGAATTCTCTGCCACACATAGGCATTCCAAGGAATTATCTCAGGATCATTTTAAGCATAGTTGGGCTGAGCAGGAGAGTAACTTCAGCCAGCCTCAGCAGCCCACTTTGCAGAGCCCAATAAAAGACTGGTTTTGACAGGTAATGGTGATTATTCCCACACTACCTGCAAGCTCCAAGAAGTTGCCAGTGCCTGGGACCACAGAAGTGGGGTTTGATGAGTCCCCAGGATGGATTTGCTCACAGGATTGTCTAAGTGCTGTGGCAGCACCATTTTGACTTTAATGTCTGTTTTCCCAGGCCAGAACACTCAAGGCTCTGCCAGAGCTGCAGAGGGTGGCAGGACTGAGCCTCAGGCTCGTGCCAGGGCTCTCCATGACCTTACTGCTGAGTGTTGTCTGCAGGACGCTTGTCCTGTGTTTGGTGGTGGCTCAGGTGGATCTCTTTCTTCTCCAGGGAGAGAGGCTCATTTGGGAATAAAATCAACTCTTTTCTATCCTTTTTCTGCTTCTTCTCTCCCTCTGCCCTCCCCTTTCCCTCTCACTCCTCTGCTTCCCTTGTCTTTCCTTTCCTCCCCTTTCCTTCTCTTGTCTTTCCACCCTTTTTCTTCCCCTTCCTTTTGAAGGAGCTTTGACTCTCTGATTTGAGGTCTTTCTTCTTCTTTCTCTTTTTCTTTTTTTTTTTTTTCCCTGAGAAATGTTATTTCATTGTTGCTCAGAATTTGCCAGACACTGAGAGAAAGAGATGTGGATGGGAGAGCCAGACAAAAGAAAGCAACATTCAGAGAGATACAAAAAGGCAGCAGAGAAGCCCTGGCTGCTTGAGCAGGTGGCAGAGGACACAGACAATAGGGAAGGAGTGCTGGAGATCTGTCTCCATCATGATTATTTCCTTCCCTGCCAGAATTAGCATTCAGGCAGGAGCCACTGCAACACAATGAGCCTCTGCTCCGGGGGTCACCTGGCTTTGGAAAGAGCTGTCTGAGCCTGTTTGCACATCCAACCAACCCCCTCTGACAGAGCTTTTTTACTCAGCAGAGTTGTTGGAGGAGGCAGTGAATGTAGCACCTGCATTGCAGGCTTGGAGAAGGTCCAGGGGAGGGTGGGAGGATGTGCTGTGATGGTATGGCCCTGAAGGGATGCTGTCCTGCCAGCAGATCTTCCTGGTGGTGCTGCATGCTAGACTAAGCAATCAGCAATCAGTCCTGCCTCGTTTTCCAGCAGGAGCCTCGAGATCTGCCCCCTCCCATCTCACATGAGGCACTCAGAAGCTCAAATCTGCCTCTCGCAGAAAAACTTTGGCAAAACTCAGGATTTTTCCGACTTTCTCAGAGGATGAAATCAGGAAAAGAGCCTTAACTTTTGCTCTCCATTTCCTGTTCCCTCAAGATTTACATCAGGGATCAGAGGCAGCTTAAGCACCTTTTCTAAGTGGTTCCAACTTCAGTTAAAGATGCTCCAAGGACACCCAGGTGTGACCAGCCTGTCTGTCAGTAATATCACATCCAGCACTGATGGTCCCTGGGTGCTCAGCCCAGCCAGGAGCCAGCTCTGCCTCTCTCCTTGCCTTTCCCAGAGATATTTCATTTGATAACAGCAATAAGTCACTGCAGGCAGCAGCATTTGGGACAATTACTGTTCTTGTCAAGTGGTTTGAGACTCTCAGCTCTGGGCTTTGTCCTCTGTCACACCACCCGAGGCATGTAATTATCACTCAGAGGGACCCTTCCTGCCATTCCTTATTGCACCTGTGATAGCTCTGCCGACAGCCTGGGCATGGAGCCGTGGGAGGGGATGAAAAGCAGGGGAGCTTAGGAGACGTATAAATAAGTAAGTAAAAATGTCAGCAGGAAGGGCTGAAATTGCTGGATGTATCAGGGCAGAGTGCAATCTTCCCAGTGGGAAGCAGTGGGAGCCCCAGCACTTGCAATCAGCCCAAAATTATCAGCTTTTGGCATGAGGAAGAGGGAGATGGGGTGGGCTGGCCCACCTGAGCATGCCATGATCAGTGCCATCACCTGCTCCAGTGGCTGAACCCACATCCTTGCTTGGCTCCTGCCCACCCCTGGCCTTGGCACACCCTGGTTCCTATCAGCAAAATCCCTGATGATGGTTTTGTCTCGAACCCTTCACAGCTCTGTGTGCTGTGAGAGCCGAGGTGGTGCAGCTGGAAGTGCTGCGTGGCTCAGGGACAGGAGAGCAAGTCTGTTCTATTTGTCACATCATTGCACTTTAGCAAGAGATCTCAGTGGCATTTGACTCCGCGGTGTGGCTCACAGTGAAGAGAGTGATAAAAAAAAATCCAATAAAAAGCAGAGCTGAGGAAAAAAAAAGTAAAATGAGGAGCTATTCACAGAAATCATGGGAAAAGACAGTTGTGGGTGGCCAAAAGACAAGCGCAGGGCTGTGAGTTGTAGAATCAGGGAATGGTTTGTGTTGGCGGGGATCTTAAAGGTCATCTAGTTGCAAACCTCCCACTGGGAATGTCACCCTTGTGCATCCACTTCTCTAATTATTATTTATCTACATTTAAATGAAAGAGAAACCCCAGTAATCACATGGACTCTGTTGACCTGGGTGATACCCAGTTATAAAAATTCAGTCCAAGTTCTGGGAAGCAAAAGATCCAAGGAAGCAGAATGAGAGTGAGCAAGAAGTTTTCTGCCTTTTTATGGCTGGAAAATTGAGGCAAAGAAAGATTAAACGATTTTCACAGGATCGTGCAAGGGGCTGATGGCAGAGCCAGGTACAGGAATCAATCCCTGGATTTGTTCTTTAATCACGAAAGTGGTGTCAGAGAAAGCAGACCAACACTAAAATTCTGCTAAAATTCTGCAGAAGTTTCCCCACTATTGGACATGCTTGAGGTACAAAGGGGGAATACCATGAAACCACTCTGGATTTATCATCCTAAGTGTGCTCAAGCCAGATTACCAAAGGGCAGGATGCTGCAAGTGGTCAGGCATGGATACAGATTTGCACAAACTACAGGAGTATCTGATACTACTGAAGAGTTTAAAAGGGAAAAAAAAAAAAAGATACCTGTGAGTTCCAAACATTGCTCCTGTGAATTACAACAGCTCCTTCTAGCAGATTTTTGGCATTTCCTGAGGAGAGCCAGTCTGTGTTCCAGGCAGCACAGCCTTTCCTGCTCAGTCGGGTCCCCAAATTGCCCATAATTTTCTGCTTTGATGAGATTACTGTGATTAGAATCCAGATTGGTCAGACTTCAGGGTCAGTTTACATCTTCTGGGATGTTTTGTGTTGGAGGCAGCTGTGCAGGACAAGGTGGAGAGACAGGCCCTGATGATATGAACACTTCTCAGGAGTGTCCGGGAAGCTCTGCTCTCCTGGAGATCAATGCTCCAGCCCTTTTTTTTCTCCCCTGAAACACATTTCCATCTTAATGCCACGCCTGAGCAAGTCCTTTTCAAAGACTCCTGTTGAGTTCAGTGGGCTTTGAAGAGGGGTCACAATGAGTGAGCAGCTCCTGTGGTCTGAGGAGGACGGAGCATTTCCCCACTGTTCCTTTGCAAAATTGCTCTGTTTTGCTGCCGTGCAGCCCATGCAGCACTGGATGGGCCTGGGCATGGGCAGTGTGAGCATCCTCATCCCAGCTGGCTTCATCCTCGGAGCTCTTCCATGGGATTTACTCCCTCACATCCCTTTCCAGGTCTGGATCAAGCCTGCTGGGTTAAAAAGTCAAATGTATGTTTGCCCCTGGTGCTGCAAACAGATAAGATCTAAAATCCCAGCTGAGCTCCTGCTGCTGGCACTGGGATCTTCCATGGGAAGAAAGGCTCCAGGAGACTCCAGCTGCCTGTCCCTAGGCTCTGCTTCCAGCTAAATCCCAAAACACAGACAAGGCTCTGGTGAGGCCCTTTCTAAGACTCATCTTCTGACTCTATGATGACCAGTTATTCTGTAAATATCCCATTTTCTATTCCCAATCAGCATTTTCCAAGTGCTGTGCAAAGCAGGTGTTGCTGAGTGGCAGAAGTTTAATTATTCACTCTTCAGGCGTTCTCCTTCCCACTCCTGTCTCCCCATCCTTGCTCCCAGCTCTGGGAACAGCCAGTGGTGTGAGTGCAGACAACTCTGCATCATCTTGGATCTTGCTGGCAGTGACACCCAAAAGTGCCACAACAAATGCAAATCCTGAATGAGACTGGCAGGTCTGCTGCAAAGGACCTGCCTCACCTGGGCTGCTCTTTACATCCGTGGAAACCACAAACACCCTAAATTCCCTACAACTGGATCATAATCACAGCGTTTTGCAGATTAATGGCTAATTGTGTTTAGTCTGTGCAAAGAGGAATTGCTGTGCAAGCAGCTCCCACTCTGCTGTAATGGACAGAAATCACCAGTTACCATTTACTCCGCAATTATACAGCAATGAATGGATACAGGAAAACCTACCTGTAAAGCTCAGGGCTTTGGCATCTCTGTGGATAACCACAATGGAACTTTAAGGGATGGGGGATTCTTTAGTGACTTTTTTTGGCCCAGCCAAACCAGCTTGCTGAGTTATATTTAACCTTGTGGTGGGGAAAATATTTTCTTTTCAAACTGGGACCTTGTCCTGCTGTAGATCCCAGAGCAGTGGGATATCTCTGCTCTTAGGAGGGTAAATCCTTATGTGCACTGTGAGCAGCAATAGTAGCAGACACAAAATGTTTCTCCCCTTCCTTTTTGTTCCCTTCTGTCCTTTAATCAACCATCTGCTCTCCCACTGTGAGGCTTTTTGCCTTTTGGTGAAAGTGTTGTGTGGAAGCTGCTGATGGAGGTGGGCAGTGGGACCTGACGGGCAGCAGGGTAAACCCTGGGTGAACTGGCTTGAGATAAATCAAAATCTAGGTAAAAAAAAGCACTCAGCACCACGTGGAGAGGGCCTCCAGAGAGCAGCTTCCATTTCCTTCGTTTGGGTCACCTCTGTGTACCTTGACTGCCCCTGACAAGCGTTTGTTTAAATCTGTCCAACTCTCTCAGAAGTTTTTTGCAGTTTTTTAAGACATATTTGCTGGTAAATGGATACTCCTTGCTCCAGCTGAAGCCTTTCTGGTTCCGAGTAGGGAAAAGTGATTTCCTCCTGGGGTTTACACATGTAACAAACTCTATCTGCTCCATCCCCAAATGAGAATTGTTTGGGTTTTGGCAGCAATATGGCACTGTTGATTTACAGTCTGTTCATGATCTCCAGCAGTCCCCAGACTCTCTCCTGCGGCACTGCCCAGCCACTCCAGTTTCAGAGTTGTTTGCATCAATTTCTCCTACTGAAAAATTGTCCCCATTTGCCAGCACTGAATTTCATTTGGTTGATTTTGGCTCAGTTCTACAATTTGTCAAGTTTGTTTTAAATTCTTAACCCTGCTATTGGAGGTTCTTACACCCTCTCCAGAACAGTGTCATGAAATCATCCAAATCAGTAGCGAATATACTGAGTAATGTCAGACTCAGGACAATACTCCTTTTGAAACAACCTCCCAGCTTGACAAGGAATTATCTGATTCCTTTTGTTTAATAGTTTTTACATAAACCTTATGGTGGCCTTTCTTAGGTCATATTTCCCTGGTTTGTTTATGGGGATCTGCTATAGGATAGTAGCAAACACTCTCCTGAAATCAGGATAAATCACATCTGCTGCCTCCCCTTTATCCACAAAGTCATTAAGCCTGTCAAAAAGGAAATTAGATTGGGTTGACACAATTTGTTCTTGACAAATCTGTGCTGGCTGATTTTTATCACCTTATCATCTCGCAGGTGCTTATAAATTGATTGTTTAATAATTTGATGTACTTTTATTTCCGGGAAGCCAAGTTAGGCTGACAGGTCTATAATTACACACTGGCTCCATTTTCCCCTTTTTCAAGGGGTTTCCCTGATTTTGAGACCTCACTCAGCTTCCAAGAGTTTTTCAAGACATCCCTAGTGTAAATAACCTCACCTACACACTCAGCACCTATGGAATACACAGCAGAGGCACAGCTGGATGGAAGACCCAGAATGTGTAATTTACACCTTAAAGTTACACATAACTTGGAATAATTCTTTCCAAAGCTGTGCTCAGCACCCAAAAAGTGGATTTCAGAGTTAAGGCCCATCACGTGCAAACTCACATCATGGAATATTTTTCCAAGTGATAGGACAAGAGGGAGTGGCTTTAAGTTGAAGAAAGGTTCAGATCAGATATTCGGAAGGAAATCTTGGCTGTGAGGCCCTGGTTGCCCAGCGCGGCTGTGGCTGCCCCTGGATCCCTAGCAGTGTCCAAGACCAGGTTGGACACTGGGGCTTGGAGCAGCCTGGGACAGTGGAAGGTGTCCCTTCCCATGACAGGAGGTGGAACTGGATGATCTTTAAGATGCCTTCCACCCCCATTCTGGGATCCTATGAAAATTCATCTAATGGGTAAATGGGCTTTTGCGAGGGGCATGGTTGGAGACCCGCAGCTCTGGGAGCATCCTGTGGCATTCTGGCAGGCGCTGCTGGTTAGGGAGGTGAGTGACAGCTCCATTTCTCTTGTTGTCCACGTTCAGCACCACCTCTTGCCTCATCCCATCCCCTCCACACCTCCAGGCACTCTCTAAGTCTGGTTTTGGGGTTTGGGTTTTTTTTTTTGGTTGAGCTTGTTTTTCCTCTCCCAATTCCAGTACTCGTACGAAGGGATGGAGATTAACAGCCTGCCAGTGGAACTGACAGTCGTGTGGAACGGGAATTTCAACATTGACAACCCAGCACAGAACAAAGGTAAAGAGTTATTTCAACTTGTCCTTGGAATCGGTAACCTTAGCAACGGGCCCTCGCTCCCTACACTTAACAAAGCCGCCACCGTCTCCCCGTGCTGGCTGCTGCACACTTGTTCTCTGCACTCTGCAAATTACCGATTTTTGAGTGCTTTGTATGCCTCCCCCCCAGCCCTCCAACTCTCTCATTCCACCTGAGAAATGCGACTCTCCCTCCCACTTGTGTTGCTCTCCCTCTCCCTTCATCGTCACTGCCTCCCGCTTCTCCCCGCTTCCTCGTGTCTGGTTTTCACGCCCCTCCTTCTCCAGCTTTTTCTCCCCCTCTTTATTTCTCCTGCAGTGATGCTCTTCAAGTTAACGTGCCAGGAGAGCGGGCTCTCTGCTCAGAGGCAATTTAGTAATGAGCAGGGGAAGGCAGAGGGGGAGCAGAAAGGCTGCAGCTCTCCAGTGGGAGAATTCTGAGCAAAATAAAATGATAATAAAATAAAAAAAAGGGTCTGAAAACCACTTGTGTTTAACCACCACTGTTGGCACAGGTTTGATGTGCCCTTCAGAGAGGGGGCGGCATATCCAGCCATGACCCTGAGGCAGGCTGGGTGTTCTTGGAGATAGATGGTCCATTCACATCTTCTTCTTCCTTCTTGTCTTTCCATCCTGGACCCTTGCCCTCCCCTCAGCTGCCCTGTGTTTGCAGTTCACACCTGCAGATTCTCTTCTCACATCATCACCTCTCAGAAATTTCTCCCTCCCTCTCTTTACCTTGTTGTGGACACTTCCCACACCTTCTCCCACTCCATCTGCCCCCGTCAGGTGCTCCCATAGTGTTGTCACACCGTTCCACACCCACCCTCGTGCTGAGAGTGATGCCTTGGGAAGGCTGGCTTGGAACAGAGGCTGGGCAGAACTAAGAGAATAAAGTAGATATTTATTAAAAGGCCTTTAAGGATACACCTTGGGCAGGACAAGAGCCTGGCCAGGGCCAAGATGAACCCAAAATGGTCACAAAATGGACACCCGGTCACAAGGTTGTTGCCTTGATTTTTCAGCCTTCTGTTTGTGTCTCACAGTTCATAGTTCTTAGTTTTTTCTCACACACGGGTATTATAAATAGAAGCAATGTTTTTGATAATTCAAGGTAGTTTACATTCTTGCTCTTAGAGATATGGACAGCGGATGGACAGTTGTCTTGACCAATGGGATGGGGAGAAGTGTCAACCTTCTCCTCCAATCCCTGGCCTTTGTAGAAATGCTGTAAAAGTGGAGTCAGATTTTTGTAATACACAGTTCATGCCTTCTCACCAGAGTGAGTGTGTATGTGTATTTGTGTGTCTAACAATGACACAAGGTCTCACACTTTTATAAGTTTTGGTCCATTTGCATATTGGGGTTTAATTGTCCAGTTACAGCTTCAGATTAGGAAATCCCACCATTCTTGTTTTCTCCCTTCAGCCCACCCTTGTTTGTGCTTTTGGGCCTGAAAATTTGTACCCATTATCCTTGGTCTCCAGCAGGAAAAGGGTTTGTTTTGTCTCCCTACTCTGTGAAGAGCTGAGTGACACTGAATGTGAGGCTCAGAGCTACACCCTTAGGCAGCACAGAATCTGAAAAACATGAAAGCTCAAACTTAAGGCATCAAGGAATGGCGAGTGAGGTTCCCACCCAACACCACATTGAACCTGGAGAGCAACACAGAAGGCAACCCTTCTCCCCATGGCACACCATTGCTCTTCTCCCCCTCTGAACAGCAGAGTTCTGGCACCAAACGCCAAAAAACTGTGGCTTTTGTGGGTTAAATCCACTCAGAAAACACAACAGGCTGGAGATTCCTGCCCAGGCTTGGCATTCAGGCACAGTCTGTGTTGAAACTGCCACCCTGCCTCTGCCCTGAAGTTGTCTCCTTTTCTCCAAGCTGTGCCAAGGTGTTTCCAGGACACTGCTTATTTCCCTGGGCCCAGACAGTGCCATGGGCTGTGAGAACCTTTAACAGTGTGGGTTGGAGGTCAGAATTTGGATACTTGCCCTAGTCCTGCTTAGTTTGGTGCTACCATAAAATGAGCACCCCTGACACAACGTGGTCCACACCAAAAATGTAAATCTTTTTCTCGGGCCGCGCTGAGCTATCCTGGGTGATTTGGGAGTAAAATAAATCTTGTAATCATGATGATGATATTTTAGGCTTGTTTCTGCCAGTAGCATAAAACAGACCAGGGGATGAGCTCAAGAAGCATCTCTAGCACAGGCCCTTCTTGGGTTATTCCAAGCCAAAACATTGCAAATAATGACTAGGAAAAACATCTGGGAAGCAGCACTGGCTGGTGGCTGTCCCAGAGGAGTAATTTGGATATTATCATCATCTTTTTGGTCAGGAGGAGAGTTTAGGCATGTGCCCATAGAGATTCCACATGGAAGCCATACCGCCCTCTCACAAGGACACAGAGGTGACCAAGATGCCACTGCTTTCACACCCAGCATCACCATAGGCTTGGCTGGGAGGCTGAAATGTTAAATTGACCCAAATCTACTGAATTACCTACAGAGATACCCACTGGTAGCATCTCCAGCAGAACAACTCAGCAAATTTGAGGAAATGCAAGAGAAAACTGAGGAAAGAGGTGTATCCCTCAAGGTCGGGAAAACATATGCTGACAGATGTTTTGAAGGCTTTTTGGGGTACTTCTGGGAACTTTTCTTGCACCCAGGCTGGAGAAATAAAGAGTTTCTGAGTTTTTCTTGCATTGGCCAATACTTGCTGACTTCTAGGGGGAAGGTATGGAGAGACAGAGCTTCTCAGCACATATATTTGCAAAGCCTTCGAGCTCTGGGATTGTGTATAAAGATAAAAACCACTTTAGTCACCTATGGACGCAGCAAAACAGAAGCACGGAGGGAAAATCTCCCAACACACCCACCCATGAAGGAAAGATAAAAGTCTGAGAGCCTTGATTCCATCACATTCATCTTCCAGGAGGAGAATTCTGCTATCAGTGCCCTGTGCAAGCCAGGCCTCAGTTTCTACATCTGTATAATAAGGATAAATAATATGATCTCATTTCGTAGAAGGACTTCCATGTTTTTAGGCTTTATTGGAAAAAGCTCTGAGTGCTTCTAATGACTTAACAGCCCAAAATGGAGCTAAGCATTAATCACTGCTGCCTGTATCAGAGTGGAATCAACTCCGCTTCAAAGTGGGGAGCAGACTGAATTTCTGGAGCAGAAGAAGGGGTAAAGGCTGGTTGTCAATCCCTGGAATCAGCCTCAAAATGAACCATTGTGTATTTACTGTTATCTTTTGGGATTTCTGTCAAGCAGGAAACCTGAGCGGCATCACCTTAACACAAAATTCTAAGGAGTTTCATGCGCAAGTTTAAGCTGTGGGTTGTGTCACAGTAGGACAGGAAATGGATTGACTCCATGTAGTTGTCAGAAGAGAAAGAAGGCTTTATTTACAATCCCAACAGCTTCTTTTAGAACATGCTGCTCTAAAAAGGTCTATTATTGGTCCATGGGACCGACACTGCTCTCCATTGGTTCAGGAATAGGAAACAACCCCTGGGGGCAGTTGTCATGAGAAAGGGAACACTGTTTACTTAACCTGTTTTGAGATATGGAAAGTGATGTTTTGAAAAGAGAAAACTGTTGGCAGCTTTCCCTTGGGAAGGGAGCTAGCAAGCTGAAATTCAGGCTCAGAAATGTCGAGCCCACAGGTTGGCCAGGTCTAGAAAATTCTTTTAGGATGAAGTGCTGAGTCTGAGGCTGGTTCTTGGTGACATTTTATGACATTCAGTCTGTGAAAAAGGAAGGGACTGAGGCCAAATCACTGCCCAAGCATCATTTCCTCCAACCTCCTGCTTGTAGTCCCTCACCATACTGACAGCAGCATCCTCCCTTCTGCTCTCAGCTTCCAAAACCCCCTTTGATGAAGAATGAAGTAACGAATTACCTTTATTTCAAGAAGGATGCCCATGTTTTCCCCTCACCATTACTCACCCCCCTGTAGAGTTTCCATCCTGCCTCTGGCATGATCAGCCCAGAACACCTTCCCCTCTCGCTCCCACTGCCCTCCCACACTCTGCTGTGCTGTCTGCACCTCTCAGATGGTTTTTTTTTCTTTCTGCTGTCCCTGCAGTTCACCTGTACAAGTGTGGGGCCATGCGGGACAGCTGCGGACTCTGCCTGAAAGCCGACCCTGACTTCCAGTGTGGCTGGTGCCAGGGGCAGAACCAGTGCACGCTGAAGCAGCACTGCCCAGCCCAGGACAGCCAGTGGCTGGAGCTGTCCAGCACCAAGGGCAAGTGCACCAACCCCAAGATCACAGATGTAAGTCATGGATCTGCAAGAAGCTGGGATTGCCTTTCCTTGCTTTGGGATTCCCTTTCCTTGCCTTGGGATTCCCTTTCCTTGGTTTGTTCTCCTGGTTTGGGGCTGGGTTAGTGATGGGAAGGTCAGGGTTGAGTTCTGCTGGGACAGGGAAAGCCTCAGGCACTCTGAGGATGTGAGGCCACTGATGCCTTAAGAAGGCTGACCTGAAACAGAGACAAGACAGAGCTAGAGGATAAAGTAGGTATTTATTAAAAGGCCTTTAGGGTACACCTTGGGCAGGACAAGAGCCTGACCAGGGCTACACCCAAGGTGGACCCAAAATGGTCACAAAATGGACAAATGGTCATGAGGTCTCACACTTTGATAAGTTTTGGTCCATTTGCACATTGGGGTTTAATTGTCCAGTTACAGCTTCAGGTTGTGAGGTCCCATCTTTCTTGTTCCTCCCTTCAGCCCACCCTCATTTGTGCTTTTAGGCCTGAAAGTTGTCCTTGGTCTGCAGCAGGAAAAGGATTTGTTCTGTGTCCCTGCTCTGTGAAGCGCAGAGCGACACTGAATGTGAGCTCAGAACTGCACCCCTGGGCAGCACGGTACCTGAAAACCATGAAAGCTCAAACTCAAGGCGTCATTTCTCCCCACCCACCACGGTGGCCTCAAAGGCAGGAGCACAGTTTTATGTGTCTAAAACCCAGGGGTGACCTTGGGTTAACATCCAAAGGTGTCAGAATTCCCACCATAATCCCCAAACACAGAGTGCTGGTGTAACCTGAGGAACACCAGAACCCCTGACCTGCCCAAAAAGGGCTGGCAGATGTGGCATCAAGCCCCTAGGAGACCTTTGCCTTCTAGAGGAGCAGCTGAAGGCGAGACAAGATGCTCTGGGATATCTCCAATGGTCAGTGTGAACGTAAATCAAAGGAGCCCAAACGTCTCTTGGAGCAGCCTCTCTGGCCAGCCTGGCTAAGAAGGAAGTGTTGAGTGATCCCAGAGAGGTTGGAAATTTGCTGACAGGTCAAGCAAGAGGGAAGGTGTAATTTATGTTTTCTGGCAACATGACATGGACAAAGCCATGTCCATAAAAAAAACCAAAAAACAACTCTCCACTGACTCTAGCAGATTAAGCCTTTTTATTTGTCCTGCCTCTGGCTGATGTGGTGAGGTGAAAAAAAGTCTTCACAGCCCTGTACAGTTGTCAGGGACCCCCTTGGAAGGCTCAAGGAGGAGGCAGGAGCAAGCCTGGAGTAGGAAAAGTTGGGAACGGTCCTGTTAAGACAAAGAGAATGAGGGCAGGGCTGGTGGAAGGACCTGCAGAATAACTTTGTTCTTCAGGAAGTTCCCTACTGGTTATGTCAACTGGGCCAAAGGAAAAGCTGGAGGAAAGGAAATAAGAGATAGGAAGACCATAAAGACAAGGATCAGAAGAAGGGAGAGAAGGCAGGGGAGGCAAGTCAGACCTGAAATCTAATGGGATTTTTGTCTCCTGTCTTAGGATGCCTTTGCCATAACTCCAGGCATGTTTTCAGGGTCACAGGACAGGCAGCAGGACAGACCTGAGCCTTGAAAGTGAGGGCTCCATCCCTTCCAGCTGCCTCCCGCCTTGAGCAGCTCTCTGTCACCAGGCCTTACTCCACATGAGCACCCTCTCAGTGGGGCCAGGACCTGATTTACAAATGGGAAAAGCCAGGAGGGAAATGGAACAGGGAAAATATGGGGAAATGCAAAAGAGGAAAACCCAGCCTCCACAGTGGTGGTTTAATAGGAATAATTAGGTGGGTTCGTTTCCTAGAAAGCAAGAAAGGCTTTTTTTAAATTTGTTTTTGATTCATATTCCAAAAGTGTGGCTGTTATGGAAGAGCCCTAAATCAATATCTGTGCTTGAACATTTTGGGGGAACAAAGACTGAGCTGAATCTGTTTTTTCCCAGATGTTACTGAAAATAACCCCTTTCCCTGTGTTTTGCTCCATCTCCCTGTCATTCACCAGCTTTCAAAGCTCTCTCTCAATTGAACAGTTGGAGTTCAGTTTATTCTGATGTTTGTGGCTTATTCTGGTGTTTCCAAGGTGAAGGTCTCTACTTTACTTGGATTTATCTGAGACTGGTAATTCTGCCCCCACCTGAACCACCTGAAACCAAACCCAGACAGGCAGAAAGCACAGCTACACCTGAAAATTCAACTTTGAGCCCTTGAAAATCACTAGGAGCTGAGGGGAATATTTAAAAAATCTTTTCAGAATCTCAGACCTTGTGAAACAGTGATAGGATTTGGTATGGGGCAGCTGATGGACGATCAGCTAAAGCAGAAATCCAAAACACAAGGACCTGGGTTCCGAAGGTCCACCCACATTTCCCTGCCATACTTTAACCCTAATCCTTCATCTCCAGCCTCTTTTTGAAGAACAAACCCCTCATTCTCCACCCTACAGCTCCACAGGGGCTTCAAATTCTGCTGGCATTTCCTCCAACAACTCTCTGAGCTCGAACAGATCATTCCAACACTCGCTCATGAAATATTCCAGCTGCCTGCTGCAATCCTAAGTAGCTCTTGGAAGGCCTTTTTCTGAGCCATTAGCATGGAAGTAATCTCAAGTGACTGGATATATATTGCAGCTAATGGCAGGTCTGGAGCTGTGGGGTGGGAGCATCCAGAGCCTGGAGAGGAGCCAGGGCTGGGTCTCTGCAGGGAAGAGGAGAAACAACACGTGTACTCACACTTGTAGGGGCACTCACACCCCCTCCAGCACCAATCTCCCCGTTTCTGTACCAGCTCTGGCATTTACAGAGCCACTCAGGGAAATTAAAGGACTTGGAGACTCACTGAGCCACAAAAAAACTCCTTTAGGAGTGACAAACAGCAGTTGATATGAGCAGAGACTGGAAATTGGGATGCAGCTCTGGTCTTCCAGAGGAAGCTGAGGCTTCCTGGCAGCTTTTGTTTCCCTGCCTGGATTTTCACCTGTGCCATGTTTTTCACCTGTGATAGAACAGGCTCCCCTCTCCTGCTGTGGAAACAGCCTGGTAACATCTTCCTCTTGGTTGAATCTATGGCAGAGCTATGAATTAGGGTTAAAAAAATCTTCCATGTGATCCTGGGAGAATCCCAGGCCATCCTGATTTAAAGAAATAAGTGGATTTTGAGGAAATAAGTGGGTTTTAATACTGGTCATTGCAAATTAAATATTGCCAAGCAAGGATTCAGTGATGCTGTGTTAGCTTCCCTTTAGGAAGATTTTTGTTGATGCTTCTTATGTCATAGAAAGAATTTTTCGAAATCTTTTGCTTTAGACAGCTTTCCCTTTCCTTTTCCCTCTCCCTTTTTTCCTTCCCTTTCTTTTTTCTTTCTTGGAAAACTGTCACAAATACCTCCTGGTTCCCTGTAGAGTCAGAGACAAGTCACACTCACTGAGGAGTTGGTTCACAACACCTAAAATTAACATCCTAAAGTTAATATCCTAAAATTAAATATCCCCTGGAGGTGCCTAACTCTCCCTCCTTTTATTAAAGCTGGGCCTTCCAAAAATCACCCTTTGGGTGGGAATTACACCAACCCTGGTGCCAGGCTGGGTGCTGGGAAGGGGTTGGGAGCAGCTTTGCTCACACCAATGCCTCACCTTTCCCTGCCAGCCCAACTGCTACTGCAGGGCATTGCTGCCAGACCCAGATTCCCACCTGGCAGAGCCAAGGGCAGTGGGTACAGACCTGAGACAGGGAATTCCCCCTGGCTCACTGCAGGGAGAGCCGTGCCAGCCCTGGCAGATGGCAACCCTGGCATCCCGAGCGGGCAGCAGGGAACACCACCCTGCCAGGGAACCCCTTTCAAGAGGGCAGCGGCACGGCAAAGGAATTGGAATTCCTTTGGGAGGAATTCTCAGAGGGATTGGAAGGGCAGAATTGAGAGAATTTAGGGCCAGCCCCATGATTCTGGTGTTGTTCCAGTGCTGATTCCTACCTGGTTTTGGACAAGGGTGATGGAGCAAGACCCAGCAAGGCTCTGGTGCAGGGCCAGGCTGGGATGCAAACACCATTCCAGCAGCCCCCAGGTTGGTTGGGATGGTTGGTCATTTCATGCTGAGACTCAGAGGCTCCACAAATTACCAGTCCGTGCTCCCTGCCCGCCCTTCCAACGACCCCAGCCCTCCATGGAGGGAAACTGGAGCTCTTTCAGGAAGAGGTGTTAGCACAGAGCAGCTGCTGCTGCTGTCTCAGTCACCCTCCAGGTGAGGGGGAGGACCACACCTAACCCCACACCCCGTTCCTGCTGTGACTTGGCCGGTTTTATTCCAGGTGGACATTTTCAGCAGAATTTCTGTTGAATGACCATTACCTGCCTCCAGAAGAGAACAAAATCTCCATGTGCTTTGGGCTGGGAATTTACGATTTCAAGTGACTGGCTCAACCCTTTATGTCTTTGTCCTGTTCTTTCACCCATTTCTCTCCACTGTGTCCCTCTCCTGCCTTTCCATGGCTCACATCTACAAAGTGTAGAGCTCAGCTGCAGCTGCACAAATCCCTGCTCCCGATAGGAAAAATCTTCTCCTCACCTCTGGGTGCTTTGCAAGTAGTCAAAAGAGAGTCAAAAGAGATCTGGGGCAGAATTTTGCATACTCTGAGTACCTGAAGTAGGTTTCTTCCCTCACCTGTTCAGCATTTATAAACATCCCTAGAGATCCCCAAAAGTTGCCTGTTCTTTCACCTGAGAGGATTCTGGTGCCTGGTTTGACTGTTCTCCTTTCTCTTGGCTTGTTTCCCCAGATCAACCCCGTGACGGGCCCTCGTGAGGGAGGGACCAGGGTGACCATCCGTGGGGAGAACCTGGGGCTGGAATTCCGAGATATCGCATCCCACGTCAAGGTGGCTGGCGTGGAGTGCAAGCCACTGGTGGAAGGGTACATCCCAGCAGAGCAGTAAGTGGGGTGTGTGGCAGAGCAAAGGCCACAGCACACCTAATGACATTCCTACCTGTAGGGCCTTCCAAGGAATCCGTCCCAACCTGGGAATTGAGGGATAGGATTCCTCACGTACAGCTCTGGACAGTCCATTTATTTAATAATCCAGTTATTATTGGTTTTGGATTGCATGTTTAGGCTATCCTCTTGGCAAATGCCCTGAAGTTATCCTGGTTTTCAGCAAGCAGTCACCCCAAGGTGTTCAATTCCAGTTTGGAAGGCAGCAATCCTGAAAAGCCTCTGGCTAAATGCAGGAGTGATGATTAAACCTTAGAGCTGCCTCCACCATGCCAGGCTGGAGCTGAGAGGGATGGAGCCAGACGTCAGCCCAACATTTCTGTGTGTATTTAAGTGGAGTTACACCACCTCAGCACATGTCCCAGCCAGAAGCCACCACTTTCTAAAGAATAACTTAATCCACAATTTGGATTCTGGATGGGACAGAAGAGGATGGGTTAATCTACAGTCCATCCCCCAGCACTGTGGGCTCTTCGCTCCAATTCCATCTTACCAGCACCACCAAACCATCCCTCAAACTCTGCTCCTGGTTGGTATTTTCCCCTCAGGATCGTGTGTGAGATGGGGGAGGCCAAGCCCAGCCAGCACGCCGGATTCGTGGAAATCTGCGTGTCTGAGTGCAAGCCGGAGTTCATGGCCAGGTCTTCTCAGCTCTACTACTTCATGGTAAGTTCCTGGAAAAAGTTCTCCTTGGCCCTGAACTCCTTGGCCTTGTTCCTCTTTGCTCCCTCTGTCCATTGCCCTTCACCACGTTGAGCCTCCGAGCTCTTTGTTGCCGTTCCGGGTGCACCGAATTGTTCTATTCCATTTCCTTTCAACATCTTGTTCCCAGCAAAAATAGCCAGTCTAATGAAAGTTTTAACAACCTAATAATAGTCTAGGTTATTAGTCCAGTTACAGTTCCATGCAGCCGCGGTCCAAATTAATACAGAAAATTCTCATTAATAGTTAAAAGTACTGTACAGGAAAGAAAAAAAAAGAGAGCTGAAAAGGAGAAAAAGATTTCCCTAGTATCTTTTTTAGGGGGGGTAGTGTGATGCTCCTGCTATGAGCACCCCTCTGGTTGGAGCCACCAGTGTCCTCCAGAAGAAACTTGGGAGTTGCCACTGCTCATTACAGCCCTGGGATTTTCAGCAGCGTGAGTGTGATGGTCTCAACTGGGTTTCTTTTTCCTCCCTCTTGAATTCCTGCAGATGTTTATTCATCCCATCCACATCAGTAGCACTGGGATCAGGACAGATCCAGCTCAGGCTGCTGGTGAGCTGTAGGATGTGTCTGGGGCTCAGTGTTGGTAGGCAACTGTTTTTGAAGCTTCAACTTCAGTTCAAGTGCAAACACATGTTGTACACTCAATCTGTGCTTTTTTCCTCCCTTCCGATGATGTTCCTTGTCCAAGAGACCTGATTATTTCTCCAAGGCCCCTTGCTGGGGACATGCAAGCATTGTCTGGCCTTGATCTGTTCAGATCTGTGCAGGTTTGAGATGAGAGGGTCCCTTTGTTCCTATCAAAAGCTCTCAACTCCTGCAAGAGAATTGGTCTCTTCTGAAAGTATTCACATGCCTGAGCATTTCTTTATGGTAAAGGGAACTTGTAATGAATGCAAATGTCTTGGATTCCCCCCTCGAGCTACAGAGATTTCTCTGTTCTCTGCATTTCCCGATATCACTCAGGTGTTGTGGTGGCGGGGGCAGAGAAACACCTTGAGAGAAAGCCCCTACCAGGCAGCCAGAAGGGCTCTTTCCAGGACATTACACTTCAACGTGTCACCTTTGCTACTCTTGGAATTACTGTCTGCTTTTGATCATCCGTGTCCATCTGTGACAGCTTTTCCCTCCGCCTGCCGCCTTCCCGGCTGCCAGGGCATGAGCACGGAGCCACCAGGGTTTTCTCTGCTGAATACCTCGATACCTTTGTTCTAGACAGAAAAAAAAAACAACAAAAACACAGATGCTCTCCAGCCTGCCCATCATATTCCCTCTCCCGTGTCCCGTGCTTTCACAGTGGGAGCTGTGTTTTTTTGGCTTCCTCGGATTTTTCTGCCAGGAGGGCAGAGATGCTGTTGTAGGAATCTCAACGTGCCTTGGCATCCTGCAGGAGTGCATGGCAACTTGAAGGGAAAGAAGATGTTTGAAAACCAAGGAAAGGCATCACCTGGAGATGAATGTCACCTCCTGACTCATAGCAAATCTTCTGGAAAATTTGCTTTTTGAGAGGTTTGAAGGAAAGCTTGGTCAAAGTTGGCCAATTGGTTCAGCCTTTCCCTGTCTTGCAGGGATTCGAAGAGATGATGGTTTGGACTCAACAGAGTATTTAATTTCAGTGTTTTAAGAAAGAGGTGGCTTCGTTTAGAGATATCAGAATGGTTCTTCTCCACCTTTCTAACCAGAACTTTTAAATTCAAATAGCTGCTCATTTGTTTTAAACTCATCTGCGATCAAAACCTGCAAATTGCATTAGAAAGTACAATAAGCCAAGAGGGAAACAAAGCTGAAGTAAAATTTATGATGATTTAAATGAAATACACTTTTTTACAGTTATTCATTTTCTCGCTGTGATTATTGATTGCCCCAGTCTTTCAATGAAAAAAAATATTCCATTCACTTCTCAATTTGGGTGCTGAAGAAAGTTTACCTTTATGCTGGCTTTAGATGAAAATATTGTGTCTCAGTGCGGGTGCTGTGGGCTACTTGACGTTTCTTCTGAGTCTGCTCCTAAAATTCTTGCTTTGGAGAACATTTCCCACCCATCCCTTTCATCTTTTCTCCTCTTCCTGCTACTGTGGGACCTTTAGAAAGGAAACCCAGTGCACAAGATGTGTTTAAGTCACATCTTGCTCTTCCTGTGTTCCCAGAAGGAATGGAATGGGAACCAAGGTCCCATTCCCAATGGAATGGGAAAGAAGCTTCATGGGGGGCAGGTCAGACCCAGCTCTGATGGTGCTTCTCTGTGGAAAACCTGTGAGCAAGAGATGCTGGAGGAAAGAAAGGGCTGGGGAGCTGAGGAAAGATGTTAAAATCCTAGAAGATGCAGAAAATTTCCTTTCCTCTTTCCCTCGTTGTCACTCTCCAGCCTACCAGGGATCCACAAGACCCTCTTTGCATTTTTCACCACCTTCCTCCAGTGAGGAAATGGTGAATAGTCTGGAGCTCTGCTGTGAATGTGCTGTGTGCTGCTCATGAAGGCCATGAATAATTAACGAGTGATCACAACTTAGAAAGCTGAGCCACAAACCTGTCTGCAAGGCTGGCTCCAGACACAGCAGCACTTTGCCAAGGAGCCTTCCCGGTGTGGCAGTGGCCTGTGAGGATCCTCAAAAGGCCATGGCTGCTTTATCCACCCCAAGGAGAGGGCAGGGCACCCACACAGGGATGGGACAAAGGGCTTTTGGGTCTTTAACTCAAACGTTCCTCTGTCTTTGAATCAGATGGTGCTGCAGTGCTCCTGTGTGGGTTTTAGGCACCAGGTTGGCCATTCCCAACCCATTTTCTCCCTGGTCACCTCCCAGGATCATCCATCATGGCCAGCAGGAATTTGTACTGGTGGGGGTGTCCATCAATAAGGGAGTTGCTATCAGAATTTGAGGTGGTACCCAAAGTATAAAGGAGCAGTACTGAAGCACGTCCTTTGCATTTCCATACTCTTCCTGCACTTTTTATCCCATTAAAAGAGAATAGTAGAGAATATTCCCAGAAAATCACACTGCAGGCTTGGAGAATGGCTGGAATGCTGCCCAGTGGTCGGCAGTGGCTGCACATGAGGCCAGGTGTGTCCAGGTGGCCAAGAAGCCAATGGCACCTGGATTCTATCAGGAGTAGTGTGGCCAGCAGGACCAGAGCAGTGCCGACCCCACTGTGCTGGGCACTGCTGAGGCCCCACCTCAAATCCTGGATAGAGTTCAGAGCCCCTCAGGGAAGGGAACAGAGCTGGGGAAGGGTCTGGAGTCCCAGGAGGGGCTGAGGGAGCTGAAGGGGCTCAGCCTGGAGAAAAGGAGGATCAGGGGGGCCCTTGTGGCTCTGCACAACTCCCTGCCAGGAGGGGACAGCCAGGGGGGTCAGGCTCTGCTCCAGGGAATAGGGACAGGAGGAGAGGGAACAGCCTCAGGCTTGGCCAGGGGAGGTTTAGATTGGATATTGGGAAAATTTCTTGACAAAAAGGTTCCCAAGCACTGGCACAGGCTGCCCATGGAAGTGGTGGAATCATTGTCCTTGGAAGTTTTTAAGGTGTTAGAGAAGTGCTTTAGTGATGGCCTTACCAGTTCTGGGTTAATGCTTGGATTTGCTGATCCTGGGGGTCTTTTCCAACCTCAAAAATTCCATGATTCTAAGTATAAAACCAGCTTCCAAACCATCAGGTGAAAACTAGTCAGGTTTAAACACAAGGAGTGCCCAGCTCTGACAATAGATCCTTCTAAAGAGCTGTAAGTCTGATTTTCATGTTCTGCCCTTCCTCCAAGAGCTGCATTTTGAATAGGAGCAAAATGGAAAAAATGGAAATCTTGCCGCTGTTTTTCAAAATGATTAAACCAGAGGGGCCTGGGAACAGAGGTGGCTCTGCGTGTGTGAGAGTGGGAGCTTTGGTGTGTGTCAGGTGGCTTTATAAACATGGATTAATGGTCTCCAAAGCTCAATAAGGTGACTGCGTGATGTACCTGCTCGCTCAGAGGAGCTGAGAGCTTCAAGCACTTGTGTCATCATTCTTAAAGAGAGGGGGAAAGAAATAATCTTCATTTAAATGCATATAGTAGCTTTTCACTTGGGACTGAATGGAAAGTTTTTCTATTAAAATGCAAATGAAAGAATAAACTGTAACTCCAAATTTCTCCCTGAATATTGATGGCTCTCCTGTCTGCATTGTGGTAACAGGGTGATCTGTGCCTTCAGAGCATGAGTATTTTATCTTGATTTCGGGAAGAAGGGAGGGTAGCAGGGTAAGAAAAAGAGTTTCGAGATTTGGGGCCTCTAAAGGAATTGTGCCCCTTTTTGATATATTAACACAACACTGTGTTAGGCTGGAGAAAGAGGCTCAGAAAATCAGCAGGAAAAGGGAGAAGGTGTTCAAGTGAGCAGTGCTGCTTTTGTGGCTGTGGCATTTCAGAGGGAATCTTGACAGGAGCAGCACCACCACGTGTCAGAGCAGGACAGCTCGAGGCTGTCCCAACATCCAGGTCAGACAAGAGAAAGATTTAGGGTCACATGTGGGCATTTTGCACCAGGGCAGGTTCAGGTTGGACATCAGAAGGAATTTCTTCACAGAAAGGGTCGTTGAACATTGGAATTGCACCAGGAGTGGATGGAGTCCCATCCCTAGAGGTGTTCAAGGAACAACTGGGTGTGCTCTAGTCTGGTTGTCAAGGTGGGGATCGGTCGTGGGGTGGACTTGATGACTTTGGAGGTCTTTTCCAACCTCAGGGACTCTGGGATCCTGTGTGGGAGAGTGAAGAACAAACTCAGATGTTCTGCTGAGCCACAGATCTCCTTCATCCAAGGGGAAATGGCTTCCCACGGCCAGAGGGTTAGATGGAAAATTGGGAAGAACTTGCTCCCTGTGAGGATGTTGAGGACAAAGAAGCTGTGCTTCATCCCTGAAAGTGTCCAGTGCCGGGCTGGACAAGGCTTGGAGCACCCTGGGATACTAGAAGGTGTCCCTGCCTATGGTTTNCTTTTCTCCTCTTCCTGCTACTGTGGGACCTTTAGAAAGGAAACCCAGTGCACAAGATGTGTTTAAGTCACATCTTGATCTTCCTGTGTTCCCAGAAGGAATGGAATGGGAACCAAGGTCCCATTCCCAATGGAATGGGAAAGAAGCTTCATGGGGGGCAGGTCAGACCCAGCTCTGATGGTGCTTCTCTGTGGAAAACCTGTGAGCAAGAGATGCTGGAGGAAAGAAAGGGCTGGGGAGCTGAGGAAAGATGTTAAAATCCTAGAAGATGCAGAAAATTTCCTTTCCTCTTTCCCTCGTTGTCACTCTCCAGCCTACCAGGGATCCACAAGACCCTCTTTGCATTTTTCACCACCTTCCTCCAGTGAGGAAATGGTGAATAGTCTGGAGCTCTGCTGTGAATGTGCTGTGTGCTGCTCATGAAGGCCATGAATAATTAACGAGTGATCACAACTTAGAAAGCTGAGCCACAAACCTGTCTGCAAGGCTGGCTCCAGACACAGCAGCACTTTGCCAAGGAGCCTTCCCGGTGTGGCAGTGGCCTGTGAGGATCCTCAAAAGGCCATGGCTGCTTTATCCACCCCAAGGAGAGGGCAGGGCACCCACACAGGGATGGGACAAAGGGCTTTTGGGTCTTTAACTCAAACGTTCCTCTGTCTTTGAATCAGATGGTGCTGCAGTGCTCCTGTGTGGGTTTTAGGCACCAGGTTGGCCATTCCCAACCCATTTTCTCCCTGGTCACCTCCCAGGATCATCCATCATGGCCAGCAGGAATTTGTACTGGTGGGGGTGTCCATCAATAAGGGAGTTGCTATCAGAATTTGAGGTGGTACCCAAAGTATAAAGGAGCAGTACTGAAGCACGTCCTTTGCATTTCCATACTCTTCCTGCACTTTTTATCCCATTAAAAGAGAATAGTAGAGAATATTCCCAGAAAATCACACTGCAGGCTTGGAGAATGGCTGGAATGCTGCCCAGTGGTCGGCAGTGGCTGCACATGAGGCCAGGTGTGTCCAGGTGGCCAAGAAGCCAATGGCACCTGGATTCTATCAGGAGTAGTGTGGCCAGCAGGACCAGAGCAGTGCCGACCCCACTGTGCTGGGCACTGCTGAGGCCCCACCTCAAATCCTGGATAGAGTTCAGAGCCCCTCAGGGAAGGGAACAGAGCTGGGGAAGGGTCTGGAGTCCCAGGAGGGGCTGAGGGAGCTGAAGGGGCTCAGCCTGGAGAAAAGGAGGATCAGGGGGGCCCTTGTGGCTCTGCACAACTCCCTGCCAGGAGGGGACAGCCAGGGGGGTCAGGCTCTGCTCCAGGGAATAGGGACAGGAGGAGAGGGAACAGCCTCAGGCTTGGCCAGGGGAGGTTTAGATTGGATATTGGGAAAATTTCTTGACAAAAAGGTTCCCAAGCACTGGCACAGGCTGCCCATGGAAGTGGTGGAATCATTGTCCTTGGAAGTTTTTAAGGTGTTAGAGAAGTGCTTTAGTGATGGCCTTACCAGTTCTGGGTTAATGCTTGGATTTGCTGATCCTGGGGGTCTTTTCCAACCTCAAAAATTCCATGATTCTAAGTATAAAACCAGCTTCCAAACCATCAGGTGAAAACTAGTCAGGTTTAAACACAAGGAGTGCCCAGCTCTGACAATAGATCCTTCTAAAGAGCTGTAAGTCTGATTTTCATGTTCTGCCCTTCCTCCAAGAGCTGCATTTTGAATAGGAGCAAAATGGAAAAAATGGAAATCTTGCCGCTGTTTTTCAAAATGATTAAACCAGAGGGGCCTGGGAACAGAGGTGGCTCTGCGTGTGTGAGAGTGGGAGCTTTGGTGTGTGTCAGGTGGCTTTATAAACATGGATTAATGGTCTCCAAAGCTCAATAAGGTGACTGCGTGATGTACCTGCTCGCTCAGAGGAGCTGAGAGCTTCAAGCACTTGTGTCATCATTCTTAAAGAGAGGGGGAAAGAAATAATCTTCATTTAAATGCATATAGTAGCTTTTCACTTGGGACTGAATGGAAAGTTTTTCTATTAAAATGCAAATGAAAGAATAAACTGTAACTCCAAATTTCTCCCTGAATATTGATGGCTCTCCTGTCTGCATTGTGGTAACAGGGTGATCTGTGCCTTCAGAGCATGAGTATTTTATCTTGATTTCGGGAAGAAGGGAGGGTAGCAGGGTAAGAAAAAGAGTTTCGAGATTTGGGGCCTCTAAAGGAATTGTGCCCCTTTTTGATATATTAACACAACACTGTGTTAGGCTGGAGAAAGAGGCTCAGAAAATCAGCAGGAAAAGGGAGAAGGTGTTCAAGTGAGCAGTGCTGCTTTTGTGGCTGTGGCATTTCAGAGGGAATCTTGACAGGAGCAGCACCACCACGTGTCAGAGCAGGACAGCTCGAGGCTGTCCCAACATCCAGGTCAGACAAGAGAAAGATTTAGGGTCACATGTGGGCATTTTGCACCAGGGCAGGTTCAGGTTGGACATCAGAAGGAATTTCTTCACAGAAAGGGTCGTTGAACATTGGAATTGCACCAGGAGTGGATGGAGTCCCATCCCTAGAGGTGTTCAAGGAACAACTGGGTGTGCTCTAGTCTGGTTGTCAAGGTGGGGATCGGTCGTGGGGTGGACTTGATGACTTTGGAGGTCTTTTCCAACCTCAGGGACTCTGGGATCCTGTGTGGGAGAGTGAAGAACAAACTCAGATGTTCTGCTGAGCCACAGATCTCCTTCATCCAAGGGGAAATGGCTTCCCACGGCCAGAGGGTTAGATGGAAAATTGGGAAGAACTTGCTCCCTGTGAGGATGTTGAGGACAAAGAAGCTGTGCTTCATCCCTGAAAGTGTCCAGTGCCGGGCTGGACAAGGCTTGGAGCACCCTGGGATACTAGAAGGTGTCCCTGCCTATGGTTTGGGGTGGGACTGGGTGATCTTTAAGGTCCCTTCCAACCCAAACCATTCTGCGATTCTGAGAATCAATCAAGATGGGTGATCTTTTCAAAACCAAATGATTTTCATCATTTGTGAGTTCCACAAAGTTCGGTGGTGGAGATTTCCCATTATGATCCAAGAAAACCAGTTCACTACCCGAGTTATCCTGCCACCTGTGTGGCAGCAGAAAGACCCCTGGGCTGAGCCAAACCAGCAGTGGAGATGAGAGATTGTGACCCAAGGCGCTCCAGGCACGGACTTCATTTTGTAGGAGTATTTCTGAGTGGCTACAAGGGCAGATGTCATTTTGGAGGGGTGAGAACAGACTGGGGTTTGGTCTGAACTCATCCCACCAAACCTGGCATTTGAGCACAGGGACTCTGACAGGACTGGTGTCACCACAGGCTCCTTTTTTCAGCCAGAAGACACGACCAACTTCAGAAGTCCTGATTAATCCTTGGGGGTGCCTCCCTCTCTCCACCACTAACGGGAGGGGGAAGGTCCCTCTGCTCCTCTGCTGTGTTTCCCACTCCTCCCTTTACCTCCACAGACTCTGACTCTCTCTGACCTGAAGCCGAAGCGAGGACCAGTGTCGGGTGGCACCCAGGTGACAATCACAGGCAACAACCTCAATGCTGGCAGCAACGTCATTGTGACCTTTGGGCGACAGCCCTGCCTCTTCTACAGGTACAGATGAGCCCTTCCCTGCTGCTCATGTCCGAGTGTGAAAGATTAAATGCCAATTTAAGTCAGGAAACTTCTCCTGCAGCCCTGACACTTTGTCCCTCAAGTGCCTCCTTTGTTCGTGGCCATGTCTGTGCTGCAATGGGACTTGTGCATTCTGCACCATGCACAGCCTTGCTGGCCGTGTTTTGGGGAGAGAAAATAGGATTTATTTCATTGTTTTGATCGGTATTTGATGTGCTTTTTCCCGTGGCCTCTTGTCAAATTTCAGTACAATTCTCCACGGTCCTGTGCTCTGCTACTTGCTCTGGGAGTGCGTCGTTTAAAAGATTCATTTTCATGTCCCTGCTTTAGTAGAGGTGACAAAGAAAATCTGACAACATCGGTTCGAAGTACTAAACCACCTCCCTTTTATCCCAGAATAGCCCTGTAGTGCTAAGAAATGGATGATTTGCAACATTTTAGCTCCGTGTTGGCTCTTGCTCAATGGCGCTTCAGAGAGGCTTAATGTCAGTGTTACCTGCTGGATGTTCCCTGATCCCTGTGAGAATGAGCCTGAATCCCATTCCCAGGGGCTCCCGCAGCTCAAAACTACCCAGGGCAACCCATTTTGCTGCCAGTAGCGATGAGGGCTGAAGATGAAGTTGGCACATTTCTCCCAAATATGTCCTTGGCAGCAGAAGAGCTCATTCACAGGAGACCTGGGAGCACTGCCCTGGGGCAATGCCCTTCCCTCTCCTGGCTGTGGGGATCCTCTTTAGCAGCCTGTCATGACTGCAGAGCGATCCAGCATCCGAAATTCGAAATTCGGCAGGGTGAAGTCACAGCCTGTGATTTGAAATGCCAGCTGGGAGCCACAGCTGCTTGGAGATGCTCACTGAAGACTGGGGAATTTTAGGGAGGGATTGAGGGCTGTCTTTTGGGGGAATTCAGAGGGCACCTGGAGGGTGCAGTCATTGAAGGTGGCTTACACCTCCATTTTAGGTGTTTAAGATGATGTTGCATCACAAATCACAGGACTGGGAAGATTGTTTGGTGCCTGGATTTTTGACTCATTTTGAAAGGAATGCAGACCTGGAGTTGGTTTTGAGCCCTGCCAAAAAGGAAAGGTTTATGCAGAATCCTCTTTAAATATAATCATAAAATGCTTCCCACTGTATTAGCACTTACAGAGGTCCAAGGTATGCTGCAAACTGCACTTAAACAAGACTTACAGTCCTAATGCAAAGTAAACTTTATGATCCCAGACTGCAAAGCTGAGGTGCAAACACCCCTTTTATGAGCTGCTGCTGCACATATCTGCAGGCAGGAAGGAAACATCCATCAAATATTTAATCACAGAGAAATACTTCTGGAGAGAGGCCTGGTTCGGACTGCCCTTGGGGTTCAGATTTTATTCTGCGTCCTGAGACATGAGGGCTCCTGTGGTTTTATTTAAACCCGTGAAAAGGCAATGTCACTTCCCCAGACAGTGCTACAGGAACATAAATGGTTCACACTGAGTTTCACCTCTTCAGTGCATAAGTTTGGGCCACAGGACATAAGAATAAATAGTTCTTGGCACCATTTTGCTGCTGGTAGCACCTGGTTCACATTTACTTTCTCCTCCCCCCAGGAGATCCACCAAACACATTGTCTGCAACACCACGGCCTCCTATGAGGGCTTTGAGAAGGTGAAGGTGTCCGTGAGAGTGGACAAGGCCAAGATCCACCAGGAACTGCACTATGAATATGTAGAGGATCCCACCATCCTGAGGATCGAGCCTGAGTGGAGCATCTTCAGGTGAGTATCCCAGGGGAACCCTCTCCCTGTTCCCATGGTTTTTTTAAAGGAGCACTGCTGTGATCACTGCAGTTCCTTGGTGTAGAAAACTGATTTCCAAGCATTGTGTCCACCAAGAATTTGTGCAGAGATACTTCCCAATAGATCCTTTGGGGTGGATTAGAGTGAAATGACACTGAATGATCAGTGCTGGTAAATATATAAATATATAAATATATAAATATATAAATATAATTATGTGTTTATTTTAGAACAATTTGGTTGCAGGGGAAAGCAGCAACATAGCCATTTTGGTTGTTATTATCTCTGGCAATATGAAAATATAAAAGCCTAAAAATATCACATAAGAAAATGCATAAGATAGAAAAGGGAAGGATGAAAGTAGAAAGGTTGCACCACTCATAAGCTCCACAAAACTTGGTCATTGCAATTTTGATGTCTCAGAATCACAGAATGACTGGGTTGGAAGAGACCTCCAAGATCACCAAGTCCAACCCAGCCCTAACACCTCACCTAAACCATGGCACCCAGTGCCACATCCAGTCTTTGTTTAAACACATCCAGGGATGGGAATTCCACCACCTCCCCGGGTAGGCCATTTCAGTACTTTATTGTTCTTTCTGTGAAAACCTTTTTCCTAATATTCAACCTGTATTTCCCTTGGTGCTGCTTGAGACTGCATCCTCTCATTGTTGGTTGGTTGAAGTGATGGTCACAGACTGGATCCATCAGATGACAAAGGGCATCCCAAAGAAATGATGACGAAAATCCCCAGAACCCAACCCTGTTGGGTTTATACTCAGGTTCAGGTGGGAACACCCAGCCGGGAGTTTCCCCTTGGATGATGGAAAATTGTGGATCAAGGACACCTGGATGATGGAATGTGGTGGATCATTGTTGGGAAGGATGAAAGTTTGACAGGAATGTTTCACAGATATGTAGGTTTAATAGAAGGCTCTCTGAATGTGGAACCAGAAGTAAAGTAGAGATGGAAGCAGGTTTTGATTTAGAAAAATAAAAAATGTTAGGGATTGCCGAGTTAGTGGTTACTGGACAAAGGTTAAGATGAGTTGGAAGGTAGTTTTATGGCTGGAGCAAAGGATATATTGACCACAAACAAAAAGATGTTTCTACCAAGTAAAGATAAATCTCAGGAAAACCCTAAGCAAACAAAAAGATGTAGAAAAAAAGGTCTAAGAATTTTCCACTGCAAGAAAACAGAAAAACAACTTCAAGTTTAAACTGTAACATACGAACTCAGTATGATAGGATTGTGCTAACCATGATGTGGTAAAGTTAGTAGTTGTGATAGGCTACAGGTAAATGTAAAGGTATTGATTAGTTATTATGTATTAAGATCTCAGTAAGGAAAGAATATAATGCACTGCAACCAGAACGAAAGTGACTTCAGGTTTCAGACCTCAGGCTTCAGGCTTGCCTGTAAGCTGATGCTGACAGCTCTGGGCATTGGCTCTGTCACCCACGACCCACGACTGCTGTAACTTCAATCTATGAAATAAACAGCACCCTTAAAAGAACCGCATGGAGTCCCGTATCTCTCACCCAGGCTCTTACACTGAGTTTTTGACACCTTCTTAGCTGCCTCTTGCACCAGCCCAGTGGCTCCATTGTGTCCCATCACGGCCCGTCAGCAGTGTGAGCACCTTCAGGCTCTGTGTGAATGTCCCTTGGGCAGGGGAGTTAGCACAGCTGAGTTCACTGGATAAGCACAGAGACAGCGTTCCCACCTCCCAGGGCTCTTTCCTTATCTGGTCCAACACCAGCTGCAGCCCGTGCTTGCCCTGGGCACCCGGGTGTGTGCTTTGCCCATCAGCAGCTTGCCCTGAGTGTTTGAGGCACCAGCACTCCAGTGTCTCTTCTAGTGTCACATTCTTCTCCCTACATCTGGGAGGACTGGACAATATTTATCACATTTATCTTATCCCAAGTTACCTCCACACTCCAAATTCTCTTTGTAGGTGTATCTGGGGAGGGCTGGCTTCAGTGGTTACAGATGAGCAGCCGCTTCTTTGCAGTTTATCTATTCAGCCTTCCCATGATTTTAGCAATATTTAAGCCATGAGCCATTTCATTCTCCCACAGCTTGCAAGCTGCAATTCCTACCATTCCCCCAGCCCTCATGGACTTGAAATTCCTACATTTCCCCCAGCCTTTGTGGATTTGAAATTCCTATATTTCCCCCAGCCTTTGTGGACTTGAAATTTCTACATTTCCCACAGCCTTCGTGGACTTGTTGCCTCAGCTAAGCGCTGACTGTTTAGCCAAGGTGCCTGAAAGCCCCAGGGCTCTGTCCCGAGATGAAACACAACTGGAGCCCTGCTCCCTGCCCTATCCAAGAGCCTTTCTCCTCGTTAGGGATCCCTTTTTCTCTTCACCCCCTTTTTGCTGCTTTGGTGAATTCACAGGGGTCACACGAAGGTGCCTGAGAGCAGCGTTTGCCCTGGTTGCGGAAGGCATTAAAGTGATGCCCAAACTCTCAGAAGCCTGGAGAAATGGCCCCAGGAAGGGAGAAACTGGCCATTAAATGCACTGGTATTTCCTTGAAAAGATAAAAAATAAGACGTGTTAGTCTCCCCTCATTCATCCACGGCAGCTCTCTGCTTCCCTGTCAAACTGGACTGATTGGAGTCCCTGGGGATTAGGAGCAGGGCTTGTAAATCCCCCCAGTTCAGCTCCCATCCCAAAGATGTTTTCACAAATCAATTAGTGCCTTTAATTACCGTGAGGGAATTTACTGATTTAGCCGGATTGAGCCTTTGCACGTTGGGCTTGAAGCTTTAGTGTTGGAATTTTTCCATTTGGGGCTTTTATTTTTCAGTCAGAGCCCAGGTTATCAGTGAAATGAGAAATCACTTTACTCCCTTTTAAAGCGAGTTCAGTGCTGCTGAAAAGGTGCAAGATTGACAGCCCAGGAGAGTGAATTCCTGAGTATCCCCTGGAAAGCTGCAGCACAGGGACCTTCCTCCATCTGGCATCAGGTGTGGCTGGGAGCTGAGGAGTTCTCCACAGCCTGCTTGCTCCTTGGTTTCTTTGCTGAAGCCGCCAAACAGAGGCGAAGGAGCAGCCAAGGAGATGCCTCAGTTGTGATAGCAAAGTTTTGCCCAGCCTGGAGGTGCAGGGACTGCATGTCCCACGGCTGGATGGATGGGATCTCCCATCCCAAATCCCAGAATAATGGAAATAAGGGTGAGGTGCTTGTTTAGGGGGTACTGGCTTGTTTGTGGGGTGTGTAGCTGCTAGGATGGATGGCTGGGACTGCACTTGTCACTCATGGAATTATTAAGGCTGGACATGACCTCTAAGATAATTGACTCCAGTTCTTAACCCAAGACTGACATGTTCACCATCAAAATGTGTCCCCAAGTGACACATCCACACAGCTTTTGAACACTTCCAGGGATGATTTTAGCATTTCCAGTGGTGGAGCCATTTTTGGGTACAACCTCTCCCCTTTGCCTTCTTCATCTGAAATCAGGAAGCATCAACTTGAGCATTAACAGATGCTCCATTTTAACCAGACCTACCCAATTTCATCCTCCTTCTTAAGCACTTTTGAGTCACTCCAAAGGTGCACAACCCTGGAGAGAGAAGATGGAATAGCCAGGACTACTATGGGGGTTTGGGGTTTTAGGGACAATTGTAGATGCTATAGCTGTGGGGCTGAGCTGTTCCCAGGCAGAGATGATTGACACTAAACCAGCCTTGCAGAACCAGTGAATGAATGTACCGAGCCTGGCTTAAAACCTTTTCAAGGGCTATTGTTCAAGACAATAAAGAAAAGATTACTGCTAATTTACTTCTATAGCAAAAAAAAAAAAAGAAAAAGACAAAAAAAAGGAAAAAAGAGTCATGCTAGGCTGGCAAGTAAATAAAGTTCTATGAGGCTCCATTAATACTTTTGAACTGGGTTTGATTTGAGTTACATCTAGCAATTATCTGAGTCTGCAGGCAGAAAATGATACTGGGGTCTTTTGGGGCAATAAACAGTTGAATTCTGAGGGCTTTTGGCACCTCTGTTATTTTGCTGGGCAGCAGCAGGTCTCCAGGCTCTGCTCCCACCTGGCTGAGCATCCAGATACAGGCACAAAAGCCAGTGGCTGGTGATTTTCAAGGCAAGAAACAGTTTTATTTACTTTATTTTCAAGCCAGAGACGGTTTGGGGGTGATTTTAAGTCTTCAGCAAACAAAAAAACCTGTTTTACCTTTCTCTGGCCAGGTGCTGTGGCTGTGTTTATTACCTGTGGTCGGAGCCTGCAAGCTCAGATTCCAACCCAAACAAAGGATTTTTAACACGTGGGTTTAAAACTGTGTGCACAGATTTGGTTGATTAAATAAAAGGATTTGTGTTTATATAGACACACATACCTCTAGGTGTGTTCACACATTGGATTTTTGTGGAACACATAAAACTTTCAGCCAAGTAAAGACATAAAATCCCTTCTAGTTTGAATCAGCAGAGATTGATTATATTAGTAATGCTATTATTATCAAATTATATATAATATCCATAAAATAATCTTTTTATTATTAATATAAAGGCTAACAGACAAAATTCAGAAGCTCCAGGACTGTGGAGAAAGAACAATTTGGTTTATACGCTTCTGGGTTTTAAAGAACGAGCTCTCCCTGGATGATGTCAGGAATCTTTACAGGGAAGCTGGACTTTGGGGAGAAGGTATTTTTTTCTGTGAGGCAGGGAAGGGAAGATCTCTTGTAAGCAGATGTGTGACTTCAGCAGGATCTCTTGTGCATTCAAGAAAACTCATTCAGATCTTATGGAAACAGCAAAATGTGGGTTTGCCCAGTACAATTTCCCATTAGCAATTTCCCATCTTAGCTGGTGATTTCAGAGAGAAAAAACTTGAGATTCTCTGCAAAACTCAACTGAAATGTTGCCCTAACCATGGACCAGTCCAGTCCTTGAGTGAAAGAGCATGAGGAGCCTCCCAGAGAAATGTCCCAGGAGCATCTGCTGAAAGATGTGGTTGTGCCAATTCTCTTTGGATAAACTCAAACTGTTTGGTTCATCGGCGTGGGTGCCACTGGAGGGGCTGCAGCAGGGCTCATCCAAACCTGACAGCTATTCTGTGCATGTCTGCATTCTTTCCTGCCTCCCCTGCTGATTAATAATGGAAGATGATTGAGGAACACTGAAAACAAAGGTCAGAAATGGGGGAGATTTGTTTTCTTCCTCCTCACAGGGTGTTTATTCTCTGGTGTTTTCTCATTTATAATGCACATGCTTCACCTTTCCTGTATGTGCAGCTTTACCTGGAGGCAGGAAAGGGATTCTGAGCTTTCTTTCCACGATCCCATTGATTTCCACGTGGCCTCCACTTTCCAGCAGGAAATAAACTGCATCCAGGACCGTTTCCAAAGGGAGTTTTGGAGGCAGGTGCTGAAACTGCTGAGAGCACTCCTCAGCCTGGGAAACCTTCAGAGATGGGGCTGTCTGCTGATGACATTTCCACCTCCTGTCCTGGCTGTGTGAGCCCTGACAGGGCAAGGTTTTGCTTTCTTGGAGAACTCTTCTCCTTTCATCCCTGCATCACTCTGCCCCCACCTTATGCTGTAACAGCAGAGCTTACCCTGTGTAGTGGTTTTGGTTTGCCAGTTTGAGATCTGAGTCTTCTTCCCTCCTCACTAAATGTCAATCAATGCAAAACCAACACACCCTGATAGATCAGAGCTGCTTTATTTGGGATGGTATGGCCAAAGGTGCCTGTGGTGAACCCTTCTCCTTAGTGTGGTGTTCAGAGCCAGCCCCATTAAGCCTGGGAATGATTCTTTGCAATTTCCTTCCTCTTTCCCCTACATTCCCCAAAGTCCCAGAGTTGCTGGCTGCAGCTGTAAGAGGCAGGGGAAAGGAGAGAAGGGTGTTTCTGAGAGCTGTTTCCTTGTGGTGACAGTGACTGCAGGGAGTGAGAAAGGCTCCTGCTACGTCTCCCCATGAAAGTGGGAAAATCCACCAGGCTGTGGCTTGTGGGAGTTGGCTTCCTCAGGAAATTGGCCTTTGAGCAAGGGGACACAGAGACTGGGAATCTCTCTGTGTTGGAACCTGACCTACCAGGGCACCACAAGGAAACCAGGCCAGTGCCTGATGCACACCAAAGCTGAAGACTTTGCCTCAGTTTCTTCCAATTGCTGCAGGACTGGGTTTCCTGGTGGCATCAAGGAGTCCACTGAAGTGACATTGTCATATTCAGGGTGAGGTTTGATAGCAGATTAGATATGGGGCTAGAGACCTCAACCCAGAATCCTCAAGAGCTGTTTCCATGGCACTGTGTCTGTGAGGGCTTTTTGGGCTGGGCACTGGAACAGCTCCCCAGGGAATGGGCACAGCCCCAAGGCTGCCAGAGCTCCAGGAGTGTTTGGACAATGCTCTCAGGGATGCACAGGGTGGGATTGTTGGGGTGTCTCTGCAGGGCCAGGAGCTGGACTGGATGATCCTTGTGAGTTCCAGTTCAGGATATTTTATAATTCTGTGACTGATTGAGGTGATATAGGAGATACAGCCTGTGGACCATTTTAGACCCTGTGTTAAATCTCCACTGTTCTTCTCACCCCCAAAGCTTTTTGGATTGCTGAATCCTGACAATGAGAACCACCCAGAGGCTGCCTGACATGGCAGTTTTAGCAAGCATTTGTCTTTACTTATTTCTCCCCTAATGAATGAATGAAAAATCATTTGTTTTGTTCTTCCTTCCCTCTCTACCGGGACCACGGGACATGGTCCGACACTTTGCAACCAACATTTAGGAACACAGATCACCCATTCCTGGTGTGATGAGTTCTGACATCTATTAGCTGGGTTCATTCTTTAATCCCATTTCTTGCTCTCCAGTGGCAACACTCCCATTGCTGTGTGGGGAACTCACCTGGACCTCATCCAAAACCCTCAGATCCGGGCAAAGCATGGTGGAAAGGAGCATGTCAACGTGAGTACCACTGCAGAGCTGAGGAGGGGACCTGCCCTGGTGGGGACAGGGGCTGGCTGGCACCTCTGGAGCTTGAAATCTCCTATTGCAGCCCAAAAAAGAGGGCATGACTCTAGAAATGTTATGTCATCCCTGAAGGACAAACGCACAAAAAAAAGGATTTTGGCAGGACTGGAACTAAATTTCAGGGTCTTCTGGGATTCATTTCAGGTAACCTGATATCCCAGCTGGAATCCTGAGCACAACTGAGCATGCACTGCAGAAACACTTCTGGAAAAAATGACCAGAGTGTGAGACCTAATTGCAAGGCAGTAGCGAGATTTTGACTAATCTGTGCTGTGCAAAAAATAAGGGAAGAAACTTCTATTTCCAGAAGGAAACAAAGTCAGGGAAAGATGCTAATGCTGGCAACAAAGGCTGTGCTCTCTCAAGAGGCACAGGAGGCCCTGTTGAAGTGCAAACTGCCTCCAGCAAGGCTTTCCTAATCCCTGCCCAGCCTTGATTGTGTGATGGGGAAGGTTTGGAAGCAGTGGAGCACCAGCCTGTCCCAGGATAACCATGGGGGTCTGCTCCTCCCTCTCCCTGAGTGCCATCTGCCCAGCAGGAAGGATGGGGCATTTCCCATAAACACTCCTTGGTTTGGGTCTCTATTCCCAGAACTGTGAGGTGCAGAACAGCACAGAGATGACCTGCCAGGCCCCAGCACTGGCTGTGGACCCCAATCACCAGTCTGAGCTCGCGGAGCGCCCAGAGGAGTTTGGCTTCATCCTTGACAATGTGCAGTCCCTGCTGATCCTCAACAAAACCAACTTCACCTACTACCCCAACCCCATCTTCGAGGTTTTCAATCCCTCAGGGATCCTGGAGCTGAAGCCTGGAAGTCCCATCATCCTAAAGGTGAGATGGGGATCAAGGGCTGGATGAGGAAGGACAAACAAATTCTGCCTCCTGCCTCTCTGTGCCTGCCAGCACCCCCATAAATCATCCTGATTGCACCCCAGAAATTTCCTCCATTTCTTGCCCCTTATGGAACCACATCAGAGTCACCATCAGCAAACACCAAGCACTGCCCACATTCATAACTAAAGATTATAAACTCCTGCATGCAGCCTAAGTTTGTACCCACTACCATTCACCAGAGAACATCTACTCTTGCAATGTGACTGACAGTGAAATACCCAATTCCCAAGAAAGGAAATGTTTCCTTTCTTGTACATTCAAGACCTTCCTCTCACCCTTGTTTAAACACAAACCAGTCCTTTGCCATTTCTGTAAACTTCACAGCAATACAGAGAAGGAATTTTATGATGCAGCATTTCTGTGTCACTATTTTTACATGGTGAATATGCGAAGAAATTATTTTATCTGCAGATGCTTTTTTGACTGTTTGGAAAGGGATCTGACTTACTTGCCTGATTATGTTTAGTGAGGACTTTATCGTGCAGGACTTAGGTGGAAGATTTCTCATTCAGCTGCAGAGAGGGAGGAGCAGGACAGGCCTTAGTGACTGCTTGGAGTCTGTAACCACTCATGCTGTTCTCTGCATGAGCTCCTAAATTGGCTTTTCCTCTCTGTGTGAGCAAATGGTGAACTACAAGTGTCATAATAGAATCATATTTAGGTTGGAAGGGACCTTAAAGACCATCTCATTCCAGTCCCCTGCCATGGGCAGGGACACTTTCCACTGGACCAGGCTGCTCCACACCCTGTCTATCCTGGAGCAGCGACAGGGATCAGCCGTCCACACCTCTCAAATGCAAGACCAACACTTGTACCCCAGAGGGGGAAAGAAAACTCTTTCCTGATGTTGATTTGGTCATTCTGGGGTGTGATGTTCCTCTCTGTGCAGGGCAGGAATCTGATCCCACCGGTGGCAGGAGGCAATGCCAAACTGAACTACACCGTCCTGGTGGGGGAGAAGCCCTGTGCAGTGACCGTGTCAGACGTGCAGCTCCTCTGTGAGTCCCCAAACCTCATTGGAAGGCACAAGGTGATGGTAAGTGATGCCTGAGCCTCAGCCTCTGCTCCCTGGATGGCTTGGGAGGGCACAGCAGAGCTGGAGGTGTGGCAGAGGGCTCCAAGGGGTTTGCACCACTGTTTGCCTTCACAGAAACATCAGGGTCCTTTTTCTGGTATAATATTCTCATCAAGGGTAGCTTGGAGAATTAAAACTGCTGGAACTCTGAGTGCTGAAAGCTTCAAGCTTTCTGAATTGAAGGGTGCCAGCCCTCAAGTAAATGCCTCGTTTGACCTGAGACCTTGGAAAAGGCTTCAAAATTTGAGCAATAGCACAAAACCAGTGTGTGTGTAGTTTGGGTAGTATTGTGTGATCTCACAGGGTGAAAAACTTAGATTTGGGATTTTAGTGCATGGTGATGTATGGGAGCCAAGATGGAGAAATTTGGGTGTGGGTTAGTTGTCTTTTTTGCACCTTCTTCTTCCTTCTTCTTCACGGATCTGGGCGGTTTTCTCTTGTTGGGTGAAAGAGGTCCACATTGTAGATTTTGGGTGATCACAGTCGGGTTAGAAACATAAACAATATAGATGTCGACTGTTTATTGGATAATTAGGACTTAAATGCCTTAGATAGACACCATTTTAGCTCACTTTCCCAAATTGTTAGAGAGAGCTCACATCTTGTGAGTTTGTAATAGATAAAGATGACAAATTTCAGAGTGAGACTGCAAAGAAACATCATCTCTTGAGTTTTATTCACCCTGACCTTAGAGCAGGAAAGAGCCAGGAACCCCCACATAGAACAGTGGAAAAGTGACCTGTAGATCTTTGTGGACAGTGAGATACCTTTCATGATCAAACCCCAATAGGAGAATTTGCCTCTCTTCTGTTTTTGTATGGGCTGTATGAACCCTGGATGTTCATGTGAGATCACGTGTAACGTGTTCCTACATGAAATTGTTAAATTCGGCACAGTCCCCATCACTTTGTTGACAGGATGGTGACTCAAATTTGTGTTTATGTAGGAGAGGGAAAAAAAATTGCCAGAATGTGGACAATAGTGGACTGGACTTCAGAGTTTTGACTTCTGTGAAACTTAGTGTGCTCCTACAAATCCTTCCTGGAACCTGTGAAGAATGGACCTGGTGATTACATCAGAGGGAGCTTCTCCTCCTCTCACCACTTATTTATTTAGTCCTTTTATTACTTTCCTCTCAATAATTTGAATTCCTTGATGCTTGATAAACCTCATATCAGCAAACACCCTGGAGTTGAACCAAGCTGTGGGTGGGAACAACAAATGCTGAAAACTGACATCAGCGTTTCTAATTCCTTGTTAACAAATGTTTTTCTGTTGTGCCCCTCAAAGCTGTATCTGTCGCATGTTAATTTATTTATTTCAGTGCAATGAGACTCGGAGAGTTTGATCTTTAAAAAGATTTTTTTCCTGGGAACTTTTAGGAAGCAGAGTTCATGATGACCATTTTGGGTCTTGTTTGTGGCTGCTGCTGGGATCCCTCGTAGTGGCTACTTAACTTCTCTGTGCCAGAGTTTGTCATCTGGAAAATAGAGGTAATAATCCTTTGCAGCCATGCAAACACACCGTGACTCTCGAGTCATTGCAAAGCACATTAAGGCTCTCCAAGAGGAGCAATAATGAAGTGAGAGATTTTCTCTGTGTGAAAACCAACGCTTTTGAGCCCGGCAATAAATGTTCCCTGTCATTTTCATGGATATGATTAAACATATGGTTAGTCAGAGACGGACAAAGCCAATCCTGGGGAGACAAAACTCAAAGCCAGGTGAGCAATAATCAACCCCTGGGGATCCAGGACTATGGACATCTGGCCAGGCTGTACTAATTGGGAAGACTCTTCTGCTCCTGCAGCTTGAGACAGTTTAAGTGAAGCCAAAGATTAAAAAACAATCCCTTTTTGAGGATGCTAGTCAAATGAGGAATACTGATGGGAAACTGGGAAGAGGATGGAGGTGCTCAAGGATGGACTTTGCATCTGGAACCAAAGCTGGAAAATGCCTCCTCCAGCATAGCACAGCATCTCTGCTGCTCAGGCTGGGACCGTGTTTCACACAAACAGCTCTTTGATGGCCAGGATAACTGATAGCAGTTCCTCCTCCTGATTCTGCCAAAGATTTACTGTCTGACCTTGAGGAAATTGTTGAACAAACCCTTTCTTGCAAAGTGAGGTAGCCACAAGCTGAGAGGGAGCCATAGGAGTGAATCAACTGGTGCAACACAGATTATTTCTAAGTGAAGGAGCAGTGGCAATGACACACGTTGACGTCAACATGCTTTTGATCTGGTTCAGCTGTCTTTTACACAATGACAGAGTTAAGTATTTGAAAAAAAAAATAGCAAAGAAATAAAAGGACTGGGCGATGGTTAAAAAGAAGATTGACTAAAACTCAGATGCAATGTTTTTCCAAGGAAAAGAAAGAGATATGAGGAAGATCCACTAGAGGCTACAACAGAGAAGGTTTGCAGGGAAGATGTGGAACACATCTGAAGGGTTGCTGGTATCTAACATAGTCTGGAAAGTACACCAGGCTCTGTGCAATGAATGGAGAGATGGTCAAATGCAGCTGAAGTTCAGGGCGTGATTCATCTCATCCTTAGAGGGATAACTTTATTTGGCCAGGGCAAATTTCCACAAGGAAAGACACTCCAGAACTCCTGAACTCCTACAAGTAGCCACTGAGACATCCTTGGAGAAAACCAGGCTTTGACACAGAGCCCATTTAGAACACTTAGAGTAACTGAGGACAAATTCATGATTAATAGTCCTTAAAAACAGGCAGGTTGTTGTTTGGTGGGTTCACGGCCAGTCTTCTGGAAGGTAAAAATAGCTTCCTCCAGAACCACTCAGTGGATTAAGAAGGGAAGTAGGGCTATATGTGCATATTTTCTTGTGTTTCTTTTAAAAGCTCACAATAACACTACAGCCTTGTAGGCTTTCTTCTTCAAGAGCCAGATTCCCTCAGATCATGGCAGCTTCACTTGTGGATTGTGAGACCTTCCCAATGATGAAACCACCTTTAAAGGGGAACACACTGGGTCTAACTTTGAACACCTGCTTTTTGGAGCTTAGATCCCCTTATCATTAATGGAGAGAAATGGGAACTTCCACTGAATGAAACGTCTCATCCCGATGTCAAAGGTGTCAGAAGCAGCTCACATAAATCACATCCTGAAAGTGGTTTTTCTCTTTGCTGACTCTGGAATCGTGCTGCAGTGTCTAACTCGGATGTGCACGCGGAATATTTGCTGTGAGAAATCCCACCCACGGAGACGGGCTGTTCTTCCAGCTTTGAGGATGGATCTGCACTGGGATTTGGGATTGGGGTTGCTTGAGTCTAGTCTGATACTCATTGGATGGACTCGTCTGACTGCAGGGCTTGGAGAAAGAGAAAATGAAAAAGAATTAATCTATTTATTGATCCACTGACAGGAAGGAAAGCATGCGAGCTGTGAGAAAATCTTGCTGGGAGGATTTGGGACAGTGGTCTAAGGTAAAAGGGAACAATTTCCAGTGCATGGACTGGGATATGACTTTGGCAGTTTGACTGCACAGTTGAGCAGGCCACATTCCAACAACAAACCTCGGGATTTATAAGTGAGTTGGATCTTGTATCTTGAAATAGATGGGAAAACCCTTTACTGCTGCACCCCCAGCTGCATGACTGAGGTTCTTTGGCCACTGAAAATGCTCTACAAGCCATCAGTGTCATGGTAGCTTGAAACTATTACCTGAACAGATGAGTCTAGGATTAGTTTTATTTTTCATTATGGACATTCTACCTCTCTAGACCCCATCCCAAAATGGCATGAGAGGGCCTTGTGGGTGGAAATTAGCTGTTTTCATACAACTCACTTTGGTATTCTCCATGACATAAGGGTTGTAGTTGTGTCTCTTTGGCCAGGGCCCACTGAGGAGCAGCCTACACCTGGTGGTAGAGCAAAACATCCTTCTTCCCTGAGGCTGCAACTGGGACTGGAATAACTTCTAGGAGATGGAAGGGTCACTGAGATTCATGTCCCCAGAAAGGGTTGGGGTGGAGAGCACCTGGGAAAATTCATTAATTCATGATTCTGCTCTGCAGTCTCTTCTGCTGGCTCCAGCTGGGCCAGTTTCTTCCTCCTGCAGCCTAGAGAGGAAACCTGAGTAGGTGCCTGAGCTGAGATGTGGGAAGCCCTGGGATTAATAAGTGTCCAGGCAGGCTGGAGAGTAACAGAGAACCAGTGGGATGCAGGAAAAGCCTAAACACCAGGCTTGGGTGTGGGGGAGAAACATGAGGAAATGTGAGGGAGAACTCACAGTGGAAGAAGAAAACAGTTTAATTCCACACTGCAGTTGTCCCTGGTGCAATGGGAGTAGGAAACAGTCAGCCCTGGGGTCTTGAGTGCATTTCTGCCTGGCAGCAAGAGTTTGCCCTTTGTGCAGGGCCAGCTGTGCCTCTCTGTGACACGGCTCAGCTGGGATGAAGTGATGGGGCTCATCATCCTCCAAGCCCTTTGCATGGCATCTGCCCAGCTTTCTGCTGATCTACAACCAGCATTCCCAAACCACAACACAGTCCTAGAAGCCTTTTTAGACATCAGGCCAGTCAGCAGAGCTTTTCTCCCACCACTCAAGCTTTGCCTACTCTACAAATAGCTTTGAACAGCCTTGTAGTAGCCTGAAGCCAGTGGTATCCTGTGGGATTCCTGTTGGGAGTGGTGTTCATGTTGTAAAAAAGGGTTCTATGGGACTTGCTTCACCAGAAAATTTTGAGGGCCTTGCAGCAGGAGCGCTTGCAGGGTTTCTTTCTGCATGTTAAAACCAAGGCCCTTTCACAGCAGCTTCCTCCAGAGGCTGGAAGCAGCTCTGGGAACCTCTGGAAGTACGTGGAGAACAAAAGGCTGTGCTCAACCCCTACTGGTGAACACCTGCAGTCACCCTGGCAATGTGTGGCTAAGATAGAGGCCGTAAAGAGAACGGGCCAGGCTTTGTGGGGTTTGTGGTGGTTTTTCATTATCACAGAGGCTTCCAAGTACATTTTTGTCTGGTGACACAGTTAAAAGAAAATAGTGACTCTGATTTCTGCTGTCCCACTGTACTCACTGGGTCAGGTGTCCTCTGCTGTCTTGTGGGGTTAGGAACCATCAGACCATACCTTGAGCTCTGTGCTCTGTGTGTATTTTGGGACTAAGTGACATCAGTGCCCCATACAACACATCAGGATGGGGAATGAAAAACCCAGAACGAAATCCAAACTGATATGGAGAAATCGTGACTGGTGACTGGTCTCACCACAAGTCCTTTTGTGGTTGGGTTCATGGTGACTGCCAACAGAGGTGATTCTATCTGGTATTTCAAGTGTTTTTAAGCTGTTCCATATCCAAATACTTCCCCTCTTGTCTTGGGAGACAAGGGGGTGTTTCACCATCCACCCTCAGCCAGGACGACAGCGGAGTTCTTCTGCATCCCTGCTTGCTTGACAGTTCCAACGCGGCTCTTTGCTGCTTTCCCTCTAGGCTCGTGTAGGAGGCATGGAGTTCTCTCCAGGGATGGTGTACATCTCCCCAGACAGCCCTCTCAGCCTGCCTGCCATTGTCAGCATTGCCGTGGCCGGTGGGCTGCTCATCATCTTCATCGTGGCTGTGCTGATCGCGTACAAGCGCAAGTCCAGGGAGAGTGACCTCACCCTCAAGCGCCTGCAGATGCAGATGGACAACCTGGAGTCCAGGGTGGCCCTGGAGTGCAAAGAAGGTAGGATGAGGAAGGCAGGACGACGCTGTGCTGGTGCTGGTAGAAGGGAGACACCCAGTCACAAAGCCAAAATACCGCGGTGTTGAACCCTGTGGGTGTGGCTCAAGCCTGGATCTAATCTGACTTTCCCTGCTTTCCCTTAGTCCAGACTTTCTCCACCCTCTCCTAACTGGATCTGGCAATTCAAAATCCACAGAAAGCCTTGGCATATGTCCCTGGGGAAAGGCTGTGTTGTGGGAAAGGCGACCCTGCTCTCACCCACTTTCTCCCTCTCCACATGTTGCCTCTCCTTATTGTTGTTCATGAGAGTCTGCAGCAATGTGGAAATAGATGGGGGTTGCTGCTGCCTTTCCCCAGTAAGCATCTCCTCTGGAAAAGCTGCTTGGGTAGGCACACAGGTGAGGCACTCACCCCACACAACACACACCACAGCTAGCTCAGCGAGGAGAGGCAAGAAGGGTCTCCTGTGTAAGTTCCAGTGAGGTTTATTTATTTTGCAGACACAACGCCGAAGAGTTCAGGGACAAAAGACCCTGATCAAAGGAGCACCCAGGGTCAAGTATGGGGTCAGGAACCAATGGTCTGAGGGCAAGGGGTGGCACAAGGTCAGGACAAAGGGCAGTGCCATAGGGGACACGTGGGCAGGCCACCAGGGATACCGCAACCAGTGAGGAAATAGGGGAAGGAGAAACCACGAGAACTAGGGAGATACAGGAGCCATAGAGGTGGGCAAAGCCCATGGAAAAATGGGGAAAGCAAAACTGAGGTAGAGTAACATAATGCTGAAGAGCACCATAGGGGAAGTCTTTTCTTTCAGCCTAGGCAGGGAAACTCTATAATAGATTTTTCCAGGGCTAAGCCCTGGGGGTTTCCCTGAGGGGCTCAAGGGTTTCCACAAAAGTCCAGTGTTTTTCCCTTTCTGGTGAGGCTGATCTGGATTTTCACTGCTCCCTGAGTTTTTCTGGTTTTGTGCCAGCCTTTGCAGAGCTGCAGACAGATATCCACGAGCTGACGAGTGACCTGGACGGAGCCGGGATCCCTTTCCTCGACTACCGAACCTACACCATGAGGGTGCTTTTCCCTGGTATTGAAGATCATCCAGTCCTGAGGGATTTGGAGGTAAAACAACAAGGTTTCTTGCTTCTAGCTCCTCTGATTCCTCCCTGTTGAGTCCTGAAGTCCAGACATTCTCTGTCAGTGGTGGGGATGTGATGACTTGGTTATGCTGTGTCCTACACAGGGTGAAACAGGTCCTCATTAAAGATCTGGGTTGAAAGGGGAAATGTTTGCTGTTATCTTAGATCATATTAGATCATAAAATCATTTAGGTTGTAAATGACCTCTAATATCATAAGTTCTAGTCATTAACCCAATGCTGCCAATTCCGTCACTAAATCATGTCCCTTTGTGCGACATCCACACACCCACGCTTTTTGAAAACTTCTAGGGATTGTGATCCCACAGCTCCCCTGGTCAGCTTGTGCCACCATCTGATCATCCTTTCAGTGAAGACATTTTTCCAAATTTCCAATCTAAACCTCCCCTGTCACAGCTTTAAGGCTGTTTCCCCTCATCCTGTTATTTGTTTCCTGCTAAATTCTGTCTGATCACTCACTTATTTGGAAGACTCATATGCATATACATTAGGTCTACTCAGTTAATCTCTTTGGTCTTAACCCTTCTGTGGCTTGAGTTTTAGACTGCATTTAATATTTTCTGCCATGGAGGGGCAAGGAAAACCTGTTGTATGTCAGAGGAGTGTGTCTGCCTGTGTCATCCAGCCTTGCATGACCCTCACACTACTAAGAGGCCAGGTTTTCTTTGTGGCAACCCCTATAAAAATAACCCCATGTCACTGAGGGAGGTTCACCTTTGCTGCACTCTGGTTTGCAGTGAGATCAGAAAACCACAGTGTCAGTCTGTCCATACTCTGCCCACATCCTCCTCCTCCACCCCGACTCTCTGCAGGGAGATGGGAGTACAGTGAGACATTGTTCACAAACCTTGGGGTCTACACAGAGCCTGATGGGAGCCCAGGTGAGGTCTGCTGGGCTAAAATCTGCTCCAGGCTCTGGCAGGTGGACAGGCTCTGCTCTAGGAATACCTGGGCCAGAGAATCAGGAGCTTCACCATGGCCAAGGTGTTGGCTGAGCTCTCTGCGAAGCCTTTGGCCGGCTCTGAGCTCCAGAGAGGCTCTGGCAAGGACCTGGGAGATTGCTGGAGGCCAGGCCTGGGCTTGGCTGGCAGGAAGGAGGAGCAGGAGCTGGCACAGGCAGGCCCACGCTTGGCTGGCTGTGTAATCAGAGATGCCTGCTCAGCTTTGCTCTTGCCATTCGGAACTGCCAAAACTCATCCGACTGTGTGGAGAGACACATTACAAAACCTGATCCATCAGCAAGGAGGGCTTGTGGGGCTGGGTAGGAGGCTGAGTTACACGTTCACTTCCATGTAGATTTGGAGTGCAGGTGGAGCGGCATCCAGCTGCTTTCCCTCAGGATCAGCAGCTCCAACAAACGAGGAGGAATGAGGGGTGCTGAACCTCCCTCTCAGATGTGTGCACACACAAACGCTCCCTTTATCCCCACAACCAATTTCAATCCCTTCATTCATTAACCCCATGCAGCTGATCACAGAACAGCATCTGACCCCTGCAGAGGCCCTAGCACGGATGCTCCCCTATGTAGATACACACTGAGTTAATGTTTCAATCCAGCATCTTTGATATCTTCTTCCTTTCATCCTATTCATTGTTTTTTTTCCTTAATCCTTTTTAAAGCCTCATTAGCTCTCTCAGTGTCAACATCTTTGGCTACCAATGTGAAGGCAGCTCCCATTCTGCTCCCTTCTCTCTAGCACCCAGAAGGAATTCCTATTTATTGCAAAAGGCCCCAGCACAGATCCCACAGTGAGAAGGTCTTACTTATTTCCAGTTCATTTGCTAATTAACTGCTTCCAGATGCAGCACAAAATACTTTTCTTGTTATTTTGTTTTAATTCTCCATAATATCCCAGGGATAGACAATATTAAATGTTCAAGCAAGTGAGTTAAAAATAATTATTGGCGGGATGGGTGGTAGTGGTTTGTTGGTTGGTTGGTTGTCTCAGTCTATTTAGGAAGTAATTTATTTGTTGGATGCAAAAAGAGTTGAGAACTCTGATTTCCAGAATGAAAAAGTAACGACTCTATAAGGGGCCTTGCATTGCTTGCCTGTTTAAGCAAGCCAACTTATTTTGCATTAAGGTGCCAAATTTGAGTGGTTATTATTTCATATATGCCATGGTGACATGTGTTGCTCTGTGGTGAGACCCTCCAGCTTCCAAGAAAGCTTTTTAAAAGGGCTGGAACAATTTCAACAAGTGAAGGGATAAGTTTGGGGTTCTCTGTTTAGGTTCCATTTTTGCCTAGAGCCTGAAGGTTCGAAAAGACCTCTGTGGAGCCCAGGCTCCAGCGTTGAGGTCCTAAATTTTTCCATATAAAAATGAGTTCATCAGCCTCTCACAGCTGAGAAATACGAGACTTACCAATCACTCTGCCTCCAAAATACCTCAGCTCCCAAACCCAGGGGTTCTACTGGAACTCAGAGTGTCCTCTCACACCTTCACCTGCAAGGCGCCTGTCTTGCTCTTCAAATCAAGGCCCAGTTCCATGGTCACCATCTCAGCCACTGCCTCACTGCATCTCTTCATCTCCTCAAAACCTCACCCTGGGCTCTCTTTCCCATTCACTCTCTCGCTGCCTCCCCCAGCTCCCTAAAGCTGAACCCCAAACCTCTGCAAGCAGGTTTCTTGCAGGAATGAGAAAGAAGCTTTGGATGAAATCAGAGTAAGGCTTTAGTCTGACTAAAATAAAAACATAACGTGGCACGGCGACACATTTAGGCACCAGAAATCCCTTTTGGATGCAGTGTTCAGAACACAGGACTGGAAAAATCATCTGGATGTGGCTGGGAGTCTTCTCAGACTTCCTAATCATTAGATGATGTATGGATTCCCTACCTGACTTTCCTTAGCTGAGGAGCTGGGGGGTTGAGAGCGGAGAGGCAGCAGAGATAGTGTGACAACAGGACATTTGACAACGGGGAAAAAGAGGGAAAGGGGGAAAACTCGCTCTCTTCTTGTGCAGGTCCCTGGCTACCGGCAGGAACGGGTGGAGAAGGGCCTGAAGCTCTTTGCCCAGCTCATCAACAACAAGGTTTTCCTGCTGTCCTTCATCCGCACGCTGGAGTCGCAGCGCAGCTTCTCCATGAGGGACCGCGGCAACGTGGCCTCGCTGATCATGACGGTGCTGCAGAGCAAGCTGGAGTATGCCACCGATGTCCTCAAACAGCTCCTGGCTGACCTCATCGACAAGAACCTGGAGAGCAAGAACCACCCCAAGCTGCTGCTCCGCAGGTAAGGGTGCCTGGGCAGGGAGGGAGCCGGGCTGGGAAGGCCGTGCCCACATAAACGTCACAATCGTCTTTGGAGGTGTAGGTCTTGCTGTGTCTCCTCCCTAACCAAAATGTGATGCCTTGGGAAGGCTGACCTGAAATAGAGACTGGACAGAGCTAAGAGAATAAAGTAAGTATTTATTGGAAGGCCTTTAAGGGTACACCTTGAGCAGGACATAAGCCTGGCCAGGGCTACACCCAAGGTGGATACAAAATGGTCACAAAATGGATGCCCGGTCATGAGGTCTCACAGTTTTATAAGTTTTGGTCCATTTGCATATTGGGGTTTACTAGTCCAATTACAGCTTCAGATTATGAAGCCATCCTTCTCGCTCCTCCCCTCAGCCCACCATTGTTTGTGCTTTTGGGCCTGAAAACTTGAAACTGTTGTCCCTGGTCTGTAGCAGGCAAAGGATTTGTTTTGTCTCCCTACTCTGTGAAGAGCTGACTGACACTTAATGTGAGGCTCAGAACTGCACCCCTAGGCAGCACAGAATCTGAAAAGCATGGAAGCTAAAACTTAAGGCATCAAAAGTAGTCAATGATAAAAAAAGTTACAGAACTAATCTGCCTCTGGATTTTCATGTGGATCCTCCAGAAAGTTTCACAAGGACAGAAAAAGCTCAATCCTTATTTTGGGCTCTTTGCATGCTCAAGATGTTATTTTATGCTCACGTTTCCTTTTAACCTGAAAACTCCAATCATGTTGTGTAGGACCTATAGGAATATCACACATTAATAGGGTCTATTAAATCCCTGCTGAGAGGATGTCAACTTCTTCCATCTCCTGCCTGGGACAGATTTCTCAGCTTTGTTTCTTTTTCTTAGTTAACTACAGACACATGGAGAGTCTCAGCTGCATTGTGGGATCTCATTTCTCTCCCAGAGCTGAGAGTTAGTGGAAATCAGGTGAAGAGAGAGACAACAGAACTGGTTTCATACAGGGAACAAGTTTGAATTGATGCTTCTTGGCCTGGTCTAAAGTCTAAACTCCACAGTTTCTGCTGGAAACCTCAAATGAGGAATCGACAGCTCTGTAATTAATATCCTTTCCCTGCCTAGGGAAGTGCTGCCTCTTCTCCCTTTAGGATCAGGTTCATCTTCTTTTCACAGACTGAACCAACTCTCCTGGTCCAAGGACCTTAAATAAAATCATGGAGAGTCTTCTGGAGACGAGTGGCCTTTTCCACAGCTCAGAGCTGACTGTGAGGAGCCCTCAGCTGATTACAATGGACAGCTTGGACAGGGAAGGGATCTCTGGTGCCTGCTGGGCTGGAAGTTTTTTATCTGGCACATGGCCCACTGTGGAGAACCAGCAAAAAGGGAGCAGAAGGCACTTGCTGGCATTCAGGGCAGCAGTGCCAGGGGCACAGGCTGGACTTTGCTTTGGTGTCAGTTGACTTCCTGATGTGATCAAGCCCTACAGCCTGGCTGGTGACCACCCTGCAGCTGTCCCCAGGCTTCCTGCCTGTGCTTCTCCTCTGATGCTGGATGGCACTGCCTCCCCCCTTCATTTCCTCCTTTTCTTTCCCCTTTCCCCATCTCTTTGTCTCTCCTAGTTGCTCACGCTGAGCATCCCACCTTTGCTCTTTCTCCTTCTACCAGCTCTTTTCTAAGTCTCTTTGTTGGAGATTAATTATGGCCTTTGGAAGGAGAATCAGCGAACAAAGAAGGCACATCCAGTGTTCCAAACCCTGGGGACACCAGGAGAAGTCAGAGAAGGAAGTTTTGCACTGAACAGCACCAGAACAGAACATATGAACAACTCAGTGCCTTGGGTCAGATGTTGGTGTGAGGTCCTGAGACAGCTCTTTGGAGCAGATGGATTCAACTTGATGCTTCCTTTCCCACCCCATGAGTCTGTGAAAATAATTTTTTGCGGTTTTGGAGGGGTTTGATGGGAGAAAGGAGCTGGTAGAAGTGATTTTCCCACCTCACCTGTCTCCCATGTTCATCCCACATGAGATTTATGGCCCCAAAGAGATTTTCTGGGCAAAGAGCAGCAAGAACAGCAAGCAAGAACCTCTGCATGGCTTTGGTGAAAGCTGGGACAAGGAGAACCTACTTTAATTCTTCCAGGCAGGGACTCTTCTTTTTTCTTGGTTCCTCCAAGTTTCTCTTGGTTTCTCTTGGCTTTTCTCCAGTGCGTGTGCTGGAGCTAGCACAGGTTTCTGCAGGAGAAGCTCACCCTGAGCCTGGAGATGGATTTTTGTTTGATTGAGGACAGAGTGCTCAAGGGCAGAAAGATGAGCTCCATGTATGAGCCGCATTGACACACTGAGGAGTGTAATCACTCCCAAATGCCAGGGAGATAGGCAGTGCCAGATAACTGTTCCCTAGAGACTCAGATCTGTCTCTCCTGAGTATTTATACAGCCTCCTTGACATACGGCCTCTCTCTGAGCTCCTCAGATGTGATGGATTTATCCCCCCTGAGCTCTTTGGAGAAGATCCCTTCAAATGTCATCACTCCTTTTCATTGTTGGAGGAACTGAAAAACAGATACACTGGGACTTGCAGTCACAGGAGAATCAACAGGGCAGCAAAGGTTTTCCTGCAGGTTTCCAAAATCCAAAACTAAACTAGGGAACCTAGGACGTGCTAAATCCTGATGGTGCCGTGCCAGACTTCCCACTGGGCAGGAAGATGGACAAGGACAGTATTTTGGTAGGACCAGCATGACAAACTCATTTTCAATTCTCTTTTTTCTCCACTTTAGGACAGAGTCTGTGGCTGAGAAAATGCTCACCAACTGGTTCACCTTCCTCCTCTACAAGTTCCTCAAGGTAAGAGGAGGAGCATGCCTGGAAAAACAGCTGCTTTAAAGCATTTCTTCTTGGTGAGGATCAGTTGGGGTGAAAATTTCCCAGACATAAAATCAAAGGCTTTTTGTTTTTGCCTCTGGAAGGAGGTCACTGCCTAATAGGAGAAGGGCTATTTTCTAACCCAGGGAGAACTGAGAGGGACACTTTGTTAGAGAGGCAACTTGCTGGTCTCTCTCTTGTACAGAGGTGGGGTCTAAGGGTCTGTGCCAAAATGTGAAGGATTTCAGAGCCTGACTGAGACCTGTGTGGAAAATGCTGTGCTTTTAACAACAGGCTGAGGTCTCCATCATGTGGTGACCCCAAGTTTCAGTGCACAGTGGATGGAGATCTCCTTCCACCCCAGTTTGGAGGCAGTACTGAGACACAGCCCCACACGGAGTGGAGGGACACCCATCAGCAAAGCTGCGTGGAAGAACTCGAGTGGAAGAATTTGAGGCACCCCCTGAGCTCTCTCATTCCTCCTGGAAGGTCTCCTTGGGCTTTGTGTAGTTACAGTAGTCTTTCAGTCTTTGAGCCCTGCCACTGACTGCTGGGGGATCCAACTTCCCCTGGGGGACCCACACTCATCCTCAAGGATCACAATTGCCAAGCTCAGAGCCAGCCTTTTTTGCAAGGAGCTGAGCTCTGCACCTCTCCCCCACTCCCACTGCATCTGCTAAATATCCTTCCACCTCACATCCTCATTTGGACAGAATAACCACCTCTGCCAGGCAATTTGAGGCTTTACAAATAAACCCCAATCCCCCTGAGCCTTCCCTAGGCGCAACCAGTTCAAGGACGAGCACATGGGAAAATTTTGAAGGTCCCTGGAAGGTAATTTCAGTGACTTCAGTATCAGATCCCTGCTTTCAGCTGAAAGGAAAGGATATAAGGAGGTGACTCTCTAAAGAGCTGCTTTTATAATAGGCTTTTTTCACCCCACTCAGCTACTTGTCTTCTTGCCTTAGCCTGAACAGAGGCCTGATAAGGGCAGGAGACAGGCACACAGAAGCAATATGCTGCTGGCAGATAAGCTAATTAAGTGGGAGACAGGTGTAGGGACTGAAAAGGGACCACTTTGCTTCCGATTATTAACTTGTTTTCGTTGGGATTTACACCAGAGGAAAATGACCTCGCTCATTGAGTTGGGACACAAGAGGAGAGGATGAGGAGAGGGGGAAAAAGGGAGGGATGAAGGGGAAGGAAGGCAAGGAGCAGAAAGCTCGGGGTGCATGGCACTGAGGGAGTGCAGCAAGGGAGGAAAAGGGTGGGAAGAGGAGTGCAGGAGTGGGAATGATTTCGGGAGAAATTAACTTTGCTGTGCCTGCCTGGGGCTGCCTGTTGCTGTCCAGTGCTGGGCCCCACACTTCTGTCACCTCCACACAGGCCCAGGGGCACATCTGGGCCTGGCATTCCTGTTTGCCTGCAGCATGAGAGTGCTCAGAGAGGCTGAGGACTCTGCCCAGACACCCAGGATGAGGCACCAGCCATCCATCTCCTTTTAAAACCTGCTTCCAGGTCATCTGGGACCCATCCCACTACCTGCTCCAGCAGTGCAAAGCTCTGGCCTGGTGGCAATCACTTGAACAGCCGCAGCATTGCCAGGGAATACTGACACCTTTGTCCCATGATGGGACACTCACAGAGTCACAGGATAAGCTGAGCTGGAAAGGATCCTCAAGGTCCTGGCACTCCACAGGACCATCCCCAAGGGTCCCACCACTTGCCAAGGGCTGGATGCATGACACTGTTCATCACACAGACACAAACACACACACACACACACACACACACACTTTGGTGAGAAGGCATGAACTGTTTATTACGAAGATCTGACTCCATTATATAGTATTTCTACAAAGGCCAGGGACTGGGGGAGAAGGTTGACACTTCTCCCCATCCCATTGGTCAAGACAACTGTCCATCAGCTGTCCGTATCTCTAAGAACAGGAATGTAAGCTTTTCCTTGATTTAATGAAAACATTGCCCCTGTTTACATCACCCATGCGTGAGAAACAACCTAAACTATGAAAACTGTGAAACAGAAGAGAAGGCTGAAAAATCAGGGTGGCATCTGCACTCTGTGGAGGTGGAGGGTTCTTGTTACCATTTGGGATGCCAGGATAACGATACAAAACTCCAAGCCTTCTTTTTGGAGGGCATATTTCAGAAGTTTATTGAAAGACAGATTCTTTTTACACAGTGTTTCAGTACAATCAATATGATTGGTCGTTAGAGCCTATGCCTTTTTGTAAACATCTTTACCAGTAAACAAGTTGGAAAAACATCAGGTGTCTGGAGGAGGAATATCTACAAGTACTGTTGGTACTCCTTTTTATGATTTCCCAGGCCAGAGTTGAGAGAGTTATGTACTTGGCTTTCCCACAGGCATCAGGCTAGCGTCTGAAGCCTAAAATCTATTTTCTGACCACTGTCAGTCTCCACAGAGGGTGACCTCTGATCCTGTGCTGTTGGAATGGACTGGTTTCCACTGGTGCATCCATCACCAGCAGTTTGGGATGGCAAACCGAGGCAGTCACTGGGGTGCCCAGGTTGGATTCTCAACCCCAGCCAGTAGTTTCACCTCATGTATTGAATTTCTCGGGGAGCCAGGTGTAATTAGCTCTGTGAGGATTCAATACCTCTGAGGATGTCCAGCACCTCACAGAAAATGGCTTAAATAACTTTGTGAGACAGCTTGGTCGAGTGTGTCTTGAAAAAGCAAAAAGGTTTTATAAAAGACGAAAATAATACAAAAACAAAAGAACAAAGCCATGCACAGTGTAGGGACAGGTCCCACACACCTGCTACAACCCCACAAAAATGCGCTGAGAAGCCTCGCACTGTCCCTTAAGTATTGAATGATTTGGGTGAGGTTTTTTCGGCAAACAGCCCAAAGAATAGCTGCATTTCTGAGGAACAGGTAAAGAAAACTATCAGTGTTTTTGTCTTGGCACTGAGCCAATTACTGCCAGGAGTGCAAAGAAACATCGAGTGTTTTTCCCTTAAAAGTCCTAAGGTGAAACTGGAACCCTTTTCTGCAAGTAGAAAACATCTACGTGGCAGAGCACAACACTCATGGTCACCTGGTTACCTTTCATCCCTGCAGGAGTGTGCTGGAGAGCCTCTCTTCTCCCTTTTCTGTGCCATCAAGCAGCAGATGGAGAAGGGACCCATCGACTCCATCACTGGGGAGGCGCGGTACTCACTGAGTGAGGACAAGCTCATCCGACAGCAGATCGACTACAAGACCCTGGTGAGTGCCCTGGGCACACCTTCCCCTGGCTTGTCCAGAATCTTCTGGCTAAAGGGCATTTAGAGAGCAGAAACCAGTGACTGGCCTGCTGGGATGGTTTATTCTTGTATTTTAGAAGGGTAATGCTGCCTAAGGCTGACAATTAAAATTTAAAAAATGCGTTTCTCCGGTGAAGAATTCAGCATGAAGAAATAGTCAGAGGTGCAGAGTGCAGGGATCTATCAGGTCAGCTCTAGAGCTGGTGCAACCCTACTTCTTGAGAAAGCACAAGTCAAAGAGAAAGGAACCTGATTTAAAGATTTCAAGGAAAAGAAAACTAATCCCTGTCACTGAGCCATTTCCCTCAAAATGGAATTGTCTGCATGGTGCAAGATACACGCTTCATATGTGCCGCTTTACCTTCTGCTCTGAGATTACACCCTCTTCCCACTTGATTAAAGAGCATCAATTAAAGAGCATTAGATATCTCTTCTTAGTGTTTTTGTGGGCCTTCATTCTTCCCTGGATGCATTAAATCCTCTGAGCTTCTAAGTCTCTGCTGGATGAGGAACTCTTTGTAAGCCTTCAGTGATCCTTGTAATTTTTCTATTTCTCATCTTTATTCTCAGCAAATCCCAAGCTTTAGGACAGTCAGTAGATGCTCTAAACTGATCAGATTATTTTATTTGCACTTTCAAATGCGGGGCATTCATCTCACTTAGCTCCAGATACCTCTGAGAGTTGTGTCCAATCACAGAATCATTGGATAGTTTGGGTTGGAGGGAACCCTAAAGATCATTCAGTTCCAGTCGTAGACCTTGAGCTGTCTTAGACCTGTCTTAGGCCTTAGCTCAGGTGGGCTGATGCTAGAAATGCCCTTTTGTGTTCCTTAACTCCAGTCTAGAGCTGAGCTTTGATTGAATCCAAGTCTGATGAGGGGGTGGATTTAATTCTTAAATAAGGCCAGTTTTATTTTGCATATTGAAAACATGACTTTCCTACTAAATTGGCAGAGTGGTGCATCTCTGCTGTTACATGTGGCTGTCTAAAATTTCAGAGGACTGATCACACATGGAGAAAATGAGCAGAAGGGAGAAAAAAATGCAGCCACAGAGCGATCACTTTCACTGAAGGAAATCCCCCCCGATCCTTTTAGGCTTGATCTGAAGCAGCCAGCAAAGGGTAGTAATTATACATTGGGCTGAACAAAGCTCTCCTCTACTGGCTTTGTGCTGTTTGATGATAATCAGCTCTCCCTCCTACATCTCAAGAGCAGACAAATATATCCCGATAGGAATCTCAGCAGATTTACAGAGATCAGCTCTGGTGAAGGAGATTAAGAAGGAGCAGAATATGAATAGGATTGTTCTTAGTTTCTGTTTCTCTTTATTTCTGTTCTATTTTGTCCTTCTTCTACCCTCCTTGAGCCGACTGACATCTTTTATTAAAAATATAGAGTAATGAAAAAAAGCCAGAACTGATTCAGTGGTTGCAGTCTGGGAATTCCAACAGAAAATGGAGAGAGACTATTTACAGAGGGCTGGAATGACAAGACAAGAGGGAATGAGTTCAAGCTGAAAGAGAGTAGGTTTAGATTTTTAATTAGGAAAAAAATCTACCCTGTGAGGAAGGTGGTGAGTCCCTGGCACAGGTTTCCCAGAGAAGCTGTGGCTGCCCCTGGATCCCTGGAAGTGTCCAAGGCCAGGTTGGACACTGGGGCTGGAAGCACCATGGGATGGTGGAAGGTGTCCCTGCCCATGGCAGGGGCTTGGAATGAGATGATTTTCAAAGTTCCTTCCAACCCAAACCATTCCACAGTTCTACAATTCTCAGAGAATGCTTTCCTATGCTTGGCTTTTCTGGGGTCTTTCTCCTTTTTCTCCACCAAACCTCACTGCATGAAAGCCCCATGGAACATTCCAGCCTAATACAGAAGCGAGAGGAAGATTTCTGTCCCTGGGACAGGAACTGCAGAGATGTCCTGGTCTCAGGAAAAACCACTCAAGCTCAGAACCAGGGTTACCATGTGAGTAATCACAAACTGTGCCTTTATTATTTAAATGCCACCAATCCGTAGTGGAAATCAGGGCTTAGCTGAGCCAAGCTTTGCATGTATACAGACACTCAGAGACAGCTCATGGCTGGAAGAGCTGGCAGATAAAAAAAAATGCCCAAGGATGGAGTAAAAGGTCAACAAACACAAATCCAGAGAAATGAGATGTCCTGGGGTCACACAGAGTCAGTGGAAGAGCAGGGCTTGGAGATAACTTCTCCCTGTGCTCCCACTCCCATTCCCATCCATGTTGACCCCACATCCTGATGGGACACAAACCTCAGTGAGTGACAGAACAGCGGTGCCAAGTGCTGAGTGTCCTCTCAGAGCCCAAATAGTCATGTCCTTGAGTGACCCTGGAGCCCAAATGAAGGTGGTGGGTGATGGTGCAGCAATCCTGCATTTAGGAGATCCACATCACAAAACTTCCCTCAGAGTGACCAGTCCTGCTGGAGCACAACCCAGGCCATCATGGGGTCCCGTCCCCACCAAGCTGACATCAAAGATTTTGTTGAAGTCTCTGAGCAGCACTGCTGGAGCAGTGGGATTTGTTTCTGGCTTGGTTCTCATGAGTGTGGAGACAAGTTCCATGCTCCACATGAGAACAGCTGGAAAGATGCTGTAAAGCCTGGGTAATATATGCCAAAGCCACAGTGCTCTGGGAATGGGGCTGGCTTCCATAACTGGTGTCTGAATTCCCTAAAATGTCAGAGGGAGACCCTTGACAGTTGTTGTAATGAACATAGAGGAATTTAGGGGTTTCCAGGGGTGACCACCTGCCTCACCTGTGCTCGAAACACAAGAACAGCCCTTTGAAGAATTGCCTTCCCTGTTCCTTCTTCTTCCAGCAGAGCTGGAAAAGAGGAAAGAAAGGATTACTGTAGTCAGGGTGTGAGTGAGCGTGGTTCACTCAGACAGAGTTTTCCTGACACCTTGTAAAGTTGGCACTGTGAAATTCAAGGATAACCAAGAGCAAATCACCATTGTCACCTTCCAGCTGAGCACTGGTGTAGGGCACGCTGGTCAGCACCAGCAGGACATGTTGGGTCTTCTGCACCAGATGCTGGCCTGGCAGGACAGCTCAGATCATTTTAAAGAGCACCAAGTGCCTTCTGTGGGGAACTGACCCAAAATCCAGCTGTTTGTATCAGAGATTTATCACACCGCAGAGCTTCCCCTGACTGGCACCAGCTCATTTTAGCTGAGCTCAGACCACTGAGAGAGGAACTGAGGAGTAACTTGGTCCACAGATCCAGGTGTGACCCCAAAGAGCTGTCCCAGGCTGCCATCACTGCTCCATTGCCCTGCAGGGGTGTGATAGAAAAATTTTGGCTGGAAAACATCTTTAAGATCATTAAGTCCAACCATAAACTAAACACCAGTGCAGGCTCTCAGCAAATAGGTGCGATTTTCTGGATGAACTCGAGAAGTTTGCAGAGGAAGAGGTTTCTGTGGGCTGGGAATGGGCATAACCTAGGAGAGCTACAGAGGGCAACACCAACTAATGACCTTCAACACTGGATTCATTTCAACGGTACCTTTTATGTACAATTCTGTGATCCTTTGAGATGAAAGGTGCCCCAGAACTGTAAATCTGTGCCGTTATTACGATCTGAATTGATGTTTTTTCAATACTTCTGGAAGTGGCATACAAATAATAGCATTATGATCTAATCAATATCTCCTGTTTACATCTCCCCTTTCATCCAGCGAGATCACAGAGCTGTTTGTAAGCGATATCTGCACGAGTCCCTCTTAGCTGAGCATAACATCACCAAAGGGAGCCTGGCGAGGCAGTGTGTAATTAGACTGACAGGATTTCAGCCCATTTTTGGGTTCCCACTGCATTTTAGGAGGTGAAGACGGAAGGTGATGGACAGTCCAGCACCTCTTGCATGCTACAGAAAAGAATTTAAGTCAAGTTAAAACTTGTCTAAGGCACCAAAAACGACATATCTGCACCTTTAAAAGTGCCACAGGAACATTTAATGACCATGTACTGCCTGGAGCATCACTGAACACCCCTTTCAAGTGCAAAGGTGTGCTAAGTTTATAAAACTTTATAGACTTCACACTTGTACAACCAGAAATGAGCAGAATGGCCAACAGAGACACAGCCAAGGGTTAGCGTGGAGATTGCTGTTAAATACTCCGTGCTTAAGGTATCCCCCCTCACCACATGCTTTGCATTTACTCTTGGACAGAGCAGAGAAAATTAAATTTCCCTTCTAAGAAAAGAGAGGCCTCTCCAGCTGGGTTGGGTTGGTTTTCTCCTGTATGTGAAAGCAAATGTCGTTGATGTTGGTTTGTGTTTCATTTTTTAAGAAGCCCCGCATTTCAGATTAATAACATTCTTTTGAGAAGGGTCTGCTCAGTTCTGTGGCTGTGCAGATGGAAAAAAGTAAAGCTTTTCACTGGGATTATCAAAACCAGGTGGCAATGCAAGGAGGCCACTCCTGAATTAGGTCACCTTGACATCTCAATGAACATTTTTTACCAAAAGCACCAGAACCTCAGCTGGTGTTCATGGGTTTTCTGTTGTTAAGAAAGAAATTCCTCCCTGTGAGGGTGGGGGACAGAATCTGCATAGGGCCAGGATGTTGTTAGCTCCACGGAGGTGCATCACCTCTGAGGGTAACCAGCAGCCTCAGAAATGGCTGGTAAAAAATAGCCAAACGGCATGATCAGAGGTGTTTGAAAAGCAAAAGGTCTTTTAATTACGGTGAAAATAGCAAACTGTACAGGACAAAGAGAGATATGCCGTGCCAGGTGCAAGGAGAATTCTTGCACCTGCTACAACGGCCCCAAAAGTGCCCCAAGAATCTCTGTGCTGTCCTTCAAGTATGTAACAATCAAGGAGGGGTTCTTGGCACCTTGCCCAACAGCTACAGGTCTTGAGGTACAGTTCTAACCATCCAACAGGTGTCTTTGTGCTGAACCTGGCAAATTATGGTGAGAAGAGTATGGAAGTTTCTGGGTTTTTGCCTTATAAGTAAGACAAGGGGTGAAACCCAAATCCTTTCCTAATATGGGAAAGCCTGCTACTGTGGAGTACACTCCTGCAGGTGGGGAGGGGCTGGCACAGGCTGCCCAGAGAAGCTGTGGCTCTCCCTGGATCCCTGGAAGTGTCCAAGGCCAGACTGGATGGGGCTTGGAGCAACCTGGGATAGTGGATGGTGTCCCTGCCCAGAGCAAGGTGGGGGAATGAAGTGATCATCGAGGCCCCTTCCAACCCAAACCCTTCTGTGACTCCATGGTTAAATATAATGAAGACACCCCCACATGAAACCACACCTCTGTGCCCATGTGAGGGAGGGAATACCCTTGGTGCCCATTTTTTGTGCCCTAGATTCCAGGACTTCAGGACTCCTATACAACCAACCAATATGATTGAGCAGAAGCTGTTTATAGTTTACATTAAGCTATTTTTATACAATTCTCACACATTATTTGATTGGAGGCTCTATATTGTCACAGTAGGATATGAAATAGATTGACTCCATGTAGTTGTCAGAAGAGAAAGGCTTTATTTACAATCCCAACAGTTTCTTTTAGAACACGCTGTGCTAAAAAGGTCTGTTATTGGTCCATGGCACTGACACTTCTCTCCATTGGTTCAGGAATAGGAAACAAACCCTGGGGACAGCTCTTATGGGAAAGGGAGCACTGTTTACCGAACCTGTGCTGAGAAACAGAGAGAGATGTTTTGAAAAGAGAAAACTGTTGGCATCTTTCCCTTGGGAAAGGAGCTAGCAATGGTTAGCAAGCTCAAATTCTCTCAGGCTCAGAAATATCGAGCTCACACTCTATTGTCCATGAGTTTAGCACACATCCTGCAGGACACATGATTGGTCATAGTCCCATCATCACGTTGGGCCTCCTTTATCTAGTTTCTGCATTCTGGGTATTCTGTTTCTCAGGCTCTTCTTTCTTAATTTAGTGCTGTTTATGTCTCAGTAACCTCGATGAACTCTGGAGGGCTTGATAAGAACAGCTACAAGCAGTTTGGCTGGAGCACGTTGTGGCCTAAGTTACTCGAACACGTTGCTACACTGGATCCCTCTGATAGGGGGGCAGTCAGAGGGCTCCAGTGCCACGGTGAAACGTGTGGTGCCTCTCCCTCAGGTGCTGAGCTGTGTGAACCCCGACAACGTGAACAGCCCCGAGATCCCCGTGAAGATCCTCAACTGTGACACCATCACGCAGGTCAAGGAGAAGATCCTGGATGCCATCTTCAAGAACGTGCCCTGCTCCCACCGGCCCAAAGCTGCTGACATGGACCTGGGTAGGAGATTGCTCCTGGCCCGGCGGGGAGAGGGGAGGTGGGAGATGGCCAGACTCCATCCAGACACTTGGCTGGGGTGGGGGCCCCTCTCCACACCCCCCTGCAAGGCAAAGAAATCACAGTTATTGTTGGGATGGTCACGACACACAGAGTGACACTGTAAAAACTCAGGAGGCTCCTTTATTCTTGCCTTTCATACAGTTTTTACAAACCTCGAGGGTGACTTCTAATTGGTTAATAGATCTCTTGTTAATTATTCTGTTGGTTAGTAAAAGGTATTTTACTTGTCCATCAAATCTATCTATTCTTGGATTGTTCACATATTTTCTTTACTGGTTCTCATGGGACAAATCCCTTGTTATTACAGGTGCATTTGTTTTTCACCATCAGAATAGATTGTTGTGTTAAAAGGAACTTCTCATTCTCAAAATAGCTTCATATGGGAACTTGTAAATTGCTGGTTAGCCGCACTAGAAAGAAATGACAGGCAAACTATGGGTCTGTCCACACCCAGTGACAGGGCAGAGGGGATATTATGGTGATAATAATGGCTTTTTTAGGGTCTTTCTCCTTTTTCTCCACCACACCTCACTGTATGAAAACCCAATGGAACAATACAAATGCATGATATTTAGAGCTTGCAGGATAGACAGTGAGGATACTGTACTGTCAGAGACACAAAATGTCTCCCCATGCGCCTGAGCAGCACAAGAACTTTAAATTCTCTGCTTTAACTGTTACAGTAAAAACTTTGAACATCATACACTGCTAAGCAAATTTATGTTTAGCCTGGAAAGCTGAAGACTCAGATTGTTCAACACCTTGACAAATGAAAAATACTCATAACTTGCTAGTTTTGTTAATATTCAAGCTCACTGTGAAAGTACTAAGTTTCAGTAATGCAGCCACAGAAAACAGATTTCCTGGCTTAGGAGATCTTTGGCCCTGAGGATTTAAAAAGACTGGTACCCTGCTTTTCTGCCCACAGAATTCATCTTGGGCGAGTGTCTGGAAAAGGCTTGAATGGGACTGTTCTTTTTGTCTTGCCAAAGACCCCTGGAAAAAAAGGATACCTGGAGTGATGATGCCGGGAGAAGTGGTTGTCTGAATTTGGGGTCCACAGGCAGGTGTGCTACCACACCTGGAGGATGCTATGAAAAAAATGCAGAAAAATCTGCTCCAGGGCATTGCTGAGGAGTCTGGTGGAGGGCTGGGGACTCCATTGTGGCTGAATCTGCCAGAATTTGCTCTCAGTGACCTTCAGTGAAAGAGCCTGGGCTGGAAAATGATGGAGTCTATAAAACCAGCCGAGCTGTAGAAGAACCAAAAGGAGAAGGAATGGAGCGAGGCCAAGAAACAATTCACAGCAGTAATGAAGGCAGGAATGAGAGGTCAGGGATTAAAGTTAAGTGTCTGAGTGTGTGTATGTGTAGGGGAGGGAGGAGTTCCTGACAGAAATTGCTCATCAAAGGCCGTTAGAATAACGAAACAAGCTGCCAAAACCAGCAGCACTAAAGAACAGACCACGTACATCATCCAGAAAAGACCCACGACAGCTCTGGAGCTGCTGTGAGCCGGCAGGGTAGTGGTGAGAGGAGGGGTGAGCGTGAGAGAAGGCAGGGCAGGGTGCCAGGGCACAGCAGACCAGAGGAATGGGGTTCACAGCCACATCTCCTGACCTGTCTGGGGTGGCCACAGAGCCCAGTTCCTTCAGATCCCAGGCTGAGTGTGACTGGGAAGTGTTTGTTCTGCTGTGAAGATGAGGGATGCGTCCCTCATGAGATGCAGGAATTTTACCTGCACATTGTAAATACAGGGATTAATATAGATTCTGCTGTAGTTCTGAGAACCAGAAGTGTGTGTGTGCAGGGTCCCAGCTGGAGCCTGGCAATTCTGCATCCAGAATTGCTGCTGTTTTAAGAAATATTGACCTCTTGAAGACCAGACTGGGCGGGGGCTTGAAACAACTCGGTCTGCGGGAAGCTGTCCATAGGAAGGGGTTGGAACTTTCAGATCCCTTCCCACCCAACCCAGTCTGTGATTCTATGACCTCCTGAGTGGTGCTGAGGTGCAGAAAGTTCCAGAAAGTTGGCATGAGCATGTGCACCCCTCAGATAACATGCTTGCCCACAGTGACAACAGACTGGCTAATGGGCAGCTCTATCCAGGAGCACTGACGAGGCAGCTGGGGAAAAAAAAAACAATTAAAACACAAGTAAAAACCCCTTATCCAGTAGAAGAGGCTGGCCAGCAGCAATGCAGATAAGGTGGGAGGAGCAGCGTCATGTGTGAAACAGGAACAAGAGGATCCACACACCCAGCCACAGCTCCATCCCAGCTTTTCCACAAGGAAATGATGCTCGTGTGCACCTGGCATCCTTCAGAGATGCTGAAGGCAGCAAGGGGAGAGCAGAAAGCACTGCTGGCCCTCAGGAATCATCACAGAGCTCTCAGCATCAGCCTGCCCTGAGCTGGATGCTGGGGGGCTGCACAGGGGCTGGAGCAGAGCAGGGCAGAGCAGATGGCTGCAATCTGGCCTTGAAACCCGTGGCTTTCAAACAGCAGCATCGTTTCCTGCTCCCATCACCATTTTCTGGGCTTTCTGTCCACACTCGGGCCAGATTGCTCACATGGCAGAAAGCAAACGAGCTAATGAGTTGTTTTGAGCTGTTAAATGCAGGGTAGCTGCGGGCAGAGGGACTTGTGCGAGTAACAAATGTCACAATGTTTGGCAGTTGCCCAGGTAACTCCTGGTGGGGGTTGTCAGCTGAAAACCTTTATTTTGGACACCCTGAGGTTACGTTTTAGTCCAAACCCCCCAAATTGCAGCCTTCTGATTAAAGGCTTCTTTCCACTGTGGAAATTTTTGTTATTATCATTTTTAAAGGATCTCTCCCACACATGAAATACCCCATCTCTGAGAAAACATTAGGGTATGAGGGTCACAAAACAGGAATGTGACTTCATGCTGAGGTGTTTTGCCTGAGTTTTGGACAGTTTTTGTAAGGGGGTGCTGAGGTGCTGGTTTGGCTTCCTCTCAATGATGCTGTCTCAGGTTCATTGAGGACCATGTCAGGTGAGATTCCACCTCCTCCCCAGCCCTGCAGTGCTGAGATGTGGGGCTCATTTAAACTGGAAACATTTGAACTGAGCCTAACTTTAGTATATGTGGGGTAAGACACACAGTTTGCATTTATCTCTCCTGAAGAAAGGCTGGGAGAGCTGGGGGTGCCCTGCCTGGAGAAAAGGAGACTCCAGAGAGACTTTAGAGCCCCTTTCAGTGCCTAAAGGGGCCCCAGAAGAGCTGGAGAGGGACTTTGGGCAAGGGCCTGGAATGTCAGGACAAGGGAAAACTGTTTTAAACTAAAAGAAGGAGGGGTTTAGATTAGATTTTAAGAAAGAAATTCTTTACTCTGAGGATGATGAGGCCCTGGCACAAGTTGTCCAGAGAAGCTGTGGCTGCCCCTGGATCCTTGGAATGTCCCAGGCCAGGTTGGATGGGCTTGGAGCACCCTGGGATAGTGGGAGGTGTCCCTGCTGTGGCAGGGGTGGCACTGGATGATCTTTGAGATTCCTCCAACCCAAACCAGTCTATGATTCTGTAATTCACTCCATATAGGATGAAATATTTCTCTGGCATTTTTCAGCTCCATGTTATTCCCAGCCATGGCCCTTTCTCCACCCCAGAAACACAGCTGAGTTCTCCTCTCTTCCTAGACCTGGATCAGAGGGAAGGCACGAGGGATGTGTAACATTTTCTGTAGGATTTGAGGTGCAGGGTGACATCTCCCCATCTGCCCTCTCCCCACAGAGTCACTCCCTAGCCAGGCATTGCTGCAGCTCAAAGAAGCACCTCATTGTCAAAGGCCCCTGGAATTTCCTTTTTCCCAGTCAAGTTGAACAGAAAGGTTGTTTCTGAAAAAAAAAAAAACAAAAAGTAAAGGAAGCAGAAAAGAAAAAAAGCGAAGAAGAAGTAATTCCTGCGTGCAATAGAAAGATACACTATCTGCTGAATGAAATATAAAGGCTTCACAGCAGCTGTCTCCTGAGTTTGCATTTACCACTGCTCCTGATTGGAAGGCTTGATAAAGTTAATGGGATTTTTACCTCCCTCCCCCTCTCCTCCCTCCCTCTGGAAGGTGGAAGTGTAACAAATTGGATTGGAGTGTGTCTGTCCTTTGTGCCGGCTCCGAGGAGTGCTCAGATCTGAGCAGAGAGGGGACAGGGTGCTGTCAGCGAGGACAGAGCTGACAGGGCTCACTTAATGCTCTGAAGATGGATGGCAGGGTCACCTTTCCCCTTCCCATTCCCTTGGCATTCCCTCACAGATCTGCTTGTGACCCCCTGAGATCGTGGGGAAGGGGAGCAGTGAGGCCAGGAAGAGTTGGGGGCAACTGGGGGGTCCTTTCTCTGTCATTGCTCAGGTACTCAATGAAGTATCAGAGGTGGAGTGATTTGTCTTTGGGCAGGGAAATCAGGCTGCAAGACTGAAACTGGAAACTGTAAGCCTGCCCTGAAGGTTTTCCTCCTTGTCTTGTGCAGTCAGACTGGCCCTGACTCTTCCTCACACGGCCCCTTCCTGCAGGAAGGCCAAGGAAAGGCTCAGGAATCCCCTGGGTCTCTGCACAACAGGCTTGAGGAAACATCTCAGGAATCCCTGGGTCTCTGCACAAAAGGCTTGAGGAAACATCTCAGGATGTCCCTGCATCAGAGGGAAATCTGCTCTGAGCGCCTTGTCCAGCCCTGGAGTACAAATAAAGCCCAGAGTGAGGAAAGCTGTGCTCACCCTCAAATCAGAGCCCAGTGCAACACCAAGAACCTGTGCATCCCTCCCAAAACAAGAGTCTCTCCAAAGGTGAGCCAGGGGAGAAAAGGACCACAAGAACTTGCAGAGACATGAAGGAGAGAGGTCAAAGTGACTGTCCCCATGACCCCGTGAGGAAAGCCCACAAGAAACACTCTGTGACAGCAGAATTGCCTTTGGCGTTGCGTGGGGCACTTTCTAAGAGCACCGTTTCCCATCCCAGCCCAAACTCCAGCATTTTTTGCTCTTCTAAGCAGTGTCTGGGACCAGTGAGATTGCAGGAACCTGGTCCAGGTGGGAATGGGCAGAGAGCATCATCCTCAGGCTCCCCAGGGTGATGTGGGTGAGGATCTGAGGAGCTGGAGTAGATGAAGGGCAGTTCAGGATCAGTGCTCAGCCAACACAACCTTTGCTCACCCTGAGTATCTCCAGCTGAAGTAACACCCAGCAATAAACACAGTTGCTGACCTCTTCCTGCTAATTTAAATGAATAATAAAGGCAACTGCAGCTTTCCCATTGCATTTTAATTATGTGATAAGAAAAGTGCTGAAACCAAAAGAAATTTGCAACGGTCCTTGCACTTTTATATTAGGAAAAACAAGCAAGGGTGTTAGGTGATGTCTCCATATCCAAGAGTTCATTTTAATTAACTCCTGCAAATGAATGGACTTTCTGCTGTGGCTCTGGATAAGCTGTATTTGGCTGGCTCACTGTGACTGAAATGTGACAACCAAGAGGAGAACTTTGAATGGTCCAGGTTGCCCATGAATGAAGCCACAGCTTCCCCTGACAGAAAACTTATCTCCTTTTGGTCATGTTTATTTTTTCCATCCTTTAGGCAAGTCTGTGAGTCCTCTGTGGGGAAAGCTGTGGCTCAGGACTCCATGATCTTAGAAGTCTTTTCTAACCTTAATGATTCTGTCATTTTATTGAATGTTCTTCAAGGTTTGAGGGAAAAAAAAATGGCACCCTGGGAAGTGTGGGGCTGCTGCAGTGCTCAGGAATTCATCATTCCAGGGTAGAGACTGGAGAATTGGCAGGAGCAGGAGCCCTTCTGCCCACAGGCAGGTGCTGAAGGCTTGTAAAATTTACATCCTCCACGGAGCAGAGGTTGGATCTGTCCCTGGCTTTTCCCCACTGTCGTGCCTATGCTGTTGTTGCCTAATATCAAAAGAGCAAAACTCTTGCAAAACTGTTAAAATAGTAAAATAGGAAGCGGACCTTGTTTTGGAAGCTTCCAGGTGTCCCAGTGGTCATGGGTACACCTGGTATTGCCTTTCTACAAGTTTTATAAGTTTAAAAAAATTATCATATCTAGCAAACATTGGCCAATTAGAAGAGCAGTTGGTTAGGTAACTTTTCCCTGGGTACTGCCCCACTGGAATTGGTCCAGGGCTTCTTCACCCCATTTCTTGTTGTGTCTTCTCAGATTCTGACTGAAAATCAAAATATTCTTCTCCTAGGCCCTCTTCTTGAAAATGAGACTAAACAGTATTCCAGGAAAGTGTTAGAAGCTTAGCTTATTATTCTAAAAATCTAAGAGGAAGGGCAGGAAAAATCCTTGGAGCTATGTAACTCTGGGATAGTAATCTACAGAGCTATGAACATATGAGAAAGATATAAAATGCAAAAATCTGTGGGCATGGCTATGCCTGTACCTAAGGGCTCCCTGCTGCCCATCCATAGATTTGAGATGCAAGAAGCATTTTAGGAGCACCAACAGGCATGAGCTGAGCCCAGCACAGGTTCTGTGCCCAGCCAGAGACCCTGCTGTGCCCAGGGGAGCCCTCTCTGGGCTGGGTCCTGGCAGGGACAGGGATCTCACTGCTGAAGGCTCTGTCTGTGCTGCCAAAGGAGAGAGGACCGGGATTCTCTCCTTGGAACAAGTGGCATTTTCTCCTGTCCCGTGGGGATGGCAAACACAGGCAAGGACAGGCTGGTCATGGGAACAGCTGTGTTGGAGCACGAGCAGAGATGTGAGTAAATTAAAAGTTAAGCACAGTGAATAATCAGGAGGTAGAGGTGATGAGTGATGGGCACACACAGGTGTGTGTCCATGTGGATTCTGGGCACGGGGAGTGCCAGGGCTCTGTCCCTGTGATGCCGTTTGGGTTTTGCTTTTTTTCCTATGTTCTTCATATTCTTTGCACATATATTTGAAGCTCTGTAGCCTATTTTATTAGTGATTAGTTTTCCCAGTAATGGCCTTTCCCTAGGCAGAAGGACAAAACCAATTCCAGAGCCCCAAGCCCCAGGAGGTGGAGGGCCCCAATGCTATCTTGGTTCTCCCTGGGATCCAAGGTTGAGAACAACCCTTTGAGATACATTTCATGGACAAAGTACTGCCAGTGCTGGAGGGGGACTCCAGAGTAGGGGCTTGACCTGGGGAGGAATTACATCACCATTTTTCCTCCTAATTGGTGCTTTTTATCAATTATGCTAATTTCCTAAAACCTCTAAGAATGTATTCACCCCTGGAGGGGGTGGGCTTTTGTGGACGCCTTTCCATAACTGCCCCTGAACTAAAGATCCGCTCTTAAATTACCAAAATTACCTCAAGTTTCATTTCCAGGTTGGGAAAAAGGCAACACGTGTCTCATTTGTCCCTTGCAGAGTGGCGGCAGGCGAGCGGGGCAAGGATGATCCTTCAGGATGAGGACATCACCACCAAGATAGAGAATGACTGGAAGAGGCTCAATACGCTGGCACACTACCAGGTACCTGTGGGAGAGGGTTGGGTAGGAGATGGATCTTCTTTCTGACAGAATAAAGAGCAAAATACTATTCTCTTGCCCAGGGAAACAAATCAACACTCCTGGAAGTGTTCAAAAACTTGTAGATGTGGCACTTGGGGACATGGGTTAGTGGTGGTTTTGGCAGTGCTGGTGAAGGGTTGGGCTAGATGATCTTAAAGGTCTTTTCCAACCTTCATAATTCTGTGATATATATATATATATTTTTTCTTAATTGTAAGATGCAGAGGTAAAGAATGGTTGAGTGGGCAATAACTGGGCAGAACCCCCATGCTGGGCACATCCTTCCTGTGCTTGTCCCAGTTATCCTGAACAATGCTAGAGAGGAAGCCAAGGATAGGGAAAAAATCTTCTTTCTCTCTCCAAGGACACCCCTGGTGAGTGGAGGTGGTGAAGAGGAGATGAGGACAACACAAGCTGACATTGCTCATGTAGACAAACAAATCCAAGGCCTTCCATGCCCCTTTTTCCAATGTATCCCTGGCCTTTTAATGCAAGCAGAGTTCTGAAAGATGGAAGAGAAAAAAAATGGAAAGAGGGAGGCTTGGTGACTGGAAAAAGGAGGTGGAAAACAGCATAGCTGGAGACTATGGAGCAGTGGAGTTGTTATTATGAGGAACTCTTCTTTTTGATCCTTAACCTGGTCCAGGTGACCTGCTCTGCTTCCCTTCATCCCTGCATGACCTGGAAATCCCTAAGAGAGTGTTACTATGTCTGAAAATGTCTTACACAAGTGGCAGATTTAATGAAAAAAGTGGAGTTTTGGTCAAAGTCTTCTCCCTTAGAAAAAAAACACCAACAAAAAAGACCTCATTAAGTTTAATCCGATGCTGACGATTTTGTCATTTCCTCCATCACACCTCAATAATCTCTGTTTCATAACAAGATTATTTTCTCTTGTCACTTAAGAGCTGAGCTGAGGAGGCAGCAAGCAATAATTTGAAAAGGAAACAAAACTTTTACTTCAGATTGACTGAAGCATTGCTGGCTGATTTTGATTTTTTTTTTTCCCAGACAGAGCAAGGACATTTCCTGCTTTATTTCATCAACACACCAGGCATAATTTTCTTCCCTGTCTGTGCTTTTTTCCATGTTTTCTTTGCTTCAGGCAACAAGCTCCCAGCTGTATGATGAGCTGGGTCAGGTCCTTAGGAAACATAATTTTCCTGGCTGTCCTGAAGGCTGACATGGAGCATGCTGGGACAGACACTGAGATTGCCTTTGCCTCAGTTTCCCCATCTGTGGTGTGGGGCTAAAACTACAAAGAACCAATAATTGCCTTCCATGATAGCTGAGGGGCTATTTATTTAGCCTCTGCAGTGCTTTGAAGATGAAAAACTCCATGCAAGTGCTAATTATTATTATTATTATTACACAGACAAGAGTTAGATGTCGTTAGAAGGGATGTCTTTTTACCCATCTCCTCTTTATGATGTCTTATTTATCACAGATGTTCCTGATACGGCTCTTTTGAGCCCTGGGCTTGTTAACATTTTTGATATGGGACCCACATGGTCGGCCTTGTTGTAGAAATGGAAAGTGTGGTTCCTTTGAAAGTCCTGTGGTCCCTCAAAACATTGTCCTATGACATCCTGGACATCAGCCACTCCAAACCTGCTGCTTTTCCACATCTGAGACCCTCTGACACCACAAAAAAGAAAGAGCTTGTGGCAGTTCCTTCAGTCCAGCAGTGCATTTGTCACATGGAGGGTGGGAGGTTGACAGGATCGTAGTGGAAGATGTAGACAGGAATTTTTGAACTCGGCTCCCAGCTATCACCTGCAGTCCAGGAGGGAGGAATGGAACATTTCACATTGGTTTTATCATCCTAATGGGACAACCAAGCCTGTTTGAAGTCGCTCAGATGATTTTATTATTCTCATGATCCTGCTCTGCCTAAGAACTTCCCTGGGATGAACCTATTGTCAGATTTACTGAGGTTAATGCAAAAAAATACCTCTGGAAGTGTTTAAAAGGCGTCTGGATGTGGCCCCTGGGGACATGGCTTAGTGATGAACACAGTGGTGCTGAGTTAATGGTTGAACTCCATGACCTTAAAGGCTTTTTCCAACCTAAGTGGCTCAGTGACTCACATTGTCGTCACTGGGCTTTGAGTCAGGGCCTGAATGGAGCAGAATCTGTTTGTCACCAGTTGTCTCTTTGTCCAAGTGCAAGATTCTGGCTGTGTAACAGCAGATTTTGTTCCTTTTTAGTACTAGACCAACTCAACAAGGTAAAAAATTTGAAGTTTTGAGTGCAAACTGTGCCCTGCCTACAGAGACATGGATTTGCAGCTCAGGCTGCCCTGGGCATGGTCCTCAGCCACTTTTCAGAAGTTTATTGACCAAGTCCTGTTTTTTCCTGCAGGTCCCAGATGGATCTGTGGTAGCTTTGGTCTCCAAGCAAGTCACTGCCTACAATGCTGTCAACAACTCCACGGTGTCCCGGACGTCAGCCAGCAAGTATGGTAAGGGTTTGTGTGCTGGGATGGACTGGGAGAGCACTGGGAAGAGATCCCAAACTCCAGAGTGTGTCACAGGCTGGTCCAGCAGTGAAGGTGCCACAACCTTCCTCACTAGATGTGTCTTTAAAAAGACACCTAGATCAATGGAGACACAGGCACTCTCAGGCAGAGAGTGATTTAGCTGTTTGTGCACTCTCAGGTACAGAGTGATCAACTCCTTGGTGCACTCTCAAGTGCAAACTGATTTTTCTCTTTGTGCACTCTCAGGTGCAGAGTGATTCGCTCTGTGTGAGGCTGCCTGAGCAGCAGAGCCCTGTTTGCCACCCCAGGTGATGCAGGAGTAAAAGCAGTGAGACGGGGTCTTTCTGATCTCCAGGAGAGCTTCTTTATTCCATGAAGTCCAGAGGAAAAAAGCACCAAATGCTCCCAGGGCACAGGGATTATATAGAGTATATAGAGTAGCCAGGGGGCGGGGTTTCACAACTTGGCCAATGGGGAAAGGAACTGGGAAAGGGACCAATCAGGAGGGCTAAAAACCAGGAACAAGGGGAATAACCAATGGGGTGTGAAATATTAACACAGACTTGCAAAGGCTCATGGATTGAAGTACTTTTTCTTACCTTGAGCCGCAAGGAAAACCCTCAAAGGGACTTCCCAAAGAAGAGTCCCTGCAAACTGAGGCAGCCTAGGGGCTGCTCATGGGTTGAAGCACTTTTGCTCACCCTGAGCTAAGGAAATCTCTCAAGGGGACTTCCCAAAGGGGAGTTATTGCTAACTGAGGTAGATAAGGGTCTTTGCACTCTCCAAAGGGAGGAAATTGTTCTCTGTGGATGGTTCATGGACCACTACAGCAGTGGTCACCACCAGACTCTGAGCACCAGCAGGGAGACTGATGGGCAGATGATTACTTGGTGAAATGAGGCAGGAGGGGAGGATTTAGCCTTGTAAAAACTCTGGCGTCTTGTTCAACTGGTGATCCAAGTGGTTGGGTTGCTCTCGGGAAGTTCTCCGCCCTCATTAATGAAAGGAAATCTGTGTAGTTAGCTGCCTCCCTCTTAGATCACCAAATGCCACACTTAGAGTTTGAGGTGGTCTTTATCAGCGGACCTCAAAGCAGTGGGCTGTTGTTCCCACTGTCCCCATGAGGCAGCTGAGAGTGACACAGCTGTGAAAGGGACGCCAGGTGGGAACTCCCCTGCAGGGCCAAGCAGGGACCTCCCGAGTGCCACACCTTCCACACCTTCCCCCCCCTCACTAGAGTTGCATCCTGTCTGTGTCTCACTCAGGGGATGCTGGACAGCAAAGCAAAACATCCCTAATGTGCAACCAGAGTGCTGCAACCCCCCTCCAATCTGCTGTCTTATCACTTTATTCATATTTTTAATTTGTGAAAGCATCTGCAATCCTTCTTACCCCCTTTATCTTAAGGGAAAGTGCAGTTACTCAATGTCCAAAGGTGCCCCCTTCCACTTTCTCCAAGGACATAAATGATCCATGAGGCCTTATTAATATTCATCCTCTTTGCCATGTTGTTGCAATTACTGAAAGACACAGTGACCTTTGGAAAAGGAAGACATGAGGGGGGTTAATTTCTGTTGAATTTCTTTAATTCTTTTGCCATTTGATTTTTCAGGAGGAGGGAATAGGGAAGGAGGCAGGGGAAGGGGAAGATGTGGTGGGTCAAAAAGTGATTGTTAATTGCAATTAAGAAAACAGCATCCAGAGAGAAAAAGGGTATTCCATCTGATAATTAATATGTAGAGATTGGTAATGCATTAATGAGGCTGATTCAGATCTTGCTACAGAAAGGTGCAACACTTGTGATAATTATGGTTGGAAAAAGCAACATTGCTGGAAGGTCAGGGAGAGGGGAATGCCTTGTGCCATCACTTAGAGGCAAAGAGAGGTAAAATTTGGAGGTTAAAAGAAATCTTGGAGAGGAAATTTGTGGCTGTCCACCTGGGGTTCTGGGTGATTTCTGTCAAAACAAGATTTTGGAGCAGGGAGTGAGGAGGATGGCTGGGTAGGAATTATTTGTTTGCTTTGATGCCAAGGGAGGGAGGGGAGGCAGCTCCTTCTAAACCTGGGGATGAGGAGCTAAATAAGAGATCACATTAGAGACATCAACATTTTTATGTCAAGCAGCAATGGCATGTCATGGATAAAAATATGGGAAAACCAGTCACATAAGGAACTGGTTACCAAAAGGAACTGGTGCTGCCCCCTGAACCAGTCCTGGGAAGTGTCTGACACTGACAGTGCCCCTTGCCAGGGAACGTGATAAGAGGCCAAGATTATGGACAACTGGAAATCAGTGTTTGAACCTCATTTAATTTAATAGTGCAGACACTGACATCATACCTGGCTTGGTGACATTGCTGGCCTTTGCCGAGGCAATCACGCAGGCAATGCTTTGAAAAATGCATTTGGTGGCACGCCACCAGCACGATTCCTGAAAATCCCGATCCCAAGAGCCACTGAGGCACGTGGAGACCCCCGGATCTGTGTCTCTGCAGAAAACATGATCCGCTACACGGGCAGCCCCGACAGCCTCCGTTCGCGCACGCCCATGATCACCCCTGACCTGGAGAGCGGTGTCAAGATGTGGCACCTGGTCAAGAACCACGAGCATGGAGACCAAAAAGAGGGCGACCGAGGCAGCAAGATGGTTTCTGAGATCTACCTGACGAGGTTACTGGCCACCAAGGTATGTGGTGGGGGGTGTGGGGCAGGGGGTTTGAGGGTGTGGTGGAATTTCTTGCCAGCAAGAAGTGAGAGGCCACTTAAAGGATGCCGAAGTTGGGTTAAAAGAGAAGAACAGAAGGAAAATGGAGCAAGAGTAGAGTTCCAAGCATGTAGGGAAGGAGCTTGGTCTTTGAAAGCAGAGTCAATAAATAGACACTGGAAAGGCAAGGAGGAGTAACAATCCAGGGCTATGAGATTGGTGGGGGAAGCACAGTAGGAGGTGCTGGAGTTGTCGATTATACTGGTTTGTAATTTGTACCAAAACTGAGCAAGTGAAGAGCCAGGGCAAGTTCTCAGAGCAGGTTCCAAAGATGTGTCAGGCCTCACAGTCTGAAATGGCTCCTCTACCAAAAAATCCTGAGGTTTGTGGTACAAAGCCTTCTCTGCATTTCCCCAGTAAACACTCTTGTGCTGATGACTTGGAGAGGGTTATGTTGACCTTACAGTAAGGCACGAAAACTCAGCATGCACAGAGAGAAAATACAGATTAAATCAAGTAGGGGCAGAGCAGGGACATGCTGACCCGAGTCTCCAAACACATCCATAATTCAGACTTTTTTTCATTTTTTGTCAGGGTATTAATAGGCACAAACACAATTCCATGTGTTCACTCAAATGCTGCCTGAGTTTGCTCATTAGACACATTTCCATCACTTATTCAAGTCCTACTTTCCAGATTTACTTTCTTGTTTGTTCTTCAGCTCATTTTGCCTCTGATGTCTGGCTCTTCCTTGTAGCCTCACTCAGGCTGTCAGAGCTGCAGAGGGATTTGGAGGAAAGGTGGCTTTGTCTTAACCTCCTGGTCCATGCCCCATTCCCTGGCATCAGGAGGCTTTTAGGGATCACACAATGTGCAAAAAATGTTGAAAGAGGAAAGTGTTGCTCCCCAGGGCTCAGGCCCCAGCTGGTGTAGACCAGCAAGCGTTGGACTGGTGCTGATTTATGTTGTCTGGGGATATGGCCCCTACCCCACCACTGAACTGCTTTTGCTTTCCGTTCTGGATCACAAACTCAACACTTGGGTTGGGGTTTTTTTGTTGGTTTGTTGTTGGGGTTTTTTTTTGTTTGTTTGTTTTGTTTTGTTGGTGGGGTTTTTTTGTTGATTTGGTTTGGTTTGTTGTTGTTTTTTTTTTTTGTGGACATGACAGGAAACCTGCTGCAAAACCTGCACAGCAACAGAAAGGGTGGTAAGGTTGGGGTTTTATTGTTTCCCCTCTTGGGCCAAGCAATTTTCTTTTCTCATTCTGCCTGTTTGAGGGAGGGAAAGAGAGAGAGCAGTTGCTGTAATACAATCCCCAGGAATACTTTGTTAAACTGACAATGATTTTTATTCTGGTAAATCCCTGACCTCTGATACCTAAGAGCCTCTTCCCTACAAGCCTCAGAGATTTTCATGGCATTTGTGAGGGTGAGCATGTAGAGAACTAATTCCCTCCAGGAGCTGAACCTGAGGGCAGCTCTTCCATGTCAGACCAAGAGGATTTCCCCTCCGGAGCCCTTTCTGAGTCAGACATGTGCTGCAGGGCTTTGTTCACCCCGCAGGAGCTCACACAAGCAAAAGGTGCCTCTGTTTGTTTCCCAAAGAATAAATCAACTGTTGAATCAGCCAGAGACACCAGCTTTCTAATTAAGTGTTTGTTAGCTCTAGGTAAGCTTGAGCCACTCTGATAGAACCCAGGGCTGTGTTTCTAGAAAGGAGATGTTTTTTCCCTAGGTATGTGGAGAAAGGGCAGAGTTTTGTCTTGAAGGAAAGGAAGTTTTCCATATCTGGGAATGTTTGTTGGAGATTCAATTGATTTTTGGTTATTTTAGCAGCTGTATGGTTTGTCCACACATAAATGCCTGTGAAGCTCTGGTGACATAGAAAATGTGCCCTGCCTGGTTCCACACCAAACCCAGCCTAGAACTCCTCAGCTGTCTCCTTCTCCAAGCCTGGTCACCCTCAGAAATTCCAGCTCCTCTCCTTCCTACTAAAAGTCTTCACAGGGGTGACTCTCCAAGCCCTGGATCTGGGATTCTCCTGCCAGTGGGGAATATAAGATGAGGAGGCCTCTTGGGAATGAAATTTGTGTTATTTAAAATGCTGGTCACACATTAACCACTCACCTCTCCAGGTTCTCTTGTCCTTGTTGTCTCCATGACACCTTCTGTTGTGCTCTGCAGCCAGCTGACTCCTCTTCCAAGCTTAAAAGATGTCCCTGGGTCAAAGCCAGCCTGGAAAATGGCTGGGTTTTGTCTCATGGATGCACTAAAGCATTGAGGATGGGATGCGGAGAGAGGAATGAGGAAATGTGTGGAAATGAGGTGTAATGTTCTTGTGACGATAAACATTCCCACTTAAAGACACCTGCATTGAAATTCCCAGGTTGTGTCACATTTAACTGATATTAGATGGCTCCCACTTTTCAATCACACCTTGGTCTGATCCACAGACATGCCCTGTTTTTAGTGGGGTACTAAAATTCAAGGTCTTCTGCCCACTTGTTACCTCATGTTCTTCTTTTCTCCCTTCCTTCTCCCACCAGGGCACCCTCCAGAAGTTCGTGGACGACCTCTTTGAGACCATCTTCAGCACTGCTCACCGTGGCAGTGCCCTCCCCCTGGCCATCAAGTACATGTTTGATTTCCTGGATGAGCAAGCAGACAAGCACAACATCCATGACCCCCACGTGCGGCACACCTGGAAGAGCAACTGGTGAGTAAGACAGCCCAGCACAGTCCAGCACCAGCCCAGCACCAGCTACTGGGCTGGAGGGAGCCTAGAGGGAAATGTGTTTGTGGTCTGGCTGCTGGGGGAGCTGAGGACCCCAGTGTAGGGCTCAAAGGATGAGGTTCAGTCTTGCCAAGTCAATGGAGAAATCAGAAGATCCCAAAATCTAAAGGATGTTTTCAGGGATGGAGCACTTGTGCTAAATAGGTCCCAGTTTGCCCTGTGTTGCATGGAAATGGCAGGATTTGTGTGGGAATTCAGGAGGAAAAATGAAGTTTTTAATTGCTGCAGCGCCCTGGATCACATAGGAATATCTAGGGAGGCATGGGAGAGGATTCAACACCCCTGGCTTCATCTGCACTGGGTGTTTTCATTCCCAGCTCTGTTTGCCCAGGATTTTAAGGTATCCACGACATCCTCAGAGGATGTGGAGCACCCACAGGCGACTTGTACACTCCTGGGTGGCAGCTGGAGGCCAGGAGAGCATCTCCAATGACACAAAGCATTTAAAGGGTCTGGAGCTGGATGTGAGCCTTCTTTGGAGTGAGTGACAAAGGGTGACATCAATGGCAAAGGGTGACATCAGCCTCCTGTTCCAGCTGCCAGCACCTCCTCATCCCTGCAATGGGACAGGCAGGAAAAGCCAGAACTGGTGGAGAAAAATCTCCTCTCTGCCGAATTTCCCCGTTGGAAAGAGCTCCCTGGGGAATGGCTCCCTCCCTTCTCCCGTGCAAACACAAGGACTATAAAAGGAGCAGCAGAGGAGAGCCACGGGGCTCCCAGCTCATGCATTTTTTTTTCCCCTTTTCCCAGCCACGCTGTTGTTGGCAGATCGTCACAGCGCCGGTGACATAAAAAAAAGAAACCCCATGCACCAAAGAGGCTTTCAACTAATGAAACATTAGCATATTATTAACATTATCTGCGGCACTAATCTAAGGCTGATTGCAGCCACTCAGCCTAAATGAGCAGGAGGTTTATTTAAGGGGGGAGGGGGGAGGGCAGAGTGTGTGTGTTTGTGGGAAAAGGGGCAGTGTGAAGAAATCTCTTCAATCAGATCAAATTAACTCAAAGTCACATCACAGGGCTTCATTATTACCGGCCAGGGACATCGTTCTCCATGTCCTCCCCACACCCAGGCACACAAACACACACTTTGCCCCTCACCGAGGCTTTGTCTGTCACCCAAACACCTGCACAAGGACTTCTGCAAGGTTCAGTCGTCCACCTCATCCCCCCCAGTGATGATTCTTCGTTCCCAGTCTAAATTCCCACAGCTCCATCATATCTCATTGCCAGCTTTTTTACCTGTTCTTCCCTGAGGCCCTGAGACAGGCTGTCCAGAGAAGCTGTGGCTGCCCCATACCTGGACTCTTCAAATCCAGGTTAGATGGGGCTTGGAGCAACCTGGGATAGTGGAAGGTGTCCCCACACCACGGGTGTAGAACTGGATGATCTTTAAGGTCTCTTCCCACCCAAAGCACTCTATAATTCTGTGTTTTCCAGCATCTCCCTCTTCTTCTGAACTTGGCTGACAGGATTTCCTGTGTGGGGCTTTCCTTACCTTTGTTCTGTGATTTTGCTGGCTCAGGAGAGCACAGAGAGGTTTAGGAGAACACGGTGTCAGCCCTCTGTCAGGAAGGTTGTTACCCCAAATCTTTCAGACTTGGAGATGAATTTTTTACAGCGCTGTGAACACAATGAGCAAATGGGAGGAACTGGGGAATTTATCCTGAATATCAGGAGAATTTGCTAAGCGGAAAGATGCAGAGAGTGAAGGTAGACTTAACAATCTGCCTGAGAGAGAGACAGGAGCTGGGCTATGTGCTCAGTGACACATCCCAGCGCCTGGGCCATGATCACTGCAGTGCATCTGCCCTGAAAAAAAGGCTCGAGGCATAGGATGGAGGTATCTCATGCAAGATACCTCAGGGCATCTCATATAAATGAGGTGCTCTTTGGAGAAAAAGGGGGAAAAGGGCTTTGGATTGCAGTGGGAATATAATTTCCTTGGTTAGGGCAGATATATTTTCATATCAAAGGCTGTGATACTTGTTTCCCAG
>WBMY01012605.1:560104-587555 GCA_013397315.1 Donacobius atricapilla | reverse complement strand
TATCTTGTTTCCCGATTTGTTTTTTTTTTTTTTTTTTTTTCCCTTGAGGCAGTGGGGCTTTCCCTGTCATGTAGTAACTACTTCCTGCTCAGGGTACTGAGATCATGTGCACACTTGGGCTGGAGAGTGACAGAACATGGTGTCCTAGCACACAGGGTGTGCCATAAGCATTCCCAGTCTCCACCTGGGAGCTCTACCTACCTCTCTTCCCACGGGATTGCTGTGAGGGCTAAAAGCCAAGTCCCTCAGTGACAAAAGTATAGAAACACAGAATGGTTTGTGTTGGAAAGGACCTTAAACTCATCCAGTGCCACCCCTGCCGCGAGCAGAGACACCTTCCACTATCCCAAGTCACTCCAAGCCCTGTCCAAGCCGTTCTTGGACATTTCCAGAGATCCAGGGGCAGCCACAACTTCTTTGGGCAGCCTATTCCAGTGCTTTATGACCCATACCATAATAATTTTTGTGGGTTCAATGCCTGTCTTCATCTGATGGAGCAACCAACAGGATCAGCTTTCCATTGCAACTTAACATAGAGAGAGTCATAATGTTTCTCATCTCCTAAATTATACTCGCATTAATTTATGGGCAAGTTCAAGTACAATCTTCAACAAGATTTTACTCACTTTAGGGCTCACAAAATCTGCCTTGTAAGGATAACAGGGACAAAAGGTGACGTCTCTACCGTCCCTAGACTTTGTAGGGTAGGAATTCATTGTGTAGCTTTTGTCGGCTAAACCTTTTCTTTGACCAAGAGACGGGGCTCCTGGGAGGCATTTGAAAAGATTTTATTCCATTTTCAGTCTCATGAGAAGGATGAGACGGTGCAGATGTTACATTTCACGCCATCAAAATCAGAAGCCAAACTATTTCCTAATTTGATGGAAGTTTGATAGAAGGCTTACATAATATGCATTTGTAGGCTGTTGGAGTCCAGGGCACATGGAAAACCCCCCAAACTGCGCTGGGGGGTCCCAGATCCTGGCTGGAACCCCAGGAAAGCACTGTCTTTCACCTTAGTCCATGGGAAAAACTTCCAACACTCATAGATAAATTGAAAACAACAAAGATTTGAAATAAATAATAGTTTCGTTTCTCACAGGGTGAAAATTTGTAGTTTTGAGTTTTTAGTATGGAAGTAGATCAGAGCAAGATGGAGAATTTTGGGCAGTGTCTCATCCTCTTCTTCTTCTTCTGCTCCATCTCCTGCTGTGACGGTGGCACAGAGACATTGGTAGGATGGATTTGATGTAGAAATTGCGTGTCTAGAATAAGTGATAGTTATTGGTACAAATCTGTAAATATAGTATGCTTTAAGAGTTAATTGGGTCAGAAACCTTTAAAAATGACCTTGGATCCTCTGTCCGTGTTCCTGTAGCTGCATTTTTTAATGCGCTAAGTCTGCTGTCAGACCCTGAGATAAGAAATAGAATAAACACCTTTGAAGACTGAGCCACAGGTTCCATCTCATCTTTTAAAACCTAGTACGGGACTTTGAGAGGAAAAAAAAACCCTAATTAGGGGATTGAGGGATTGGAAATTCCATCAGCAGGCAAACTTTGAGAATTCTCTACAATTCCATTTCCCACACAAAGTTTAAGCAAAGTTCATCCCAGAACCTCCATACCCGCACCGCGATCTTTGACTCCCAGGTGCTGCTTGCTGCTGCGATGCTGCACAGTGAGGCCTGCAAGCTGTGCCCTGACTGTGTCCCCTCCTGTCCCCTCTCCCACCCCTCCTGCAGCCTCCCCCTGCGCTTCTGGGTTAACATGATCAAGAACCCGCAGTTCGTCTTCGACATCCACAAGAACAGCATCACAGATGCCTGCCTGTCCGTGGTGGCTCAGACCTTCATGGACTCCTGCTCCACCTCAGAGCACCGCCTAGGCAAGGACTCCCCCTCCAACAAGCTCCTCTACGCCAAGGATATCCCCAGCTACAAGAACTGGGTGGAAAGGTGAGTTTTAGCTGTGGAATGACACAAAGGGACACAGCCAGGCTCTGCTTTGTGGGTGGCAGCATCGCTGTCATTCTTGGAAACTGCCCCTGGGCCTTTTTTGTATTTGGCTTTTGCTACATGGAAATCTCCACATTGGTCTTTTATTCCCTCGTGCCTTGCAGCAGAGATGGAAATTTAATTAATGGTGGGGGCTGAAGGTGTTTGCCATCATTGTTTCTTTCAAGAAGCTCTTGAGAAGCGGCAGGGGGAGGAAGGAAGGGGAGGTGATGTGTGTGAGCCCAGGGAAGCATACGGGCTTCTCAGTCTTTCCACATGGGCCTGAAGTGGTTTGCTGCTCTCAGCATCTTTGCGACAGTCCCCACACTGCCTGGATCCCATGGGATTTATAATTATCTCCCAGCAACTTCCCATGGAGGCTCTTCTGTGCTTTGAGTGAGATGCCAGATGATTGACAGGCTGCTGACTGAAGCTCTGCAGGTATTTTATGTCAGGTCAGAGGTCTTTCCAAGCATTTTGTCCACACTTCCAGCACCTGTGGCTGTGCTTCAATCTACTATACCAAGGGTCAGTGCCTGGCAAAGCTGCTCCACAGGGAATACAACCAAAACATCTATTCCTTCAGTGTGTTGGGGCTTCAGTTTCTGTAGGCTTTCCCCCAGGACAAGCAAACAGCACACCCTGTTCTTCATCCAGCAGGAGCTGTGCTTTGCTTTCCAATATTCTGCACTTGCCTGGTGTTATTGACAGGTTTGGGAGCTTCACAGATGGGGAACGGTTGCTGCTCTGTAAATACAAAGGCGGGTTTATCCTACAGATCATTCCTGTGCACTGCATCCAGCTTTCAGCAATGATTCCTCTGGATGACTTCCCAGGCATGGCCTAAAATTGATACCATGTCCTGCAGGCTGTACAAGGCCTTTGCTGCTGCAGACACCTCACACTGTGCTATGAATCCCTGTATTGCCTTTGCTGGGGATGGTTTTCTCTCATTTCGTGACAGGAGCGTGGCTGATCAAAGAGCTCCGTCCCCTACTCGGCACAAGGCAGCGTTTTCTCCGACAATCCTCCCATTGGTCTGTGATTTGTCTGGACAATTATTTTTAGATGTGGTTAAACACTTCAGCAAATGTCGTTTCTAGGCAACCTGCAAGGCTGTTATGAGCTACCTTGCTTAATTATGACCTACTTTTGGTACCGTGTCCAAGTTTCTTAGTATGTATTGAGGCTGATTGCTGGACTGACCTGGATAACGGGAGGCAAGTGTTGGAGCTTCCATTTAGAAATCAGGTTTGTACCCACAGTGACCCAAAGGTGTCATTCTTTAGTGATGCTTTAGCAACACTCTGTGTCGTTGGGTGGTTTCTGTGGACAAATAACATTTTCCATCTCAAAATGGTTGATTTTATCCTGGGAGATTCTATATTTGAGTGACAAACTGAGGTATTTAAGTGGAGAACGGGATATTTCTTTATGCAACAGCCTTCCCCCCCCCCCGGATAAACAAAAGGCTACCGTTTCCATTTTGGTTTTTGTTTTCCAATATTGATTTCTCTTTACAACTTTGTGGAGCTAAATCCTGATGCCCAGTGATCTTCAGCAATAGGTGCTGCATTTCCTTGGAAGTTTTCCCAAACAACTGGGTTTGCAAACGAGGTACATAACACCTCCTGCTGCTTGTAAACAGCCCTGGATTCCTGTCCCCAGCACGTGCTGGGTTGTTATCTGCACTGATGTCTGACAACTTGAACTGAAGCTCGAGGGGAGACTGCAGGTTTTGGAGTATGGTTAGAGCTTCTTCCCTGCTTTTATTTTTGTGTGTCAGTTCCACTGACTCAAGGCAGTGGCACCTGGATGCTGTGGGAGATAAAAGAAAAAGCCTATCAGGGAGGGATGAATAAAATATAATTTGAGTTTTACCCCGAGCTAATGAATTCCTTCTCTCGGTCCTGTGATTGTGCTTTGAGGGAGTTTTTCCAAATCCAAAGGCTTCCAGTGCTGGTTGGAGCTATTTCTGTAGTCAGCATCGGCTGGAGAGGGCATCCTTCAAGACCACTAGGCTTCTTCAAAGAGTGAATCAGGAGATAAAAAGTTGGGGAGTTTAAGAAGTGGTTGAGTAAATCAGAAGAACCTGAAATCAAACGAAGTTCTTTGAGGAAGAGGAAACTCTAAGAGGGTAATTAGTCAGTGGTAGATTGTACCCAGCTTGAGGCATGCTGGATTAAAACATGCCTGGATTTAGAGGTCTAGAAATGAAGCTGAGCTGGGTTACTCCAAGCTGTTCCTTTGAAACCTCTGGTTTCTTGGTGTGGAGCCTTTAGGACTCACAAAACTCAGAGCAGAGATTGGCCTTGGTATGAGGAGGAGGAAAGCATGAAAGGACTTCCCTCCAGTCCTTCAAATACTTGTTTTCCACCTGGGAATGTGCATTGGAAAGGGAATAGTTACAGCTTCTGGCCTCGCCAGTGGTCTGCCTCCACAGGGTGGTCAACTGGAAATTTGATTGCAAAAGATTTCAACAGCAAGACTGTCAGGAATCTTCACTGTCTTTATTTGTTTGTTTGGTTCATGTTTTAGCATAGGATCTTCTCATGTTTTCCATTACTTGTTTGTGATGAGACAAGTGTTGCCTTCAGAATTGGGATGCATGACAATGACTAGTTAAAAAAAACTTAAAATTTGCCAATTTTTCTTCTGTCAACTTAATGGAAAACTATATAAGAAATTGACATCTTCCATGACATTTTGAGAGGTTGGTTGTTTTAGTGCCCATTTTTGTAATTATTCAAGATAATGGATTTGCTGACAACAGCAACAAAAAAATTATTATGCGTCACTTAAATTTACTTGGACATGTTCCCTGCTCATTGCAGGGGGCTTGGACTAGATGGCCTCTAAACGCCCCTTCCAACCCAAGCTATTCTGTGATTTTATAATAGTCCTTTTATAACATTATTTGAAGCAGAGGTGGACACTGCCTGCTAAAACAATCCAGCTGAGAAATTCTGGCTTTTGGGGAAAAAAACCCAGGTTCACTGTTCAAATGAGACACGCAGAGCTGGAAACACGTGGTTAAAAAGCGTCCCAGTGCTGCCACATCTTGGATTTCCTGCTGCAGAACACGAGGCCTGATGAGGCAGGACAATTAACCCAGGAAATTGGGACAGGCTATTTGGCTTTTGTTGAAGCCACAAAAAGTCAGGCTGTAGTTCTAAAACAAAGTGGAGGCTTTTCAATTATCATTGTATGAGTGCATTGGGAAAAAAAAAAAAAAAAAAAGAAGAAGAGGAAAAGAATGGTAACAGTGGAGCAGAATCTCATCTGACTTCAGTTAGTAAAACTCCATAGGCTCTGCTGAATTTACATTAGAGCAGCTTCAGATCTGCATCTTTTCAAGTTTACTTCAAATGTCCCCTTTGAGCCTGGAAATCTGGAGAACTTGGGAGCATTTGATGCAATCCCCAAGCAATACAAAGGGGAGCCTGTTCTAATTGGGACTGTCTCATTAGCATTCAACACCACACTGAAAAATGACAAAGGGCTGTGGCTGACCTTTCATTTCTCTCCATGCTGCCAAGCTTATGATAACACTTGTTTGAACTTCATTAACACCATTTAATTGCCTGCATCACAATCAATATGATGTTTCCCTACTGAAGCCTGGCACGGAGGCAAGGATGTGGGAGACTGAAAAGGGGCAGAGCACAAAAAGCAGAAGCCAAAGACTTTTTCCATTTCACACTGGTGCCCAGAATACCTGCAGGGCTGCAAGGAGAGGGTCTGGTGCTCTTTTTTTTTTTCCCTCATCCCTGCAAGGGCTTGGTCTCCTTTTGGCTGCATATCGTGCATTGAAAAGATCCCCTCTAAGAAAAACTTAAAGTCAATGGAGACATCACAAGTGTTCTTAACTTAAGAGTCATCCAATGAAGACCGTTCAAAACAGGCTTGCCGGGTCAGGATCAAAAGAAGCTTAACGTGATCTGATATGTGGGATTCAGAATTATAACATTTTCATTTTATTGTGTTAACCTGGGTGAAAACAGTGCCTGACACAGCTGGTGCTACCCAGCTCCTGAGGCCATGATCTCATCTACTTTTTTCCTTACAAGTACAGATACTTTCAGGATAAGGGGGAACAATTTCAAACTGAAAGGGAGAGATTTATATGAGATGTTTGGAAGACATTCTTTACTTAGAGGGTAGGGAGACCCCGGCACAGGTTGCCCAGAGAAGCTGTGGGTGCCCCTGGATCCCTGGAATGTCCAAGGCCAGGCTGGACAGGCTTTGGATCAACCTGGGATAGTGGAAGGTGTCCCTGTCCATGGCAGGGGGTGGAATTGGTTGGTCTTTAAGGTCCTTTCCAACCCAAAACATTTCTGATTTGATGATTCATGAAGCAACAGTGATTTGCATCCCATTACCCTTGAGGTGTCAAAGTCTAGATCTTGTTAGGAAGAGCTTTGAGAGTGTGTTTGGAGTACACAAAAACACTCAGCACCCGTTTGGGATTTCACCTGCCCAGTGTGTCAGCTTGGGCTTTCAGGGCTCTCAGGTCACTAGGAAATCTCTACCTGTGCAGTGCTTGTGATGTCTTTTGGTCACTTTGCTGCTAACTTTAGTAAGAAAGACAAACTGGACCACTTTAAAACAATAAAAAGCTGCATCTACCCTAACATTGTGAGTTATTGAGGTTTTAAGGAGCAACTCTGAGGGATTTAAAAAAGAGCATCACGTGACAGGTGCAAATCCTGTCTCTACTTTAAAAAGTGAGTTTTCTCTGCCCCCTCTCTTCTCTGCTGGAAAGAAAGCTCAAGAAGTAGCATACTAAAGGTCAAGGCAGGGGGTGTTGTCAGTGGAGATAATAAAAAACAGTGCTGGAAGGGGCCTCGGGAGGTCAACCCGACCATCTCCTGCCTCAGGGCAGGATCAGCTCTGTCTAAAGCCTTCCTGGCAGATGCTTGTCTACCCCTTTCTTAAAGGCTTCCAACAACAGAGCCTCTGCTGTCCTCAGGCAATTCATTCCCGTGCTTCCCTGTCCTTCCCATCACAGTGTTTTCCCTGCTGGGCAGCCAAAATCTCCCTGGCTGTAATTAAAGCTCAGGTATCCCCAGGGCAGGGAGTACAGCTCATTCCCTGCCTCTCTGGGGCAGCTTTTGGCATATCTGAAGACTGCTCACTTGTCTTTCTTCACTTTTCGTCTCAAAAAATTAAAAAAAAAAGAAAAAAACCCCAACGTTTTCTCATCACAAACAGCGAAAAGCTGTTCTTACACAGTGCAGCTTTCAGCTGGAGAGATGAAAATGTGTCCGTATGTGAAGGGTGCTGTCACGGTAGGACACCAAATGGATTGACTCCATGTAGTTGTCAGAAGAGAAAGAAGGCTTTATTTACAATTCCAACAGTTTCATTTAGAACATGCTGTGCTAAAAAGGTCTATTATTGGTCCATGGCACTGACACTTCTCTCCATTGGTTAAAGAATAGGAAACAACCCCTGGGGACAGTTGTTGTGGCAAAGGGAACATTGTTTGCTGAGCCTGTGCTGAGAAACGGAGAGAGATGTTTTGAAAAGAGAAACTGTTGACAGCTTTCCCTTGGGAAAGGAGCTAGCAATGGTTAGCAAGCTGAAATTCTCCCAGGCTCAGAAATATCGAGCCCACAGGCTGCAGCCCCAGACATCCTCTGCTCTGCGGGGGTGTTGGGTGATCTCCTCTCCCAGAGGAGCTACCTGTGCACCAATTCACTCTTCAGCCATTGAGTCAGTGCTGTCCATCAGCCCTCCACTGTTTATCCTGACGGGAGAAGCAGCAGGGAAAGCCACAAACAGGAAAAATAGAAGCATTGCCCTTTCTAGGGCTCGCACACACAGACAGAATTGTTCCCTTCAACAGCTTGGGCTGGAAGGATACTTGAAGCTCGTAGCATTTCCCCCCCTCTGCCATGGGCAGGGACAACTTCTACTGTCCCAGGTTGCTCCCAAACCCCATCCAGCCTGGCCTTGGACACTTCCAGGGATGAGGCTTCCTTGATTTCCTTGGGCAATCTATTCCAGTGCCTCTCCAGCAGCTCCAGATGCTTCCCGGGACGCTCAAACTGCCATTCTGTGTCAGTGTAAGAACTGACAGCAGGTCCTTGCACTGCTTCACCGCAGCCCATAAAGGAGCTGGTTGTTCCCAAGCTTTCCACCAGCCCTTCCCTGCTGGAACAGTCCCCCCTATCCCTTTCACACACCTCTCCCTCCTTCAGTGGTCTGGAGACAGCCGGCTATTGCATAACCCTAATTATGTTATTGCTGTAATTGTGTCTGCCTTCTGCAGCACATGGATTCGTTACAAGCTTTTCATATGCTAAAATGATTATTAATGAGTGCAGTCCCATCCCAGCGACAAACAACAGCCATGACAAAGAGATCCTTTGGAAGGCAATTAGCTCCATGCTAAGCTGCCTAAACCATGGGCTGTGCTGGGAAATTTCGGGCCGGGGAGGAAGCACTGGCAAGGTGGCTTTTCTCTTCTCTTTTAATGAGTTAATGAGTTACTGAGCAGGCAGCAGGCGCAGTCATTCTTGTGAAACAGCTCCACTAAGGAGCCTTTGTCGCTACTGAGAGAAAGAACATTTATCCCGGGATAAACAGAGGACAAAATGTATTCCCAGGTCACTATGATGTATGCCCAGGTCGCTGTTGTGTCGCTTTCCTTGGGAAAACAAACGAAACAAAACAAAACAAAACACAACCCAGGGAAAGATGAGTTTGGAAGGAACAGGAATAATTAATTTTTTAGTATAAGAGTACCAGCTGTATCCTGGTACATCCCAAGTCCTCCTCCATCCATCAGTGGCAATGGAGGGCCTCCTAGACTTTCTCTCCAGTTCAAGGCAGGCTGGGGTGTGCTTGTGATACCTGTGAGGACACATCCCATGGCCTAGTTATCCTCACATCCTCCATCTAACCTGGAGTGCTGGAATGATGGGTTTACCCCAGTTCTTCATCATTTTAATTGCTTATGAAGTCTAATGAACAAATTTCCTGTCTCCACTTCAGAGGATGGAGAGCCTTGAGGTAAGAATGGTGGCTGCTCCTGTGAATCTGGGGAAACTCAGACAAATTAGGCAGGATCTTTTGGTATTCACCTGAGGATCTTCTGGAAATAGCTGGGGAAGGACCCACTGGAGATGAGCAAAACTGGAATACAGAAGCAGCAGCAAATCTGCTCAGGATTCTCACTCTTGACCCCTTGGAGGCAGGTTAAGCTGAATCTGCTGCTTTGCTCTGCTACCTTTCTGTCTCATTCAGAGGGAATCTGGCTCAGTCTTGTGTTCTCAACCTCCTGCTGGCCGTGGGAGTGAGTCAAAGACCTGTCCCTGTCTCAGGTGAGACCTGGTGACCTGCCACAGGTGACAGAGCACCTCTCTGCCCCTGATTGCCTCCCAGCCCAGCTCTGGTGTGGGAGCTGTCAGCTGCGGGGATGATGGAAGCAGCACAGGCAGCCTTGCAAATTCCAGCAGTGGAAATGTAAGGGCCTCTGGGGTTTGGTGACAGCTTCTCAGTGGTTTTTGCATTAGGGGTATGCAAATGGCAGAGAGGCACTAAGTACCTCTGAGGATCTGGTCTGGAATCGAAGGTAAATAAAGACTCAGCAGGGATGTTGTCATCTCCCTGCTAGGATGCTTTAATACACACATTCATCATTTCTTTAGAGAGCACAGTGATGCCTTCATTAGAAACTCTTCTGCATAAATAAGTCACTGGGCCATGGCAGAATTTGGATGGGAGGATATTATGACTTCTGGCTCATCTAGATTGGGGTATGGATACATGTTTATTTCCCCTTCTTTTTCTTTTATTTTTGGCACAAAATACCGTGGTTTAATGGGAGAGGACTGTTTATGTGTGCGATGCCAGGGAGTTGAGTCTGGAAGAGACCAGAATACTTTGGTGGGTGAGGACCTGTGACCCCAGAGCACTGGGATCACATCCTGGGAGTCTGTCATGGCCAGAGCTCTGAAACTGTGATTCTTAAAACTCAGATCTGTGCATCCATGTTTGGATGAGTCACAGGAGTGTTGTGCTGCTGGGGAATGATCTCTGCAGGGCTGGAGAGGGATGGGGAGCTTGCAAACCCTTGTGAATCACAGATTCAAGAGTCTGTTGCTACCAGGTGGAAAAGAACCAGGACAAACTTGAAGAAGGAGTTGATAAGTGTGTCTGTGCTCCAGTTTTTGGGAGCATCCTGTCCCTACACCCACTATCCTGCCACCACTTGGTGACAGCTCAACCAAAGAGGAAAAGCAGAATTTTAACTACTTGTCAGAGCCAGACTGGCACCTCTGATTTCCTCCACCGACCCCATTTATTTTTGATGTGATGAGCCCCCTTCTCTTCTCATTTCACCCATCAGGAGGGTGCCTATCCAGCATTCATGAGGAGCCGCTCTCCTTTCAGGCACCATAAATCAGTGTATTTCACTGCTTTGCAGCCTACTTTCCACACAAGTCTGTGAAATGTGCTGGTGGCACATGGATTTTTATTTCCCAGTGCCAAGACACACCTTGCTCTTTGACCCCAAGATTCCTTGTTTTCTCAGCCATGTTATGGATGCCACCAGTTCCTGATGCTTTCCCTTGTGCAGCACAGATCTGATCTTCTCCAGCAGGTGATGCCAAGACCTGTTTAAGTTTTCCTGGGAGTGGCAAATGTCTAAAAATTATTTATTCCTCCTGCTCAACTTTTTCTCCTAGGGGCAGTTCTGCAGGACAGGGCCTCCTGGGATTGCCAGATGCTCACCTTATTCACAGGCACCTGTCCAGGTCCACTTGGGGACAGAGGGTCAGGCAGAGTGCAAAGAAAAACAAACCCACACCACTTTTCACTGGAGCACTGAGAATGAGAAATATTTAGACCATGGGACTGAATTAGACTAAGATTTCTGGCTTGTCCTCAGCCCAGAAGACAAAATGCCAGGATTCCAGGGAGAGTGATGTTTTTGTGCCTGCTGGAAGTTGCAGTAAAATTAATGAGGTTTGCACAAGTTTTTATGGTGAAACAGAGTGTAGCTTTGGAAAATGTCAAGCAAGAAGGACCTCTGCCTCCTATGCTTCCCTCTCCGAAGGATTACATCAACATCCCACCACCAAAACCAGGATATTAACAGAGACTGACCCATTGTGGCCAATCAGGGTGGGATTGAAGGGCACAAAACCAGACTGAGCACAACTGGAACCTCCTGGTGTGGAAGGATTCCCCCCCACACTCTTGCACTGCTCTGTCTTCCCCAGGACACTCCAGCAGCTGCTTGTCCTGCTCTGTCACAGGGTGTTTTCCCACTCATCCACCTCAAGGATCCTCATCACACAGCATTTCAATGTCCAATTTCTCTGCAGTGGCAAACAGCTTCCATCTCAGCAGGTGTCTCCACGCTGTTTACAGGACACCTGTCAGCTCTTTTGGCTCCCTGTCCCCTCTGCCTCCTAATTATAAAATTGTGGATTGCTGCAGCTATGGGCTTTTTTTTTTCTTCTTTTATTTTTTTTTCCTTGTGCACAAAATGTCAAATTGCAGAAATTAAAAATGTAAATGATGGCGTCTAATTAACCAGTTGACAGCAGAGCACAGCTGCGAGTGACAGTGACTGATTACCTTCTGCAAACCTTGTCCTCCAAGACCTGCCTTACCCAAGGGAGGAAGGACATCAAAAATAGCAACTTCCTTAAAGAGACATCACTCTGCAGATGAAGCCTGCTGGGCAATGCTTCTGGGGGATCCAGATCCTATGGAGAAACAAACCCCCAGTCTTCCTGAGCTCCAGGGGAATGCTGTTGGCTCCTAGGAAAAGCAGATTTTTCCCAGTCACACTGGAGTTGAAGGCTGTTGCCACAAATATCAGGCCAGCTTAAAATATGGGGCAAAAAGGGGATGCTGAGCAGGAGAGTTGTTGGGATAGACTGGATTGAGATGGGTGATGTTAGCAATGGGGGCAGATGTAGTGGTGAGAATGGTGCAAGGAAAAATACAAATATTTGGATTTTTTCTGTGCATGGGAATGAAATCCTGAGCTCTCAGTGGGCAGCAAGGTCTCTCAGCTTCAATCCAGCTCCTATTGATGACACAGGGAAGGTTTACAGGGTACCCTTTGGGGCTTCATTCTCAGATTGGGGTGAATACAACATGTCTGGTGCTCAGGATTAGTGTTCATCATTTCCACTTTGGCTAGCTCACCTTTCTTGCTGTGAAAGAAGAGCACGTGCAGGTGTATAACCAGAAAAGCCCAACGCTAAGTGTGGGTTTTTTTCCTCCTTTTTATTTGTGGATTTCTGTAGCAGTGTGATTTTAGATGGTGGAGCTGCTACCTATTTCCCAATAAGCATCTCCTGTGGAAAAGCTGCTTGGGGAGGATTCAGGCAAAGCAGTCAGGTCCACACATCCCACACACCACGGCCAGCTCAGCAAAGAGAGGCAAGAAGGGCCTTTTTTTGTATGAAAAGTTCCAGTGAAGGTTTATTCCAGCACGCCAAAGGGATCAGGGACAAAACACCTTGCCATGTGCTGTGCACAGGCCTAAATGGGGGTCAGGAACCAATGGTCTGAGGGCACATGGGTGGTACAAAGGGCAGGGCAAAGGTCAGTAACCTATAAGGAAGACGGGAACGACCACCAGGGATACCAAAACCAATGGGGAAACGTGTGGGCTCCATAGTTCTGAGCCGGAGAGAATTTTAGCTTGCCAACCATTGCTAGCTCCTTTCCCAAGGGAAAGCTGCCAACAGTTTCTCTTTTCAAAACATCTCTCTCTGTTTCTCAGCACAGGTTCAGCAAACAGTGTTCCCTTTCCCATAACAACTGTCCCCAGGGGTTGTTTCCTATTCCTTAACCAATGGAGAGAAGTGTCAGTGCCATGGACCAATAATAGACCTTTTTAGCACAGCATGTTCTAAATGAAACTGTTGGAATTGTAAATAAAGCCTTCTTTCTCTTCTGACAACTACATGGAGTCAATCTATTTCTTGTCCTACCATGACAGAAACAGGAAAAGGAGAAACCATGAGAATCAGGAGCATTGAGAGAGACAGGAGACTGGGATAGATTACACAGTGTTGCAAGGCACCACGGGGGTAGCCTTTTCTTTCAGCTTGGGTGGAAAACCCTACGGTAGCTCTTTCCAGGGCAGGACCCTGGGAATTCCCCCGAGAGGTCCGAGGGATTCCACAGATCTCACTTCTCGAGCTCCTGCTCTTCCCCTCAAGGAGTGAAACCTGTGTTTGTACCCCTCAGGTACTACTCAGACATCGCCAAGATGCCAGCAATCAGCGACCAGGACATGAACGCTTACCTGGCCGAGCAGTCCCGCATGCACATGAACGAGTTCAACACCATGAGCGCGCTCTCCGAGATCTACTCCTACGTGGGCAAGTACAGCGAGGAGGTGAGAGCCTGGCTGCTTGGATTCTGGAAGCTTAGATTTTAAGACTTTGGTATACAGCAATATGTGTGGGGTGAGATGGGGACTTTAGGGTGGAGGTTAGTCGTTGTTTTTTTGTTGGGTTTTTGGGGGGGTTTTTTGGGGTTTTTTTCCACCTTCTTCATCCTTCTCTTCCTGGGTAAAGAACTGGTGGCTTTCTGTAATTGGTTAATAAAGTCTGCATTGCAGACTTCAAGTGGTTAGTTATTGGGTTTAAAGTAAAAATAGTTTAGGGGGCATTTTAGAATTGGACGGATTGTCCTTGAGAGGACCTTGTAGAGACAGAGAGGTACTCCATTTTACTTTCATTTTCTAACTTGCTAGTTAGAGCTCACGGCTCGTGAGACTGTAATATAGATAAGAAATAATGAACACTGAGTCCGAACACAAAACTGTGAATCCCATGTATTAATCCCAACCTTGGCAGAAAAAGAAGCCAGAACCATCATGCCTGGGGGCACTTGTGGGGGGCTAGGGGACAGCCCACCCATCCCTAGGGTGTGTCACTGGAACCTGTCTGCATTCTGGCCAGGAGGGTGAAGGATTTAAGGAATGAGAAACAAGGCCTGGGGTTTGGAAAGGGAAGGTCTGGGATTTTGGGTCTCCTCAGGACTCCTCTCTGCATCCCTGTTGTTTTTGTCTCTCTTGTTCAATCAGGCTCAGCTGGTTTGAAGTAGTTTATGGTCAGATGTTAACTCATTGCAGAGGAGCCCTACATGAGCTTTACATCCAAAGTGGCCAGAAGTTTCTTAGGGACTGTGCCCAATGTCATTCCAGACACCCTGAAACACCCCAAAATGGTCCAACATGGACTTTTAAGGTGTCCAGCATGGTTCTGTTTATTGAAGGCCATGTGAGACCTCTTAGGGCATCTCAAGTGGCACGGCCAGGTGATGGGTAAAGCTCATAAATAAATAACTGATCTTCAAGATAAGAATCCATTGATTGGTTGCAATCCAGAGGTCTGCATTGAGTCAGATCAAACCCAAATGCCCTGCCTAGTTCCCTCCTGGCTGACTGATCTGCCTTGCATGATCTCAGTTAAGCTTGGGACTTGCCTTTGAGAAAGCTAACCCTCCTCTGCTGCTCTAAGATGCTGGACTCAGTCATTTTGGGGAAAGAAACCAAAATCGCTATAATTTCTTCCTCTCTCCTTTTCCAGATTCTTGGAGCCCTTGATCAAGACGACCAGGCTGGGAAACAGAAACTTGCCTACAAACTTGAACAAGTCATAACCCTCATGAGCATAGACAGCTGAGAACTGTCCTGCCAGGGACACCCTGGGAGGGATAAACCGAGTCGTGCCTCACTCAAGATCATCATCTTTACCAAGTGCAAGTTTTGATGGGCTGTAAGCAGTCACCCGAACAGCGCTCCTCTCTCTCTCTCTCTCTCTCTCAATTTCTCTCTCTCTCTGCCCTCTCTCTTCCTCTCCTTTCCTTCTCTTTCCAAATCTATGGACAAAGAGACAGAGCCCCAGGGGTTAAAAGAAAAGACTGCAGAGAAACCTTGGCTCTGGGGCCGTGAAGACATTCGGGTGGAGCTCTCCTTTTCACAGCTTCCCTTTCTGCCTTTTGCCCTAGAGAGAAACGATTGAACACACACAAAGACCCCACCAACCCTCCCCCAGCATCACATCCTCACTCTGCAGAGGTGAAACCGGGAGGTAACTTCTGTCATGCTGCTTTAACTGCCCTCTCAGGGCTGTAGCCTCTGGAGCGGACTTGGAAATGAACTCAGTATTACTCAAGTGTCCCCAAGGGGAAGGCAGCCTGCCTGCAGGGCAGAACCAACCCAGCTCCTCTCCTGCAGAGCCACTGCAATTCTAGCTCTTGATAGCCGCCCACTGGGAGAGGAGGCTCCCCGAAAAATGCCACAGCTCCGTCCGGAGATGGACAGCTGTGACTCGTCCTTCCTGGGCAAACAGCTGCTCCCCTGGGGCAGGGAAAGGGTCAAGAGGGGACGAGGAGACCGGCGCTCCCCTGCCCATGTGTTTTGTATGGTTCTTCTTGTTTTTCCAAGAGCCGTGTGTTCCCCCCTCCGTCTTTCCCGTCGTGTCCTGTTGGTCATAGCACTGCAGCCAAACGCTCTCTCTGCTCGGGGGCGTCCCCTCAGTGGTGGTGGTTCTGCTCCTCCTGGCAGCACAGCGTCATTCATCCCCCCTTTCCCACCTCGGCTTGGAAAGCAGGAGCCACAGGCCTCGGATTGTTCCAAGGCAAGGAGCTCAGCCTCAAAAGAAGAACCAGAAGGATTGTTTGGTTTGTTTTCTTGTTGTTGTTTTTAAAGCTGTTCCTTCCATTTTGTTTCCTCGACTGGAACACAGCTGTTGTTTTCCCACAGTGGAATATCAGAGGGTTGCTGGAATGCTTGCTGTGAAGTGAGGTGGTGCATGGGGCTGATGGTAAAGCCTTCCTTCCGAGCCACTCCTAAGAGGAAATGTCACCACACATTTTAGAAGGAAATCTTGGAGGAAATCAGAATGAAACACTGCAAAAAATTCTTCTACCTAGATCCCCTCAGCTGAACTGTCTGTCTTCTGGAGGTCTCTGAACTGCTGTGAGCCCATCTGCCTTTTGGTGCCAACTCCTGGCCTTTCCTCTTCTCCGTTTCTGGAACCAACAGGCCTTGCTGAAGGCACCGTTGCTGCCTGGGAAGGATTTTATCTCTCTTTGCACTTCTTATCCCTTCAGGGATTGCTGTCACCATGGGACAATTGTGGGGGACCACCCTGTCCCTGTCCCATCCTCTTCTCAGCTTCTCCAGAAAGTCTCAACTTGTTTCATGGCCAACCAAAGGGGAGTGAGCTCCTGCATCTCTTTTGCCTTCAGCTGTTCCATTCACACGGCTGCCAGCCCAGATAAGACCATGATTAGAGACCCTAGGGCTGTGGAGAACCTTCCTTGTACACCAGGGAGGCAAGAGCTGGGTCAGCATTCATTTCCCCAGACATGAGCAGAGCTCCCTGGCAGATGGAGGAGTGACTGGAGAATCAGCCCACATCCATGTCACCCCATCCTTGGAGCCACAGCCTGGATCTGCTTTGCACCTGGAGGGAGGAAGGGGTGCAGGCAGGGTGTGTAAATTGATTACAGAGCGAGTTTGTTTGGGTTTATTCCTGTCTCTTGCTATCAAACCAGAACGTCTTGGGAGTGACAGATCCTGAGTGTGTGTGAGGAGGGACGTGGTGCAAGCAGGAGTCAGTCAGTGGGAGGGTTTCCTTCAGCCGAGCAGATACACACGTAGGCAAGTCCAAAACCACCCAAAGAACAGCAGTCCAAAACTGGACGTGTCTGTGGGGAGAAAATCACCAGATTTCACGTTGAAACAGCAGACTTAGGGACACGTCTTGGTTTTAAACCCCCAGACATTTCTCTCTTGATTACAATTCCGATTATTTTGTGCCTGTGCGTGTGTATCTGTGTGCGCGTGTGCGTTTCCTTCCTTTTTTTATTTTTGGTTCTGCTTGCTTTCTGTTGGATTGCTGAGCTGATGGACTCATCATGCACCTTATGGACATCTCAGCAGTTTTAAGAGGCCTGCGCATTGGGGATGGTTTGGGTTTGGTTGGTTCTGCCATGGTTCTGTTGATCCATTTTACTAACATCGGCACATGTTCCAGATCCATTGATTATGGCTGTGAAAGTGGGAAGTCCCACCAGAGTCAGTGGTAAGAAGATGACAACAAACAACACAAACACAGTATTTTTTATAAGTACGTAAATTTAAAAAAAAAAAAAAAGGGAAAAAATTAAAAAAAAAAAAAGGAAGAAACCAAAGGTTTTGACAAACAAAGTGCCACAAAAGATAAATATGGACCCTATTGTCATGCCTTGTACTCACAGCTGGATGGTAGGAGTCTAAGGACAAAGAGCTGGCTTGGAGGGAAGTGGTTATGAGTGATGGGCGATCCTGCCTGGACATGCGCACATGAAAGGAAGAAGAAGCTGTTAAAAAAAAAAAAAGTATCAAAATGAACTGGTGTGATCCTGCACTGTTACTGAAGTCAGAGGAGCACCACAGGGGAAATCTGAGACTCACCCTGTTTCTTTTCGATGTTTTCAGGGCTGTGTTTTTGGTTTGTTATGGTTGTTTTCCATGGTTGGTGTTTTATTTCTTCTTGCTGGTACGGAGTTTTTCATCTGTGTATTATATATATATATTTTTCGAGAAAAACTTGAACACCTCAGAGACACTGAGAATGAAACACTTAGGGGAGATGGGAAGCACCAGGAGATTGGTGTCTTAACCCTTTCCAACTTCCCATTTAGGTATTTCTGCTTTCTCTCCATCCTCTTCTTTCCCTCATGCCCAGGATTTGAAAGAAAAATCTGCGTTTTGCTTCTCTTTCATCTCCTTTTTATTTTTTTGTCTTTCTGTTTCTCTTTATTTTGGTGTTTGAGCTGGATTTGCTTTTTCGCTTGGAAAATGTGCCAGAATCGTGATGTAAATGCGTGGGCTTCCTCCCCTGTCCCCTTCAGTGCCCTTCCCATTTCCAACCAGTATCCCAGAATCCCCCAGTCTATGAGAAGTCTTGGCATCTTTCTTCCCAACCTTCCCAGCTGAGCTAACTATTTTTTAAGTGCATGTAAAATACGACTGAAAAACAAAGACACAAGCAGAAGAATGAGCCCTACTACAACACGGATGCTTTCTTTTCCTTTGATTTCTTTTCGCCCACCTCCCTTTCCACACTTGACCAAAAATTCCTGATAAATAGGTAGTGTCCCACACTGTTTTTCAAGCCCCATGGAGAGAACTGGAGCCAAAGTTCCTACAGGCCCATGGACAGGCTCCTAATATACAGAATATTCCAGATGATAGGCTGATCTTTATGGGCATTTCTCAAACACTTCAATCAAATAATGCTGAAACCTGCCAGCACCATTAGAAACAGGGGAAAGGGAACTCATGAAGACTCTCTGAGGTTCTGTGGAGAGAGTCAAGATTATTTCTTCACTGCAGGGTTTGCTTTGCCGCTGGGTTAGAGGAACAAAGGGTGAAGAGCCCCTCTGCAAAAAAAAAAAAACAAACCCTGAGCCTTCCAGGGAACACCAGTGTGGGGAAATCTCTGTGTGTGTGGAATGAGGTGCTGGAGATTGTTTTCCCTCCAACAGACAACGCAGGGGAATGATCAAAGAGAAATTCAGCCACCCGAGGTCACCTTCCTCTCCTAGCACAGAATCATAGAATCATTTGGGTTGGAAAAGACCTCTGAGATCACAGAGTCTGAATGTTGAAACATGCCCCAGTCCTTCTCTTCCCGCTCTTCATCCTGTCCTGAACATACCCAAAGGTTTGGTCCAACCCAGCACACACCAGCCCTGCCCCATTAGGAAAGAAGGCTATGCCGATTTTCATCCCTATAGTGTCACCACTGCAGTTGTCTTATCTTGCATCTTTGACACTGATGACCGTAAAATTTATTGGGTCATGAAGAAGATTTATCAGCAGAATTTCATTTGGTAATTCCTTAGATTGAAAAGTGATTACCAGAGTTTCCTGATCTTGTGCTTTCACCCACAGGAAAACATTTGCCATGAAGGGAATGAGACCAAGCAAATCAGATAATTGTCATTATTTTTAATAATGCTGTTGAAAACTGATCGATCAAATCTGAAGAGTCCAGTCAGTGGTCAGCCTTCCTGCTGAGTCCTCTCTGAATTTCCTGGGGTCCAGGATGCCTGTGAGGTAAAAACCTAAGCATATAACAGCCAATATTAGAAGGACAATTGTTCAGAACTAAGTCAAAACAGGAAATGTAGATCTGTCCTTCCCCAAGGCTTTAACAAACTGCTTTGGGAAGAGACACTGCTATGTGGGAAGACTGGAAACCTGGAAGGACTCAGTCCCAGGGCTTGGCTAAGTGGGACATACATTTGTGTCTGCAAAAGGACACTCGAGATCATGGAACCACAGAACGGTTTGGGTTGGAAGCGACCTTAAAGATCATCTCATTCCAACCTCCCTGCCATGGGAAGGGACACCTCCCACTACCCCAGGGTGCTCCAAGCCCCATCCAACCTGGCCTTGGACACTTCCAGGGATCCAGGGGCACCCACGGCTTCTCTGGGTGACCACACAGCCTCAGTGATTCCAGGACAGTTTGCTCTGTACATCTGATAAGTAGTGACAGTTGTCCTCCAGGGCAGGTGGGAGTTTTGGAATGTCCTAACTCTTGCCATCCAAACTGGGTGTGCTGTGGAGCAGGAAACTGGTGAAACACGTGAACCTCAACATCATGGTGTGAACCTCAACCTCCTGCCCATTCCCAGCCTGAGTTTTCCTGCTTTGCACCTGGTGCAGCTCCCATTTCAGGGTAGTGTTTGGTCCATGGAATCCTGCAGTTTTCCCTCACCTCTGTGACTGTGCAATGCCCCTTCCTTAAAAAAAAAAAAATCATGTTGTCTTACTAACTATTTTGTGGAAAATGCTGTGAACATAGAGCTTGTCAACCATGTTTTATTTGGGATGGCTCAGTTCTCTACACTTAGAGATGCACCCAAGGGGACACAGGCTTACAGCGAAAAATAATTTGTAGAAAGATGTCAAAAAAAAAAAGTAAAAAAAATAAACAAACAGAATTTACAGTTGAAAAAATAAACCCACCAAAACCCCCACTGAAGTTATAAAGCTGCTTAGTCTAATCAACCTGTCACGTGTGTGATTTCTGTTGTCGTTGTTGTTTGTTCATTGTTTGGTTGGTTTTGTTTGGTTGTTTTTTTGGGTTTGGGGTTTGTTTTTTTTTTTTTAATCTTCTGTTCTAAAAATGGAGAGTTTACCTCAAGAAATTCTTTCTGCTTGGAAACAGATCACCTCAAAGATGCTCGCAGCAGAGAGCAGTGTGCAGGGAAGCTCAGTAAAGCAAACTTGGGTGTGGAAAACAGAGGGAAAACCAGGACATTCAGGCTCTTTTCAGCATCCCCTTCTCTTACTGGTGTGGTCTGGCATTCCCCAGTGGAGAAGTTGCTGTTCACTTTCAGACAGACTGAGACACAAGAACCAGCTGGAGAAACCAAGGCACATGTCCAAGCTTGAAGTCCTTTCAGAAGTATCTTAAGAGAAACTTGGTGTTATTTAAACTTTATATGCTGCTCTTTCTCCTTTCCCTGGAGAAATTCCACTTTCCAGCCCAGGCTGGGGTAAGGAAGCAGAGAGATTAGGTGCTAGCTAAATGCTCCCAGTGTTTTCCCCAGGGAATCGAGAGGCAACTGGATTATTTAAGGTCACAAGAGAGGCCCTTCCTTGTGTCTGACCCCATGTCTTGGACATACACGTGAGCCCAGAAGTCTCATTCTCTGTTTTGCTAAAGCTTCCAACTTAAAATCAATGGAAAGACATTTCCTTTCACCACAGTGTTACTAACAGCCTCAAAGAGATGTCAAGACAGCATTAGAAAGGAGGTTGGGATCCTTTTTCTTAGGTTGTTGTTGTTGTTGGTTTGATTTTCTTTTGAACTGATCCTAGTTAAAAAAGAAAGAAATAAAATCTATACTATTTAAATTGGAATCCCGTTGTTACTTGGTAAAGGCAAAGCTTCTGTACCTTTGTTATAATTAATTGTATACCTGTGTATGTAAATATAAGGCATTCCTATTTTGCAGTCCAGAACAAAAAAGAAAAAAAAAACAAAACAACTATTTGTAATATAGAATAAAGTTTATTAAAAAAAATAAAGAAATAAAAATGCCCCAGGCTGTGATTGCTGCTTTCTGTGTCAAATGGAGCCAGAGGGAAGGAACTGAAATGAAGGAAGAGCTGGAAAATACCTAAAGATCACTGAGTCCCGCTGTTAACACAGCCCTCCCCATGTCCACACATTTTGGAACATTCCTTCCTTCCTTCCTTCCTTCCTTCCTTCCNTTCCTTCATTCCTTCATTCCTTCCTTCCTTCCTTCCTTCCTTCCTTCCCTCCTTCCCTCCTTCCCTCCTTCCTTCCTTCCTTCCTTCCCTTTGTTGTCATCTCTCTTTTTCTTTCCCTGTCACACAAAAAGACATTTATTGGATCATCTCATTTTTTTCTTGCTGAGGTGGGATCCAGACAGGTTATTCCTTTCCATTTGCTTTTGGGGTGTCACCAGCTCTTTTAAAAAAAAAACAAAAAACAAAACCCAGGTTGACTAGCTCACAAATTCAGGGATGCCACCAAAGGAGCCACATATGAGGCTTGTGGAATGCAAACAGCTTTTTGCAGTCTCAGCTCCATGGAGACCATGAAAAGGAAGGAGAGAGTGGATTTCAAAGAGGGAAAGGAGTTGAATGGAGCTCTGACAGCTTCAGCCTGGTACTGCTTAGCAGTGTCTGGGTACCTGTAGAAGAGCAGCATTTGTACACCTGTAACCGAGCACATCCAGCCATGGAAATGAGAGGTCTCTGTCCAGCTGCTCCTCGGGACACAGAGGAAAAGGCTTGGGGCTCAAATCCCTCTGCCATCACATCCCACCAGCAGCTCAGCCAGTCCCAGCAGTGTGTCACCCACACAAGCATCCCCCAGCAGACCCCTCAGGCCAGCAGGGTGAGTTGCAAGACTTGATGCTAAAAAATTTTGCAAGGAAGAGCTTCAGGTTTCAGCTCGTCTGAATTACCAGTGTGTTTAGGGTAAAACCCAAAACCAGCTGTAAATATAGAGTTACAGTGTTTTGTTTTTCAGGGCATTGTTTAAACCTAAACTAAAATATCTTACTAAAACCTTCCTTTCAGAAAAAGTGGTTGTATTTATACTTCCACCAGAGTAGTTTTAGGTTGTGTCTGCACCAGAAACTGCATAGCAAGAGAGAGAATGTCCCTGTAGGAATAACAGCTCCCGTGTCAGTAAAACCAGGCAGGAAAAGGTGGAGAGAAACCAGAGGCACAAAGAGGTGAAATGGATTGCCTGGAATCTCAGAAGGAAAGCTCTCTGCAGCCCAGTACCAATTCCAACCCACCCAGTCACTGTTTTTGTGACTGGTCACAGCTGTATGTTACAGATTTGGGGGAATCCATAGGGCAGGGCACGGTTGGGACCATTGTTGTGACCCTGATGATACATCCTGGACCAGTTTCCTCTTGTCTTCCAACTGGGAAGACTGGGAAACAACAAAACACCAACTATTCCCACAAAACACCCTTCCAAATATTGAATGGAGCTGCAGTTACTGAGCACAGCCAAGCAAACAGACTCCAGGCTTGTGGAAACTCCCCGTTGTTACCTGGAAAATGTTTGGTTTTGGGGGAATTGCAAGTGTGGGCTCTGCTCAGCAGAGAATTTCCCTGTGGATTTAATGAAAGCTGCAAGAGTAGGAGGGAGGAGGAAAACCTCTGACATGGATCTGTCTCCAGCAGGGCAGGGCATCACTGTGATGCTCCCTGGGACACTCTGGAGAGCCTGGGACCTTGGCTGTGGTCACATGTGTGTGACAGAGACTGGAGGCTGCACCCTCTTCTCTCAGTTCCAGCCTCTGGAATGCCTCTGTCCAGCTCCCAGATGAGCTAAGCTGGATATTCAAGGCCGTAGGTATTTACAAAGCAGACAGGTGCCACCTTCTCATCACTGAAGTTGAAAAAGCACCCTAAGATCATCAAATTCAATTGTTAACCCAGCACTGCCAAGCCACCACTAACCCGTGTCCCCAAGTGCCACATCCTTTCCCTAAAGTCTCTGGTGTTTCTCTGGCCATGACAGGTTCTCCTTCCCACAAGCTACAGAAAAGAGACATTTTTCAAAGCTTTCTTGCTGTTGTGGTCCATGAGAAATCATGGCCATTTTCTGCACCTCAATTCTTGCCTCCTTCCAGCTCCTCCACTGAGGAAATTTGCTTCAGGTCTGTGACACCCCCTGGTGTAAATAATATCCCCCAAGTGTCCCAGGGAAACCTGGCAGGGGGAAAGGCCCTGCCAAAGCTCAGGGATGGTCTTTGTCTCCCAGGTAAAAGCTGGGAACTCCTCTGCAGCCCAGCTTCCCAAAGCAATCCCAGATGTCAGCTGAGAGGGAGCATTTCCAGCACCCTGGGGAGGATTCAATTTGCCTTTATTATTTCCTGTTTCCTGCTTTCTGACTCTGCCCAGGTTCAGCTGCCTGGATTGCATTAAGATGTTCCCCTCACCATTCCCCATCCTGGGGGGTTTTCTGGTTCAACAGAGCATAACTCCAGCATCAGCTCCCTCTGGATATCACTTGTGCAAGGGATCCCTTCCCTGTGTCAGCCCCAGGTGCACCTCACCAAGGTGGTGACAGGGACCATAACTCTGAGCCCCTTGCCCTGCAGAAACTTGCCAGCTTCAGTGTCAAGGTGTTCCAACTTACTGAGAGGCAAGAAAATGATCCTGGGATCAATGAGGTCTTATTCATAAAATCACAGTTCCAGCCCCCTGCCATGGGCAGGGACACCTCCCACTAGATCAGGTTGATCAGAGCAGGATTTCTGCAAAATCACCTCTTCTGATAAGGAGTTTTCTGGGTGTTTTCTCCTGTGGGGCTTGTCCTGTATCTCTGTGCAGCCACCAGTGAAAATCCACCCCTTCCAGGGGCCAATTCATCCCAATTCAGCCCTGCTGGCTCAAACAGATCCCTGACTGACAGAGGGAAATGTTGTTTCCTCTGGCTGGCTCCAGGGAGGAGCTCACCCAGCTGCAGAGGATTGCACTGTGCCTTTCCAAAGCCAGGTGGGATGAATCCCAGCAGTGGCTCTTCCTTGACCTTTTTTGCTGTAATTGTTTTAGGAAAACTATCTTGTTATACACACAGCAGAGCTCTGAACTTCTCTGCCATGTGCTGTGTTCCCACAACCCAGCAAGCATTTGGGAGGAAAGCAGGAATCAATTTGGTTTTTTGCCTTCAGCTAAGACATTCAAGAAAATAATTGAGAGAAGAACAACTGATTATTATTATTATTATTATTATTTACCCCTTTGAATTTCCTGCCTTCTCATAAATTCTAGTGGGAAATGTACTCACTGACCTTATAACTCCCCAAACCAAACACGATGCCAAGACTTCTCCACGGGCCCGCTTTCCTTCAGTTTGCCATATGGGATGTAGCCCTCGTTCCTACAACACAGGCAGGCAGGTCAGCACTTAGTCACAACTCACGACACAAAAACATGTTGTGGGCAGGAGCATGACAAGCAGAGAACACCAGCAGGCATCATGTTTTTCCTGGCTACATCTGTGCTAGTAAATAAAAGGAGGCCAAAGTGGAGTTCCAGGCTCTGTGTTGGATTGTCTGTGATGTTTAGCTGTTAATTTTGGACTATTTTCTCCCAGAGAATGGCCAGGCACATCTTGGGATGAGCATCTATCATGGATTTTTTCTTTCCCTTCATGGATAGAAATCCATCCAGTCTGGCTCTCCCTGTCCCATAAGCTCTAAGACACTGTGGCTTCAGGGGGCCAAATATACAGAGCTACACCAAAAAAATAAAAAGGTCTGCTGGGTCAGGAGGTGTTTGTAAGAAAATATTGGAAAAGGAGATGCTCTAGAGGTTCAGTCGGTTCTGACTGTGAGGGTGTGGTGTTTACTCGTTTGGGGCTGGTGGGGGGAAGAGAATGAGCCCTAAGAAATGGTCTGAAGTTGGATTTAGGTTTTGAAATGCAGAGTCTGGGGGCAGAGAGAGGAAATCTCTCCAGTGGAACAAGTGCTAAATCCCAGGAAAGCTCAGCTTTGTCTCAGACACCACTGGCTGCTGTCAAGTTAGTCCCGGACATGGTGTCCTGTTGAGTTGGATGAACTTCTGCTGGAGGAGCACAAAATACAGACCCCGAGGTACCATCAGGACCTGTCCTTCTCAGGACCACAGGTGTGGAATTGAGCCAGATCTCATGTCCTGGATTGGGACTGGCGGCCCTGAGTTGAGTCTTGCCCATCTGCAGTTTGGGACAAACCTGCAGGCAGCTTTCAGCCCTTGGGAAGAGCCAAACGGAAAATCCTGAGGGCTCATCAGGGTCATGCCATGGCTCTGGCCCTGTGCTCTTTCTTACTGATCAATGACTCTGAAAGGAGAAGTGCAGACACTGATCCAATCACATTAATGGCACCCAAGTTCGCTATGTGCTTCCCCAGTGCCCCAGCCAAGCCAGAATCCAGGGAAAATGTCTCATAAACCTGCCCTGCTTTGCATTAGCAAAGGCAATCTGATTAACTCCCCAGCAGGAGAGCAGGAGCAAGGCACAGCTCCCAAATCCAGCTCAACTTCCACATCAGAGACTGCCAGTGAATTGGATCCAGAAGAGACAGCTGTGAGTTATGGGGCTGGAATTCCACCAAGGGAGGTCACAAACCCCTAGACAGCTCCCACAGCCTCCCCCCTCTTCCCGTGCACTGTCCCCAAACAGAATTACAGCCCCGTAGTTCAAAGGGGGCCTGCTTGTCTGCAGGAGGACAAATGCAAGGAGCCATGTGGGGCTGTAAATTCATCCCTTTTCCTGCCATTCTCCCGTCTTCACAGGATGGGGCTGCCAGGCTTCACCCAGGACTCCTCACCTTCCCCACCCATCCAATCTTCATCGCCTTTCTCCTTCTTTTCCTTCTTAATAGAGACACAAAAGCAGTGGGTGTCTCACGCTGCTGACCACTCACACCCAATACCCTTCCCTTCATCCCAGAGCGTGAGAGCAGCACTCACTCTGCTCCTCAATCCTATTCATCCACAACCCATTCCTGGGCACAAGTCAGACTGCAAACGTCCAACCCACGTTAAACCTCCTCAATGAAAACATACCCTGGTTCTTTTCAAGTTGGGCCAAACAGGGTATTTTCCCTTAATTGCATTATTTTTTATAGTTTAGGGGACAAGGAGGGGCTTGGGGACACCCCTTTATAATATTGCTGGCATTTACATGCAGGTATTTACAAGCAGAAAGCTAGTCTGGAATATTTCAGCATTATAAGTTAGATAAAACTAAATCATTCCAGCCTTGTTCTGTTTGTGGGGTGTTTTGGGCACCCTGGGCTTCAGAGGTGATCCACGTTCCCCAAAGATTCCCTTCAATTGTTGACAAACCAGACTGCAAATCCTTTGGAAGTTAAAGCTGGGAGGCATCATAAAATACCCTCAGCACTAATTCAGCAAGAGGAAAATAAAGTCCAGAAAGGATTTTGTAGGGCCAGGCACAAAGCTGAGACTTAGAAGATGATGATCACCCCACCTCTTCTACCAAACCTGCTGGTCAGTCTCCATCAGTAAGATAGAACTGGGTTTGGACACTTCTCATTTTCTCCATATCTCTTTTTCTCCTTCCACCAGAACTTTTACATCCTCCTGCACTCAGGAATTTGGTGTGGTAGGTCAAGAAGCAGCACCTGGAAGCGCTGGACATCCCAACATGAGAAGTGACAGGGCAGCATTTCTCAGTGGCTCAGGGATTTCTGAAGTTCTCTGTCATTTTTTGTGACCCTTCATGTATTTTATGATATAAATGGTCACCAACTCCCTTGAAGACAGGAGAGAGTTATACCAATATCAAACCACAGTGAAACCAGCGGTAAATTTGCTGTGTTCGTTAAAATTTAAATGCTCTTGTGAGCACAAAGATGAAAAGCTGAAGGGTTCGTGGTGCTCTGACTTAGGCAGCAGCTCCAGAACACTTGGAATGGTTTTTCCTGACAAGTGGTACAAATTCTGAGGGCATCTTGTGCTCCTGACTCTGAAAACAGCACCCTGGGAAGGTTCTTTCACCACTCAAAAATACAGGTAGGGTCATGTGTGGGCTTTAAGCCTTATAACAGACCCTGAAATGTTATGGGACAAAACATCTGGGGAAAAATGGATTAAAACAACTCTGAACTCTTAAAAAGCCAGCTGATAAGAAACCAGCAAGAGTCTTGGTGAATTTCAGCAGAAAAGTGCTCTGTAAACTGGATTGTGCCCCATGATCAGCATTGTGGGGTTTCATATATATGTATAAATTCGTTAATTACTCAGATTACCTCATGTAATATTTGATAATTCGGCCCCTTTGGGAAGTTGACTGTAAGGGAAAAGAATAAAACATTGTTCCAGATTTCTAGCCTGGGGAATTGTCTTAGAGGCTTGCTTTGGTTACTTCTCTCTTTTTTTTTTTTTCT
>WBMY01012605.1:481571-560076 GCA_013397315.1 Donacobius atricapilla | reverse complement strand
TTCTTGCCACCCTTTGGAAATCTATCATTTTCTTCCTTAGGACAGAATTTCAATTAGTAGAAGGATAATGCCATCGGGAGGCACTGAATATCCTTGGAGATATTCATCCAATCTAGCTGGGAATTGTCAATGCAATATCTAAAGCAGCCTGACAGCAGAGGTCCTGTAAAGCTTAGATTACTCTTAAAAATAATAATAAAAAACAACAATAATCAGTGTGCCTTTCAGAGAGGGAATGAAAGGAGCAGGAATGAGGTTGTTTTTTGAATTGCTACATTCTACTGCAAAAGAGGATGATAAAAGAAAAAAAGAGTCTATTAGGGACGCCCAAACTGCTGCATCTGACCGAGAAAATGTCTAGATAAATTTCTAGGCACACCTATAACCACCTTTATGCCTGCTGGATATTCTCATTAGCCAGCTGAAAGTTTCTTGTTGACTCTTCCCTTATGAGAGGGTTGAAAGAGACCCATGAAAGCTGCAGGAACCCACAGGGGGTGGGAGACATTGAGGCAGTCCTAGAGCAGTCTCGAGCACACAGGAGCATTCATTTGGTGTTTTATCATTCTTAAAAACCAGAATTTTCGAGGTGAGGCAACCTTCCCTCTGGGAGAGGTAGGATTGTTCAGCCTGGAGAAGATAAAGCTCCAGGGAGATCCTGTAAAACCTTCCAGTTCCTGAGGGGGCTATGAGAGGGAACTTTGATAAGGGTGTGAGAGGACAAGGAGCTACATCTTTGAAATGACATGGGGCAGGTTTGGATTACATATTAGGAAGAAATTCTTCCCTGTGAGGGTGGCGAGGCCTTGGCTCAGGGTGCCCAGTGAAGCTGTGGCTGCCCCTGGATCCCTGGAAGTGTCCAAGGCCAGGGCTTGGAACAGCCTGGGATAGTGGGAGGTGTCCCTGCCCGTGGCAGGGGGGGATCCCTTCCAACCCAAACCATTCCATGATTTTGTGACCCTGTGATTCATTCCATGTCCTGTACCAGGATGTTCTGACACAGCTCTGGCTTCACCTCCTCACTGCTGACCTCTCACACTCACCTGCCAAGTTTACCTGCCTCAGATCACCAGAAATGGCCTGAAGAACTTGCCTGTGACTGCTGCATGAACTGGGGCTGGAGGATCCCTTGAAGGCTCTCAGAGATCAGACAGACACGGCCCTAATTCCACGGAGTCCCTTTATCTGCTCACATCCGGTTATCTTCAACACCATCTGCTCCAGCACAGCTGAGCAGCAGCGGCCTCAGCAGTGCTGGGGTTAGGGACATGCTGAGAAGACCCCTCTAATCTATTCCAGAGGCTCAAAGGAGCCATGGATGCACCTTGGCAGATGATTTCAGATTAGCTGGGGCCATTTAAAAGATGTCACCCCCCAGCCAAAGTGACCACAGGGTCACTGAGTGGTTTGGGTTGGAACAGACCTTAAAGATGATCGAGTTCCAACACCCCTGCATGGCCAGGGATGCCTGGAAGGGGGAGAAAATATTCTGATATCACCAATGGAACCACTGCAGACCTTGCCTTCCATGAAGAAGGGGACTTATGGACACGTTCCATGGCATTATAAGTCATCAAGAGGTAGAACTTGAGGTCTGCACTCCAGCTCTGCAGGATCATCTATGCACCATCTATTCTCCACCAGCAATTCCTTTCAGTAATCTGAATCAGACAAAAAAAAAGACAAAGAAAATAAAATATCTGTTTTTGAAGTATTGGCTGATCCTATGACATTATACGTGACCAGTTTATGACAGACTTGAACTTAAAAATGGTATTTTTTTCAGTCACTCTAGCAATTGAATGGGCATTTTCACACGAAAAACACTGGCTTTCAACTCCTCTTTTTTAAATTCGTCAACTTGCTTGAGAGTGGGATTTCTGCAGTAAAATGAGTGTTGGTACCATTGCCAATATCTCCCTTAAATATTTTCAGGATAAATACCTGCAACAGAAAAGTGTGCGAAGCTCCAGGCACCTGGCCAATGTCTCTGAATATTCACAATTAGCAAAAAGACAAAGAAAAAAAAATCTTTCCATATAGGAAGCAGAAACAAAAATCCTAATTAAAACATTAAATGCAGAACAAACTATCATTGCTTTTTGCAGCAATTTGGACTCTAAAATCCTGCTCACAGAAATGCTGGAAAACATGTGACTAGCATAGATTTGATGAGGAATGTGACATAATTCACAGGAAGAAATGGCAAATTCTCAGTCTGGGGGATGAGTTAAACCTCCAAAATAATCTTTCCAGTCCCACAGTTCAAGCCTGCATGGGGCCGGCAGCAGTTTTTGGAGGATGAGCTCTTCCCTGAGACTTTTCTCAGGGTTAGATTTTGCCTTCTTTAAGAACAGCAGGCATTTCTTTGTGATGCAATGGGAAATCCTCTACATCTTCATCTCAGAGGAGTGAGGACAAAGTGTAACTCAAAATAGCGGCATCAAAGGGGAGGAAACCACTGTCTGCAGGCACACAGAAAGAGGGTTTTAATCTGGAGAGATGCTGCCAGCAGGAGAAGATTGAACACAAGGAAGATTTGGGGTTCCCCACAGGTCTGCTGAGCAGGTGTATGGGACCTCTGCTTTGGTTTAAGCCCATATTAAGTCTTCAAGCACTGAAAAGAGCTCAGATCAGCCATCATTGCTCCCTGGTCCTGCTGGGGATTTCTCTGTGCTGAGAAAAATCTCCCATTTTTCCCTTTCTCAGTGACATGAAGAGACGAAAAACCCCAAAAGTCTTTCTAACACCGTGAGGCCAATAAGTGTTGGTGAAGCAATATTTCCTTCTCCAGTCACAGCACATTCTTGGGGTAAAAAATTCCGGCGTCTGCCTTTATCCGCCTATATAGAGATTACTCCAGAAATGTCCAGTGGGAATATCTGTGTGTCACCTTGCAGAACTGAAATATCTCAGCTATTCTCCTCTCCTTGCTGCCATGAGATCAGCAATGCATGGAAGCACCTCTCAAACTCAATTTACTTCAAGCACAAGTAACCCTGATGAATTAATGTGCCCTGAGACATCAGCAAATAGTTTTGGGAAAGGAGCTGAACCATCCTCAGACACCAAAGCCACGCTGGCTTTACCATGGACTCCAAACTCACCAACCACCAGCATCACAAAGATTCCACGTGAAGCTGCCTCTGAAGAAAAGCCATGGCCAGCCCTCTGAGGCCAAAAAATGTCCCTGGTTCACCCTGGGAAGAGCCAGATGAAGGTGACCTGGTGATGGAAGCCAGATCTAGTCCAGAGGCTCCCAAATGAGAAAACTGCCCACGGGTTGTGTCTCCAAGGAAGGAAAAGGAAGGTTTGCAGCTGTTCCACTTGCCCAAGGGGGAAATTATGCGAGCCTCAGAAGCAGCAAGTCAAGATCAAAAGGGAGAAAATTAGGAAAAGAGAGAAGAATGGAGAAGTGGGAATAACTTATGCTAGGGTAGTGCTCCAGGGCTTACTCTTGTGCTAAAGCTTTTAAGTCCCCAGCATGCTGGGGAATGCAGTTTTTCTTCTCTTCCTTGTCTTGTGAACTGATTCCTTCTCTCTCCCATGGCCTGGACACATGAGGTGCTGGAAGAGAATTAAAAATATCCCTCCTTGGCTGGTCTGGTCCCAGCACCTTAGAGTCAGGTCGGGCAGACCGCCTGCCTTCTCCGGATTCCCAGGTGGACCTGAGCACACAAGATGTCTGTCAGCAAGAGAGAAAAATGAAATTCTTACTCCTTGTTGCCCACCTTGTTTATTCACTGTGTTTTTATACCCTGTTTTGGGCTCAGAGGAACCTCCCCACCTTAATTCTGATCAGCAAGGCTGATCCGTCAGCTGGATTCAAGAGGGCTTAAAATGCCTACAGCCCCACACAGGGCTGGTAAAGGAGACATGGGAAACAAATGATTCAGAAACCTGTGGTTCTGCAAAAGAACCTGGAGGCTGGGCAGATAATTCAGGGTGTTAGACATGGTTTAAGAAGTGAAATACAAGAATTATCCCACCCCCTCTCTTCCTCTGCTATGTATTGTTTTACAGTGAGAAACAACAAGAAAAAGGAGAAGGTAAATATAGCTCACAATACTCAGCACTCAGAAGGTGACAGGGCTGAGCAGCACCTTTTGGAATCAGAAGAAAACCCAAAATAATATGGGACCCAGAGGGCTATGGAAGGTTACATTTTGTAATAAAAAGTTCTGCTTCAAACTTTTCCAAGTTCTCCCTTTAGCTGCCCACCAGCTTCTCTCTCTGCCCAGGAAAGGAGCAGAGCAGAGGGCTCTCCCTTCCCACTGCAGTGTTTGTATATTGGAAACACTGCCTGCACTTGCACCAGGGGATCTGTCCTAGCTCAGTGCTCACAGCCCAGGAAAATTGCCAGGGATGGGTGATGGCTGCGAGAAACCCCGTGGGGACCATGAAGATGACAGCAGGAATATTGAAGACAGTGTGTTTGGCTTCCCACTTCAGTCTCAAGTCTGCTTTACCTCGATAAACAAAAAAATCTGTTTATTTCCCCGGGAGGAAGGGGAGATAAGTGATTTGGACGAACACATATTCCGGGTTTGCTAACGAATTGCCTCAGAAGTTTGCCTGCAGGATGATTTTATACTTTTGGGGTAGATCCATGATATTTGCAAGATCACCTAGGACCTGAGCTCTCCGTGGCAATGAAGTGAGACAATTCCCCAAAGGAGTCCAGACTCAGCTGTGGCACAAGTGGAGGCAAACAGGCTCCTAATGACTGATTGCCTGAAATATGTTCATTATCTCTTGGGAACATCAGCTGGCAGCAGCAGAGCTCATGGGCTCTGAGTCCTCCAAGCCAGCAGAGCGAGGCAGGCTGGGTGGGAGGGAGGTGAAATCACAGCTCAGGTGACAGGGTGACACTTGGGGGGCACCAGCTGGGCAGAGATAATTTTTTGGGTGCTACAAGCTGGATCTTTTGGGTGTCAGGATCAGAATCCAGCTCCCTGCAAGGCGTTTGGTGTTCAGTGCACTCCCAGCAGCAGATCCAGAATGTTTTCCTTCTACTGGTCACTGACAACTTCACAAGGCACATTCTTTACCTCTGAACGATGACTCCCCACGTATAACCAGAATTGTAACATGCACGTAATTTCTCCGTCTATTACTTCCTCAAAGGTGTGGGTTTTGCACAGCTTTCAAGGGTTTCCAGCACAATAAACTGTTCTTTTATCAAACTGTTCTTAAAGGGGGCACAAATGTTTCATGTGCTTTCAAATTTACAGCACATGACAGGCCTCAGTTTTATAACTGACAAGGCTTAAACATGAATGAAATTAGTAAGTCTACACAAATCAAACAGGCGCAGAAATATTTGGGTAGTGATTTATAAAAGTCGACAAAACCAACATTTCTGCTTTCAGGGTAACATTAGTAGTACTTGAAGGGAGGAGCAGCATTTTGGTGTCCAGGGAAAATACAGAAAATTAAAGGTGAATCTCAAATATTGTCAGCGAAAGGAAAATTTTGGGAGAACAAGACTGGGGAAAATACCAAGAAGCAGCTTTCTTGCTGGTATCAGGTTAATTACAACTGCCTACAAAAGAACAAGGAGCTGTAAGAGGTGTCTGTTGCTTGTGTGGTGTTTCAGTCAGGAGCCAGCCCAGTGCTGGCTCTGATTAGGGCCTGTAAGTGGTGTTATTATCATTAATAACAATCAGGATCCCCGAAACGGAGGCGTAATGGGGCTGGTGCTGCCCGGCTGTTCCCTGTACAGGAAACACAAGACTGACTTTTTAGAAAGGTGTATATTGTCCTTGTAAAGGGCACTTTGCAAGTGGTTTTAAACTGATATAAACAGGTTTAGATTGGATATTAGGAAGAAATTCTTTCCTGTGAGGGTGGGGAGGACCTGGCACAGGATGCCCAGAGAAGTTGTGGCTGCCCCTGGATCCCTGGAAGTGTCCAAGGCCAGGCCGGACAGGGCTTGGAGCAGCCTGGGACAGTGGAAGGTGTCCCTGCCCATGGCAGGGGGTTGGAACTGGATGATTTTTAGGGTCCCTTCCAACCCAAACCATTCTGTGATTCTATGAAAAATGACTCACAAATTATGCAAGCTCATCTCACCACAAAGGTTTAACCATCCTCTGTTTAAGCTGAAGGAACACAGGATTTTTGCAGCCAGCTTTAAGCAAGCTAACGTGGCACCCGGAACTTTCTGACATTTGTGGGTTTGTGCTTCCAGGTGCTGGTTCTCCAAACTCTCTGTGTCAGATCAGTTCCACTGTCTTCATAAATTAACAACTCAGGGGCTGTTTGCTTTCTTGCAGCCAGTATTTCCCCGCTTCACCACACGGTCCAAAATTATACCCGTGGCTCTTGATCCCTTGTGGGATCTCTTGATCCCACAAAAAGCTCACACACACTTTCAGAGGTGTGTCAGGTATTTTGAACTGCAAAAAGCAGAGTAGAAATAATAATACCACCTTTAGGCCACAGAGTGATATAACCAAGTGCTCTGTTAGGGAAAGGTCCTCACCAAAATGTTCTGGGCCCCTCAGTTTAGGAGGGACATTGAGTGCTGTGTCCAGCTCTGGCCCCTCAGTTGAGGAAGGACGTTGAGATGCTTGAGCGCATCCAGAGGAGGCACCGAAGCTGATGAAGGGCTGGAACACAAACCCTGTGAGGAACAGCTGAGGGAGCTGGGGTTGTTCAGCCTGGAGAAAAGGAGACTCAGAGGGGACCTCATCACTCTCTACAACCCCCTGAAAGGTGGCTTTTGTGGTCAGGTGGGGTTGATCTCTTTCTCCAGGCAGCACTGACAGAAGGACAGGACACAGTCTCAGGTTGCACCAAGGGAAATATAGGCTGGATATTAGGGAAAAGATTTTTACAAAAATGGTGATAAAGTACTGGAATGGTCTGCCCGGGGAGGTGGTGGAGTCCCCATCCCTGGATGTGTTTAAACAAAGACTGGATGTGGCCCTGGGTGCCGTGGTTTAGTTGAGGTGTTGGGGCTGGGTTGGACTTGATGATCTTGGAGGTCTCTTCCAACCCTGTGATTCTGTGATTCTGTGTGATTCTGTGAAAATATGTTGACATGACCTTCCTGCACTGTGGTCACCCTCTGAAGGGCAAATGCCTTCAGCGCAACAAACAGCAGGATTTATCTGGGATTCTGGCTTATCAAGGCATTGGCAACTTGTAGCAACTGGGTTTTATCTGTCTGTGATATCCACCTGCCTCCATGTGGGGCTGGGATAGGGTCAGACCCACCATTTCCTGACCTAATTAGTGATATTGCTACCTCTCTTCATTCCTTTTTCCATTCCTGCCACCCACCTGCCTGCAGCATTTCCCCAGCTGTTTCATCCCGGCACCTCCAGCAGTTTTTCCCTCTCCCACCTCCATTCCCTGCAACTCCAGCAGCCTCCTGAATGTCCATTCTCCATTTCTTCTGGGTGCCACCCCCAGTTATCCTTTCCCCAGCTCCACAACACGTGGTAGGTGATATCCCTGCGTGGTCAGGGACAAACGCTCCCTCCTTCCCCCACAGATTCTTCACGCCCTATTTATTCCTTCTCTGCCCTCAGCCCCCAGAGGAGGTTTCTGTGAGTCCCTGGCTGGGGACAAGCTGAGCTGTGCCATCATCCATCACGGTGACAGACACGCCGTGGAAGGGCTTGGTGGCACAGAGCCAGGGCTAATGGCCCGAGACACTGCTCGCCTTCACTCCCAGCTGCTTTGGGAGCACTCCCAGGTGCCAATTCCAGCTCGCCGTGGCCCCTGGAGGGAGGATGAGGCAGTTCAAGGCAGAGGGAGATTTGTAATGGTGGAGCTTGGGAACAAAAGGTGCCAACAGCTCTTTGGTTGTGGCACAATCAAGACACAGTGACTTTGAAATGCTTCCCCTGTGCCCCAGGAGAGCTGTGGTTTGTGGTCATGCTCTGTCCAGAGCCCAGGGCTCCTCGTGAGTGACCATTTCTCCTCCAGCATTCTCCTGGGTTTGCAATATGTAACCGAGAATATTCTATTCTATCTGTTGAAACTGGTTGGGGAGGTTTTTGTTTATCTCTTGCACAACCCATTCCTCATAACTCCAGGGGGGAGGGGGCGGGTGCCTGTTAATGGCCAGCTGTTAAAACCAGCCGGGGCAGTGTTTTTTATTCCTTCCAGGACTCATCCTCCCTCCAGAGGCCAGGACTCATCCTCCCTCCAGAGGAAATCTTCTGTTAATGGGCCATTAAGGCTCATGTTATCATGACTGATAACATTACATCATCCTATTTTGAGATGTTCCACCCCGTGGGAGGACCCAAGAATTTCTGCCTGGATAAAAACCTGGCCTTCACAACACCAGGTGGCCAGTTTTCCACTGGATTCCCAGAGGAACCTGTTTTTGCACTGAAATCCCCAGAAGAAGACCGGACCCATCTTGCAACTGCTGGATCCTTCTGCAGGATCGTCTCTACTCCAACAGAACCACATCTGTCACTCCAGGAGGACTTACTTGGACTGCGCCCAACACCCTGACCAGGGTGTCAGGTCATATTCTGACTCTGTCAGTGTTTCTAAGATTTGTTTGTTTGTTTGTTTTACTACATTTGTATTTTTTTAATATTCCTAGTGAAGAACTGCTATTCCTATTCCCAAATCTTTGCCTGAAAGCCCTTAATTGCAAAACTGTAACAATTTGGAGAGAGGGGGTTTACATTCTCCATTCCAAGGGAAGCTCTAGTTTTTCCCTGGCAGACAACTATCTTTCAAAACCAGGACAGAGTGGAATGGCTGCAGCGCTGCTCTGGTTCATCAAAGGGGATGGAATAAGCACAGCATACAAGTTTGAAGTAAAATTACCTAGAATTTGCATTTTAGATCTGGGACTATCTCTTCTCCTTGAGATCAGGTGTCACTGTCCTTCCATGGATTATCTCATGGTATTTCTCTCTGATTTTGGAGGCCTGTTCACTTATGGAGGCAGCAGGAAACACCAATGGGACCAAGAGGAGTCTGTCTGGCTGAATCTGGTCTTGGTTTTCTGTTGCTTTGCCTTCACAGAGAGCCAGAAACAGTGTCTTTTGCTCCCTGTTTTATTTCCTTCTTCCACAGCCTTCAGATAAATGCTGTTACAAGACCTTTATTTCTTAAATGGCCTGTCTTGCAGAGGGAGAGATGATCTTGTCAAAACTGAATAAAACCCCATTTTCACCATAAATCTGTGAGGTAACAAAAATGTGAGGGAGCTGTGAAATGCCATGGCACCAAAAACTGCTGCTTCCACAGCCTGTTCCTGCACTCAGGTCAAGGACTTTGCCTTCCATCATCTCAGCCCCTGGGAGTTTACCTGATCAGCACTGCTGGCACTTGACCTGACATGTTCACTGGTGGATTTGCTGCCCCCCCACTTGCACAGACAGATTGGTTATTCCTAATGTGGGGCTGGGATGGATCCCTTGCAATTCCATCTTTTTCAGAGGGCTCAGAAAGGAGGAGTCTTTAAGGGATGCCAAGAATTGAGTGAATCTAATTTGTGTGAGGTGAAACCACAGAGATCACTTGAACTTTCAGCCAGCAAAAATCTTGTGATCCAGTATAAAAATAATCTGCATGGGAGTGCGTCTGTAGGAGATGGAGCCATCACTGCCAGTGCTCACCAGACAGCCAATAGAAGGGTCCATAAAACCACCACCTATTCCATGAGCCACAGAAGACTCCCCAGTACCTTCAGCTGACATGAAAAGCCTGTAAAATCTGTAAACCCTCCTGTGAAGACAGCTTACAGAGTTCTCAACCATGGAAATGTTAAAAAAATGAGTGGATGTGGCATTTTGTGATCTGGTTTGGTGGGCAGGGTAATGTTCAAAGGTAGGACTTGTTGATCTTGGAGCTCTTTTCCAGCCTTCATGATCCAATGATTGATGGACCAGTCAGAGGATTGATTGGTCCAAACAATTGATGCGCCAAGTTAATTTCCCTCCCTTTTCTTTTCCTGATGTTGGGACAAAAGCTGTGACCTGTGAGGGAGGCAGACACACTGACTGATCCAGCCATGGCAGGGTTTGTAGGGGCTGATACTACTTTCTCTTTTCACCTTTTATATGTATGACATCCCTACCTGCTTCCTCATTCTCTGATCCCAAAAGCCAAAAAAATCTCCACTGCCTGTGCTGGTTGCTTTGCTCAAAAGAAACCAACCTTTATTCCAGCTCCAAATTCTGTGTGCATCCCCTTACAGGCTCATTCACTGCTCTCAAAGCTGGGATTAAGCAGAAAAAAAAGAAAAAAAAAAAAAAGGAAAAAAAAAGAGGGAGAAGTTAGCAACATTTGAAGGCAATTTAACCAGAGAGCAACTTTTAAATGAAGCCATTTAAGGCCAGATCCTCCCAGCTGTCTGGGTGTCCCTGCTGAGCCCACTGCAAATCAGAGTTCAGGACATCCCTGTCACCGACTGCAGGCTGCCAGGGCAGATGCATTAGCCAGGAACGTCCAGAGCATGATTAATCTCTCCCTCCTCATTCGGATGCTGCTGCAGTTGCCACAGATGTTCAAGAGCCTCCTGGCAGTGACAGATCCCTGCGTGGTCCTGACTCCTTACTAGGCAAGTAATGACAACAGCCACAGATTCCCAGGGATGTGTCAGCTGGATCTTATGGGCTTTTTTCCCCTCCTCTGGAAAGTTCTGCATATTTTCAGGGATGTTTCTTTATGAGTTGTGATGTGTTTGAATCACGCGTCAGCTTTTTCCTACAGTTCACGGGGGTGGATTGGAAATGTGGGAAAAAACATCCTCCTTTCTCATCATCCCAACCTGGAACTTCCTAGTGGAGAAGGAGGAGGAAGGTGGTACCAGAGCAACAGGATCCACAAGGAGGGGCACCAGGGACCTGTGTTTCACCTCCAACCGTTATTTTATCTTTGGGGAGAACTGGTCAATCCTTCAGGAAGCTTTGCTTTCCTTGCATTGCCCTTTCTGGCATGGGAGCACAGCTAAAACCCTGCAGTGAGGCTGAGCCTGCACTTCCTGGGAGCCCATGGACCACCAGGAGGTGGGAAAAGCCATTCCCTGGGAGAAAGGGAAGTGACCAGTCCTTCAGGGTGCATGAGAACCACAGAATCACTGAACAGTTTGGGTTGGAAGGGACAAGAAAGGACAGCTTGTCCCAGTCCCCTGCCATGGGGTTCCAACCCACTAGACCAGGTTGCTCCAAGCCCCATCCAAACTGGATGATCACTTCCAGGGAAGGAGCAGCCACAGCTTCTCTGGGCAGAATCCCCCTTCTTGCTCAGTGAGTTCTCAGGGTGCCCCTTACTACCCTGGGATTTGCTTTCCCTGTCCATAAACATGGGCTCTGTCCTGCAAGGTGAGATTCCTTGGTATTAAAACCAGAAGATCCTGCCTGACCTCCAGAGAAATCTGACCACTCTGTCTTAGCCTGGTACATGAGGCAGACAAAGTTTTCCTGTCATTTTTTAAAGGTCTCAAGAGCAGGACTTATCAACTTATCTCACTCCTTGCCCACAATTCATTTTGCTGATGATCCATCCCCCCAAAAAAAAAAACCACCAAAAAAAAAAAACCACAAAAAAAACAACATGACAAGTTTGTTTCACATTTTCATTTTAAATTTTCCACCTTCATTCATTTTCCACCTTCCCCTTCATGCCATCAAATCTCATTTTGCATTTTCTGCCAGCTGCGTTCAGACAGTGCTGACAAGAGCCTTCAAAGGAAAGCCCTTCAGCTCCTCCTCCTCAAGTACAACCCTGTTTACAGATCAGGATTGAACTTATTTGTGTAGCATTACAGAGCTGCAACCCCTGCTTGGCAGACAAAAAGTCACTCAAAATTCTTCCCACTTCTCATATTATATCCAGCAAGGTGTATCCCACTGTCAGAGATGAAATCTTAGCAGCAACCACGAGAAAAATTACTCCCCACACTGCAGTGGCCATGCAAGCCTGAAATGTGTGGAATGGCATGTGCATATAAAACACTTCTGGACCCTGTGGATAAAATCCTGATGTGCAGAGAGGCAGCTGTGAAGCAGAAGGACTCCAGCAGGTCCTGAGACTCTGAGTCTCCTTTTCTGCAGATGTTGCTGCCTTTCAGCTCCCTCTTAGCTCTCATTCAAAGGGGAAAATATCCACAGGGTTCATCCATCCTGTTTTTAGCCAGATCCAGGACATGTGGCTACATCCCATCCTTGGCACTCTTTAAGGTCAGAAGTTTTGGGTCCTAAATCAAGAAGCCTCCTGCATTCCCCAGAGTGCAAAGGCAGCTGAGGGTGATTAGCCCAAAGAGAAGTGCCCATCTTATGCTTTAAGTTGAAAGAAAGTAGGTTCAGGTTGGGTTTTAGGAAGAAATTCTTCCCTGTGAGGGTGGGGAGGCCCTGGCACTGGATGCCCAGAGAAGTTGTGGCTGGCCCTGGATCCCTGGAAGTGTCCAAGGCTAGGTTGGATGGGGCTTGGAGCACCCTGGCATAGTGGGAGTTGTCCTTGCCCATGGCAGGGGAGCTGTAATCAGGTGATCTTCCTTCCGACCCAAACCATTCCAAGATTCTGTGATTCTGTGATTCTATGATTCCATGATTCTGTGCCCACACCCAGACAGAGAAATTCCAGGCAGGTGCTGGGTTTGCAGAGAAATCCCTCAGTAGTGCAGCAGATGAAAACAGAGACAGCAGCATCTGCAGAGGGCAGAACCCCACGTCTCCGAGGCGCAGCTGCCTGCACTCCTCTCAGGGGGTTGCTATCTCCAAGCTCTGGTACAAGCCATGATTGCTAGTTGCTTTGATGCTGATTGAAAAATGCATAAAAGGAACCCTCAAGAGCCGAAGTTGTGCTGGCACTGCTTCCTTACGGTACAAGGTGTGATGGATCCTGTCTCAGGCATGATCTTGGGAATAATATCCAGCCTCTCCCATCTGTCTTCCACTCCCATATATTCCCTGATAACTCTTCCTCTATAACTGGCGTGAAATTGAGTTTCTGTGCAGGTCAGCACAATCTTGTCTCGTGTTGGTGAGGAGGTAAATACAGCGTGCAACTTGGGACACACGTGTTCTATAAATTAACTTTTCCTGGGAACAAGCTCGGGGAAGGGCTGATCAGGTGACTGAGGGGCAGCAAGGCATGTTTCAGGAGAGGAGATTCACCACATTTCATTTGCTGGAAGAAGTTATCACTCAGAAAAATCCCCCTGGACTGTGTGAAACAAGGGAGGGTGGTAAAACCTCTTCAGACAAGTGACAGGAAGGGCAGGACTGAAGCCATGAATGCATAAGGAGAGAGATCAGAGAGCTCATGAATAAATTTGGGCTGGTAATTAAGAAAAATCAGTTAAGTCATCAGAACCAGAAGGTTTAGAGGAGCTATCAGAGGAGATAGGGTAAGAAACCAAGCTGCTTAAATGGATCTTAATGCTTTTATTTAAAGAATTGATAGCATAGCTATCATAACAGCAGAGGACCAAGGTATCTCACCTGGTCTTGTGTCCCTAAACCCACCCCTCTTTACTCCATCTTCTCTTTCCATGCAGAAATGCACAATAAAGGAGCCAGAAACTCCACAGCGGCCAAGCCCAGCCTGGCTGAAGTCAGCCCAAAGCAGGGCTAAGATTTAGCACCAAGGCTTGGGAGGAAGGAGCAGGTGGAAGTACCTCACATCCCAGACAATCCCTGATTAATGCTAGCAGCCAGAGCGAGTCAAAGGGAGGACTCCATAATTCCTAGGCCACTAATCTCACCATGATTTAATACCCAGGAGAGGACAGATCCTTCTTTTTCCACGAGGGGGTCTGGCTGAAAAATGTGAGTGCCAGAGCGAGCATCAATTCACTTTCTGAGCCAGGTCCTCTCTGGCTGTGCCATCAGATTCACAGCCCCATTCCCACTGCCCTTTCCTGCTTCCAGAGCTCCCACACCTCCCTGCCAAGCCTTTCCCCAGCACCTCAACACTCCAGGAGTGCTCCTTTCTTCCCTGCAACACGAGTTTTCCCACTTATTGCTGGGCGTTGAAGGCAGTTCTCCTTCTCCTGACCTCTGCAATGCCGGCTCATCTGTGCAGAGAAAGTGGATGCATATCCCATTATCCCTTGAAGTGTTTTATAGCTTATGTTAAAGCTTTGGGCTCCTCGCAGTTTGGGCCCAATTTTAGGATCATGATACCTCTTAAGGGGAAAGTGATGGGATGTTATCTGAAAATCACACTAACCATCAGAAGGCAGAAAAAATATTTATTTTATTTATTTATGAAATCTGAACTAGACAGTACAACTGGGAAAAGAATGAATAGGGGGAAAAAAAAACCATGAACAAAGAAACAAACAAACCATCCACAAATATACCTAGAATTTAAATGATGTGAAAAATCATCTTTTTCTCTGAATGGTTCATCTAGCAAGAGGACAGACATTTCCCTGGCTTCCCACACAATCCTTACTCCTTGGAGGAGCCCATATCCATTTTGGGGGATGTTATGAAGAGAAATTATTTACAAGGGAGTGAAGTGATAGAAAGCAATGGCTTGAAACTGATAGCGGGCAGGTCTTGATGGGATATTAAAAAGAATTTTTTCCCTGGGAGGGTAGGGAGGCCCTGGCACAGGGTGCCCAAAGAAGCTGTGGCTGCCCCTGAATCCCTGGAAGTGTCCAAGGCCAGGCTGGATGGAGCTTGGAGTAGCCTGGGAATAGTGGAAGGTGTCCCTGCCCATGGCAGGGATGGCACTGGATGAACTTTAGGAATCGTTCCATCCCAAACCCATTAAGGATTCTATGTCCAAAATTCAAACTTTTATCCATCAGCTGAAGCAATGAATCTTCTTACCATCATCTCACCCTGGTGTCAAACATTCAGAAATTATATCTTGAATAATTTTGTGGAAGCGCATTGCTGCACAGGAAAGAAAGACTTTGTTACAGCAATATCAGCTTGATGTGGGTGAGATCTACAAGATTAATCCATAGGAAGGATGGAGCAACTGGTGGCCCAACTCTGCAAGGGGTGTCAGTGCCAGTTTAACACCAGAGAATCCACTCCTGAAGTCTGATGGATGCTTGGTCAGGTGTCATGGGCAGCATAAATGACTAAAATTGATCATTTTTCCCAAATGCAGCTTAGTTCACATCCCAGCAGGGGCCATTTCAGCAGCTGGTGGCTTTTCTTGCAGCACCTGAGTCAATCATTGACTGCAGATTAATTCCAATAATTTTGGCTACTCATTTTCTGCAGTCTGTACTTGGAATACATTTGTTTATCCCGTAAGGGAAGAGAAGATTGTTTCCCCGGCCAGTCAGGCCTTCACCATGAGTTAGACTTGAGTAGAGGAGAAATGCAGCAGGAAGACAAATGCACAGACCCCACTGCACCCAGGAATTTACCCAGAGCCCTTTTAAAGCCATGTTCATTACAAAAAGACAACCAAACACTGATTTCCTTGGCCCTGGTCCCCAGTGCTGGGTCAGATTCCCAGTGCCCAGCCCAGGCACACCCTGAGCTGATATTTTCTGGGCAGTGCCCTTGTCCTCCAGACATGTGTGACCCCAGGGACACTCAACTCAGGGCACAGCAATCCCATAGTGTTTTGGGGCTTTTTTTTTTTTCCCCAGAAAACAGTCTTTCCGTGCTGTGTTTAGGATAAAACTGACGAGCAACTCATTTCCATGAGTTTTTAAGAAAATGAGAGAACTGAGGGTTGAAAATAGCCCCCCGGTAAATGTGTTTCAGAGATAGGCCCTTGGTGAATGGGATTTTCCTTGCTGAAATCAAATTGTGAAGTCAAGCATTAGAGAGCTAAAATCCTTTTCTCTATTTTCTATTTTGTCATGGTTTGTTTTCTGATAGGAGTTACCAGTGTGACCAAAGGATTTATCATTTTTTTGTTTTAACTTCATTCTTCAGTAAACTCATTATATCATAAATTCCTTCTCATGCAACATCAGGCTGTTTTACTTTTATGACTGTACCATTAAAGAAAAAAAAAGAAAATCAAGAAACCCCACAACCCAGATCAGCTTTTAACTTTCTGTGAAAAGAAATAAAATCGGCTAGAGTTCCTAAAAGTATCATTTCCATTTTCATCATCCTTCAGGAATATGAAAATTGTAGCTGATCAATTTTCTTCTGCCATAATAGTTAATTTCTAATAACTGGGAAATGTCTTAAGACTCACTCAGGTTATTCAGCCATCCATTTACTGGTGCCATTCCTCAGTGTTTTCATATATTCCACAGTGAAAGCTATTAAGTCTCTTCTGTCATTCTGAAACCTTCTGCTAGATGAGGAAAAGTGAATTAAAAGTTAGTTATATAACCTGCAGAACCAAATGACAGCTTAAATATAGCACACTCTGCAGGATGTGAACTTAGCAATTAATCTGGAGCTAATATTCCTCTTATTTGTCATTAATTTGTGGACAAAATGGTTTCTCCCAAGGTTAACATTTTCATTATCATCTGCAAACAATAGAACATCACCAAAGTTCAAGCCATTTGAATGTAGAGCACTTCTTACATTTTTAAATATTCCTAATTCAGTTTTTATTGCTCTCTTGAAAATAATTAGGCAGAAAATGGATTTTTCCTCTTTCAATGAACAACTATCGGAAACATCCAGAAATTTCATGCTTTCAGGCACCAGTGACCACAGAGAGAAATATGCCCTTTCAACCGAGCCCTTAATTATTTTATCAATTGAAAGAGAAGCTAATATATTGTTGGCAACACACAAAGCATTGTCCTCCAGATCTGTATGATTTTATCCATGGGCTAATCCTGAAAAATAATTAACTGCCCCAACCCAGTGATCTACACAAAGAGCTAAAATAATGCTACAATGCACCTCTGTCCCTCCTTCAGAACAAAAACCTTTCAAGAGTTTTGTTTTTAGGAGATGCAGTAGAACTAATTTTATCATCTTTTATATTCCCGTGCTTTCCTGTATTTGCCAGTCCACCTCAAGTAACTTGGAGACAATGTTAATATTTCTGCTTTTTGCTTTCCCTCTTGATCCATTCCTGTTCTTTGGGAAGGAGCAGAGGACTCTGGTTGGGTGTGTTTGGACCTGCTGGTTGATAAGGACGGATCCACATGGGGATTTAATTCAATTAACTAATGAAAACCATGGACAGAGTCCTCAAATTTGATGTGAGGTCATGATTGCTTTGCTTGATTCATCCCCTGCATGTACTGGCCCAGTGGTTTTTAGAAAATATGCCACATCTGGGAGAGATTTAGCATGCAATAAACACACGAGATAAAGTTTTCTTTGGAGACCAAGGGGTTGGATGTCCAGGGCTACCCCCCACCCTGCACTTCCAGCAGACTGGATCTGTTCAGTTTTTTGTATTTTGAGGGGGGGAAAAAATCCCTCATGTAACGTTGGGAGAAGAGTGTCAGGCTCCTGCCTAAGAAGATGGGAAACAAAGAATTTGGTTTTACTTAGGAGATGGGCAGTCACAAGCTGAGGACTCTGGTGATCAGCCAGACCAAGGCACCCCTATGTGTTCGGTTGCCATGGAGACAGGCGCATTTTCATGAACCTCTTCCCAAAAAAATCACCCCAATTAGATCTGCCTTCATGCATCACATATGCCTGAACTGTTCCCTGAGGTTCCCTAAGTAGTTGTGTCTGATTCATTCTCCTCGCTGACATCTAGAGAAATAACCTTTACTTCCCAGTTCGTGGGCCAGCTTCAGTTCTGGTTTTGTCTCTCCACATTTTCTCCACAGCCCAAAATCGGTCATTCGCTGCTGTGCTCCATAGTTAAAAAAGCTCCAATCCAAAATTCCACCAGGGATCACCCAAGGAGAAATGCCTGTCAAAAAGCATGGAAAAGAGCAAAGTTTGGAGGCAGGAGCATGGGAAAGAGGAGGAGCAGGAGGCATCAGGGTGTCTACCTTGTTCTGCTTGACAGCTGCAAAGATTGGTCTTAAAATCACTGATAAATCACAACCTGATCCTGCTTGGCAGACCAGAGGCAGCTTTGTCTGGATCAGGGACAGGGACAGGTCAGCTTTAGGCTTCCCCTTTTTATTCTGAGTTGTTCAGTTCAGCTCTGAGTGCCTGCAGGTTGCACATCTGTCATCAACAGGGCAGTATTGTGTTGCTTAACTGTTGTCTCCCAGGATCTCCCATCACCTTCAGACAAACCCTCGTAAGACTGGTGGGTCCTCCCATGATTTCAGAGTGAGAAAAATAAGGACAAATGAGGCCCTTTAAGGACCCGGGTGGATTCCTTTGACTGAATATAAACATCTGTGCAATAGGTGATCACATGTGAGCCCATCTGTAACTTTTGGAGAGATCCTGGCATTTCCAGGGAACTATTCAGCTCACTCAAATGCAGTCAGGATTAAGGCAGGTGCTGATTTTACTCCAGTGCCTTTCAGATGAGAGTTCAGCAAAGCTGGTGGCCCTGGCAGCAAGGTTTGACTTAAATTAATCTCATCTAAACACCTTTGAATTCAACCCCATGCTGGACCCAGCTCAGGACCCCCGAGTTCACACTGACTGGTACCAATCGTGTTGGGAAATTCTAATGACACTGACTAATTTAGTTTTACAGAGAAATGCCACTTTTAGTGATTAATCTTCGCTGAATTGTTGCAAAATTCAGGGGGGTGGATGAAATGAACATTTTGGAAGGCAGAAAGAGTATTATGTTAATTAGCTGCAATCATAAAGGGAGGAAAAAGCTTCTCCAAAAGCTGCACTCCTCTGATTTACAAGGATTTCAGCTGATTTTGCTGAAGCTGATTTTGGACTCCATCTGAAAGGTCATTTCCAACCTAAATGAGTCTAAGTTTTAAGGGGTGAAATTACTATTAAAAACTCTCATTAAAGTGCAAGATGCTTGCATAACTGCATTATAACTGGTTATGAAAAGAATAATGGGAACTCTTCTGGTGGTCAAGGCAGTTTTTCCTGCACATTTTTGTGGTGATTTGGAAGCTGAAAGCCACAGGGTTACAACTCTGACCTCTACAAGTCATCACACAATCAGCTCAGCCTTGAGAGTCTGTGGTCACATGAAGAATTTCCAGATGCAACACAAAGATTAAAAGAGTTTCTCTGATTGGGCTGATGCTGCTTCTGAACAGCCCCCCAAAAATTCAGGCTTTGTGCTGGTGATTCTGAAATCAGGTGAGTTCCTGTTCTTCACAAGAAGCTCTTCACAGGGATGTTTTAAGTCAAGGCCAGAGGACATCTTTTGTGTTGTTTTAACCACCCAAGCCATAAAGATGGCTCTTCACTTTGGATTTATGAACCACATTAACTTCCCCAGGAAAAGTCCCTCTCTCTTATTAAATCATTCCCTGGGAAGAGACAACCACACAAGTCATCCTTGGAGGATGGAAAACACAGCACTGCTTTAGAGGTTCCCAGATAAAAATTAATTCAGCAATATGCAAATGAGAGCAAATCCAGAGGTGTGTGTGCTGGGCTGAGCTGGTGCTGAATTACTGTTATATTTTGCATTAAAAGCATAAATAGTTTACCTGTTTCATGAAATTTTCAAAGGTTTGTGATGTAATTGGGGATAATAATGATACCATTAAATGCACATACAGAGATACAAAATATTTTGTATAATTTACTGCTTCTATGGGTTCTACACTCACTGTTTATAGAGCTAAAAGTAATTTCTTTTTTTTCAGTTTTAATTAAGGTTGAACAGGTTATGTGCTTGTGTAGTTCTTAATATTCTCAGTAATAGTGAGATATATATTTCTTGAGAAGAATTGAGGATGAACTTCACTGAGCATTTTTGATGCTTTTAGCAAAAATTGCCTCATGAGTGTCCTAGGCAGCATTTTTCCCAGAGTGTGCTCCAATCCAGACTCTTTTCCAGAGCTGGCAGCTGTGGATTTGGGGACAGCTGGGACAGCAGTTACAAGCTGTGTGGATATTCACTCTTGCTAAGCCCAGACATGATTTGTTGCTCATGACATGGGCCCCCATTCATGTGCAAATGTGTTATGCTTAAAATAACAACTTTATCTACTGCCAGGAAGAGAGGAAAGAACAGGAAAAGAGACCTGGACAATTATCCATGACCTGTTTGGTCTGGTGTTGAGTGTGGCCGAGGCTGGATGGAGCCCAGCTCCGTTCCAGCTGGAATTCTTTTGGTTTAACCTTAGACATCCCCTGGCCACCAAGCCGAGTTTGTGTCTGAGCCAGTCAGCCCCAAGTCATTCCTGTATCCAAGGCACAATCCATAATTTTCTCCTGGAGGCCACAGCTGCAGGATGAAGTGTGAGGGGTTTGGAATTGCTCCTTTCTCCCACTGCTCACAAGGTTTGTCCAAGTAACTGGGCAAGAGTTGATTTTCCTTTAAGGGTCCCTTAAATCAAGACTGATGGAAGCTCCCCAAGCAGCTCAGCAGCCTGGAGAAGAAAAAGGTCCAGGGAGATCTTATAGAACCTTCCAGTACCTAAAGGAGCCATGAGAGAGCTGGAGAAGGACTTTGGACAAGGGATGGAGGGACAGGGTGAGGAGGAATGGTTTGAAACTGCCAGAGGGCAGGGTCAGATGGGATAATTGGGAAGGAATTCCTGGCTGTGAGGGTGGGGAGGCCCTGGCACAGGGTGCCCAGAGAAGCTGCGGCTGCCCCTGGATCCCTGGAAGTGTCCAAGGCCAGGTTGGATGGGGCTTGGAGCAGTCTGGGATAGTGGAAGGTGTCCCTACGTGGCAGGAACTGGAACAGGATGATCCTTAAGGTCCATTCCCACCCAAATCATTCCAATATTCCAGGATTAGATAGTTCATTATGAGCAGCCATAATTAAGCCCTGATCCCACCCCATCAGCTCCCACGCCGGGCACAGGTGAAGCCCTTGCACCAAGTCTGGAGGGAGGAGGATCACAAGATTTCAGTGCCTTTTATCCAGGAAAATTGCGCCAGTGATTTTCCATGTTCATGTTGTGTTCCTTGTAAGAGCTGCGCAGCGATTGCTTTGCATACAGGACATGAATTTGAGTTGTGGTTGCTGTCATCAGACATCTGAGATGGGGGAAGATGAATCCCATCAAGATTCCACTCAGGCAAGTGGGCAATTAACCTTTCTTTCCCCTTTCCACACTGAGTTATAGATTTATGTGGTAAAAGGGGCAACAAAGAAGTGCTTTAACGTGAATTATTTAGCCCAAAGAATTACCATGTGCCTTTCCATCATTTCAGTCATGGCACAGATCTGATTAACAAAATGCATCATGTATCAGTCTGCCCTCAGGAACTTTCCTGGGAGAAATAGGGGCTCTTTTCATGTCATGAGGGAGCAAAGTCTGGGATTTTACAGTGACAGGGAGATTTAGCCCATGAGGAAAGACAAAGGACAAGAGCCTCAGGGTGCTGGAACAGGGAAAGGCCCCTTGATCACCAGAGATCCAGGAAGAGGTTGGACAATGGTTTTGCTCCCTGACAAAGCAATGACCGGGATCACTCCAAGGATCAGAACAATCTTCTCCATTTTCCCTCACTTTTCACTGTTTCCTAACATCAAGGTTAATCTTTCTGCTGCAATTTAACCCCATGGCTTTCCTGTCCTGCCTCCAGTGTCCCTGGAGAATCCTGCCTTTGTGGCATAAAAAGGGACTGCAAGGTGGGCACCACTGTCAGAGAAAGGGACTTAAATCTGAGGGCTTATCCACCCCATAAGGATAAAACAGAGCAATAGGTAGGAACCAGCAGGAAGAGCAATGGATCAGGGAGAAAAAACAGGTATCTTGTTTATTTTCCTTTTTCATAAGGGAAAAAAATGAAACTTATAAAAATTGCATGAGCTGGGTCACACAGGAATTCTGCAACAGAGCTGGAGACTGCATCCAAGCCTTCTGAGAGCCTGCAGGAGCTGTAATAGCTCAGTTGCCAAAACTTTCTCCTTTTTCAGCAGCTGCAAAGGAGAATCAGAGGTCTAAACAAACAAAAAAAAAAAAAAAGGAAAAGTGCAAAAAATTGCCTTCCTTCAGAAGGTCAGAAAGGATGGTCACCTTAGGCCTACAGAAAAACCAAAGGACAGCAAATACAGATGTGCAGGCAGGACTGTTTAGGACATGGGCCAGCGTTGGGTTTGTCAGGGCTGGGTTAACGCCTGGAATTGATGATCTTAGATGTCCTTCCCAACCAAAATGATTCTGTGCTAGAGGCACAGCAGAGATCTTGCATGGAAGGCGGTGCTCTGGCTGATTTCCACTTATCCTGGGTCACTTCTGTACAGTTGTGTGTTCCCAGGGTTCTGCTTCAATCACAGCTGGCGTAAAATTCCAGACTTGTCTGACCTGGTTCTGGAAAATGAAGGATACAGAGGATTTCCCTTAAATGTTGTCCACCACCACACAGATGGAGCCCACAGCACCTCATTCCTGCCCAGGACCAAGCAGCACTGGTGCATTTTTCACACATTCCACTGACAGGGATCAGTGTTGAGAGAGAGAAAAAGTTGGGGACACACATAAACCTACCAATTTATCCTCTCCTGAGCCCAAGGCATTCCTCTTTCACCCTGGCACTGCCTTCTGGCCACCCTGTGCTCACTTCTCCCCTCACATCTCCAAACGGGAGAGGAGAACCAGATCACATCCTCAAATTTGGGACAGAGAGCAGGAAAAAGCTGAAGTTAACTTTGCCATACCAGGCTGTTTTATCAAAGAAAAGGGGATTAGCAAGCAGGAGATGAGAAGTCTCCCCTGCACAAGCCATCTGGCAATTCCAGTGAACACAGACATAATCAAAAAGCCTTTCCTGACTTGTGGGACAGTGGGCTGGGAGTGGGATCAGCCAGGTTGGGCGTGTGACCCCGAGCCCTGCAAGACCCCTCAGTGCCTTTTTCAACCCTTTTTTCTCAAGAACAGAAACCGAGAAAAGAAAACAACCCAACCCAAACTCCCCCTGAGAGACTGATTTATCCTGTGCTGGCAGGAAAAAGAGGAGACAATGTGAACTGGAGACAAGAAATGCAATTAAAAGGGAAGGGAGGCATTCCCTGAAATGGCTGTTTCCGGCAGGCAATATGCTGTGGATTAGAACGTCTCAGGCCTGGAGTGGCACCATATGGCAAAACTCCCTGCGTCCCACATTAAATCCTGGCATTTTGCAGCTGTCAAGATTAAGCTGTTTGTATGAGTAACATTGTAGTTTGCTTATAGGGAAATAATATGTAGCCAGTTATGATTAATCAAGGTGTCCAAAAGCTGCTGCAGGCGCCTGGAACAGACTGGGTTCCATGGCAGGAGCTTTGTCTCTTAAATTATTGACATATTTTACTTTTTTTTTTCCCCTTTCTTTTCTTTTTTCCTTTTTTTTTTCCCTTGTTCTTCTTCTGTGTGTGCTGCTTTTCCCCCTCTTCCCCAGGGCACACAGGGAGTTGGGAAGAGGCAGATTTCATCCCCAGGCAGCTCCATGGTCCTCTGAGAAAAAATCCAAGAGATAGGCTCCATCCATCAGCTGAAGGATGATGCCTTTGCTTCACTGACCTGAGTGGGAACAGGGCTGTTCCTTCCAGAGCAGAATGTGACTCCTTTTTGCAAAAACAACAACAACAACAACAACAAAAAACCAAAAAAAAAAACCCCAAACCCTGCCTTTGGAAATCTGGAGGGTTTTCTCTGCAGGGGATCACGTTATTTTCATTGCTAGAGATGCTGGCTATCCCTCTCTCCTGCCAAGAGAACTTGCGGATGCTTCACCCCTAGAAGTGTCCTTCGGACAGCTGTTTCTGTGCCCTTCCTGCTGGATTCTCTGTTTGGGGGGATTCTCTTGTGCTTTTCCCCAGTTTTGCCCAAATCTTGCCTTGTTTCAAACTGTACATAAGACAGCCAGCAGCTCCTGATGGGAAGACAAAGAACCAGCTCTGTTCCCGGCTATCCCTCTTGGCAGGGAGGCTGTGAAACTTGGTTATTTAAGGGCAGAAAACAGGTGATTTACAGCGGAACAGCTCCATAGAAATCAATGGGAAGTTATGACGGAGAATGTTGCGTATTGTTCTGAGATCCTCCTGGGAAGGGTTTTACAACCAGCCAGTCCTGACTCTGACAGTTTCCTTCAGACCCTTTATTGAGTGACCATTTCAACAGGGCACCCAGATCGCTCCCTCTTACCTTGGGAAAGGTTTTTATCCAGCCTTCTGCACAAACACACAGGACAAGCTTTGGGATCTGGCCTAAAATGCTTTCACACATTCTATCCTCTCCTAATGATAATGCAACAGCCTTTTAATCTGCAGATTCATCACTGTTGTCCTCCCCTCACAAGGCCCCGAGGAGATTTATCCCTCCTCCTCTGCCCCTATCAACATTTGTTGATGAGTAGTCAATATTTTCGGGTTGATTGTTGGGAATAGGATGCCTGGCAAAGGCAGCCACCCCATCTCCCTGGATGAGCCACTTATGGGAAGCAATCCTCTCCATAGGAGGCTGTTAAAAGGGGCTGCAGAGAGAGTTATAGATAATCAATGCAGAAATCACATTTGTAAATGGCCCCTGTAGCTGCTTAATTAAGCACAGCGTTCTGGCATCAGGCATGGAGGTGCTTTAAGGCCTATTTGTCTTCACAGAAAGGATCCCAATAATGTATTTGCAATTCTGTGCCAACCCAGCCTAATCTCACCTGCCTTTTGTGGATTAATAGGATAAAGTGATTTAAATAATGGTGAAGAACTTCTGGGGAAGGTGTGGAATCAATGACAGTGCCAAAGGAATATTTGCTTTTGATGCTCTGCTGAACAATTTTTTTTCTCTCTTTTGAATTTCCTCTTGCATCTGACACCTGCGATGTGCTCCGCAAACCTCTGAGCCACCAGGAATCTTTCCCTTCCTGACAGAGAGCTTGGGATGTGGCAGGGAGCAGATCATCAGCCCAGTTATTCCTGAAAGAGGGAGAAAAGGAGGGATTCAGAAGCAGGTAGGAGAGTCGAGTTGTTTATGCTGCTGTTGTTGTCGTTATTATTATTATTTTATTTCCCACTCTCCCTCCTAACAGATGTTCATTTTGGAAACATCTTTGGGGATTGTTTTTTACCCTCCTCCTCTTCTTATCTCTCTTGCAATTCCTCATTCTTCAGTCCCTCTCCTGCTTCCATCTCCGGAGAAAATTCAGGCTTGGAGTGTGTGATCAGCTGCTCCTGGGAGACTGGGCTGGATCACAGGAGCACCTCAGGCCAATCAATGTCCTTCCCAAAATCCACCTGCTCCCCAGGTGCGAGACATCCGAATTCCTTCTCAGGTTTCCAGTCAGACAACAGCTGGGACAGAGATAATAAATTGCGCATTTCCAAGGGAAACTCAAACCTGCATAATTTGACCAAAACAAATCCCCAAATGTTAAAGTTTTTCTTCCTTTCTCTCCACTTTTCCGCTGAGTCACAGCACAGATTTTTTTAATTTTTTTTTTTTTTTTTGCTAAATTTTAAGCCTAAAAATGCCCGGTGCCAGGTGCAGGCAATGCCACAGACATGGGAGTTGGGATCCTGGACAAATGTGACTTCATCCCATATTAATAGTATCAGTTTTCATCTCACTAAAAAGCTCAGCTATTTAAAATAACTCCTTGCTCTCTGACACTTTTATTTGCCTACTGCCAGAAAATCTTGAATAAACCCATGGTAGTGGCACTCTTTAAGGGAATAAACCTGTCATGACTTTTAGGGGTGACTTCAGACATCCCTCCTGCCAGGAACTGTGAAATTTGAAGGAATATTGTGAAAATCAAATGGTGGGAATGTTTCCAGCATGAGGAAGAATTCACTTGGCTGCTGCTGAGCCTGGGAGAAGCCAGGCCCTTGGGTTGTCTGCAAATAGGTGCCATTTTAGACATCCCATTCCCTACCTGGCCCCAGCACAATTTGCAAAAGGGTTTGGGAGTCTCAGTCTGTGTCACATCTGCTAGCCTGGAGCATCTCAGACGGCACAAGGAAAGGAAATGTATGATGCTTGTCTAGGAAGGAAATTCAGATGTATTTTCAAAGATTATGTCAAAGGGAGCTGCAAAACAAAGCCACGCTGTGCTAGACGAAACAATGAGGTGTGGAAAGCCCAAAATCATATCCAGCCTTCTCCTTACCACAGCATCATCACAGGGAAAATCCCAGGGATGTGATCCAGCTGACCACAGCCTTGTGTTTAATGGTCAGGGTCCCTTTTATCACCAGTGCTCACCATTTGTCCTGCCCCTTGTCAGGGTGGGAGATTGAGGCAGAAATCATCCCTGTGCCCCAGGGGTGGGTGGCGCTGGGGTCTGGTTATGGTTCACGTGCTGTGACCCTCTCTGTCCTCCCAGCTTTCATTAATCTGCTGGTGACAAGGGCACATAAAGCACTGCACGGGGAGGAGGTGGCAGGGATGTGGGAAGATCCTGGAGGAAGAGAGCTCTGGCAGCAGATAAATCCTCGGGTGGGAACAAGGCTGGTTGGTGTATCCTGAGTGTCCGCACATCCTCTGGCAGGGAGCACTTCATGGGAGGTGTAAGAGGGGCAGGGAAAAGTGGGAATTGGTGACTGGAAAAGGTAAAACAAAACACAGCCTCCTCTGGCAGGAGGTGGGGATGGTCCTGTGCAGGGCCAGGAGCTGGACTCGATGATCCCATAGGGTCCCCTCCAACTCAGCATCTTCTGTGATTTGAGATAAAGAGGAAGGAAGGGAGGGAGGGAGGAAGGAAGGAAGGAAAGAAGGTTGGTTAGGAAAATAAGGAAAATGAGCAAGCAAGAAGAATTCAGAAGGAAATTATGCAAGAAGCAAGGAAAGAATGAAGGAAAAAAAATGTGCTGGTTTGAAAGTAAAACCAGTGAAAGACTCCAAGTCAGAAATACAATTTAATAGGGGGGGGGGGAAAAAGTAAAGTAAGTTCGATAATACAACCTGTTAGTTAGGGTGATGGTAGCAGTCCGGATAAAGTGGTCTTGTTGAAGCAATGATCCTGTAGAAAAGTCCGGTAGCTCCTGTCCTCTGGGAATCCAGCGGGTTGAGGGCCCCCTGTGCTATCCCAGGTTATATCCAGGTGGGAATGCTTGGCTCCTCCCCATGGGAGGAGCATCTCACAATGGAACGATGTAATTTTATGACTCATACAATGGGTCCTTGATTGCCCATTAAACAGAGATAACTCCCGGATGGGAGTTACCCATGAGTCATACAGCAGAGCATGAATGGGCCCATTAACAGAACAGAGTCCAGAGGGTGAGGACAAGGGAAACACTGCCCCACCTGGTTTCAACAGTTCATGAAGATGGTGATAGAATACATATCTTACATTGTAACCTAGGACAGAATCTGAATCCTAGAAGTAGGCATGACATAGTGAAGAGCTTTTCTTTGTCTGGTCAGACTCCCTTCACACCCAGAGCTGTGCACAGAAGATCCCCCATGAAAAGATCAAAGCCTTTGAGGATCTTCCCGAGCACTTGCTGCTTGTCAGGCTGCAAAGGAGGAATTCCAAGGAGGAATTCCAAGGAGGTGCAGCCCCAGTACCGTGACTGCCCAGGAGCACGTGCTGGTAAGGCCTCAGAGCAGCACAGGCAGAGCTGATGATGAGGGAAGCTGCTTTGAAGCTGCATGGAACCCTTGGAAGCAGTTTGGGGTTTATGAGGAGAGGACTGCTCCAAAAATGTGTGCAAAATGAGGCACCACTACCTGCCTTTAGTTCATCAGTTCTTTCATGGCCCTGAACCACACGGAACCAAGTGCAGCAAGGCCAAAACCTACCCTGAGATGACAGGATTTTAACCCCACCAACCCCTCAATTAGGGGTTTTCTGTTTTCAGAGTCCCGTACCAGGGTTTAAAAGATGAGATGGAACCTGTGGCTCGGTCTTCCAAGATGTTTATTCTATTTCTTATCTCAAGGTCTTACAGCAGTCTCAGTCCACTGAAGGAAAGCAGCTACAGGAACATGGACAGAGGGTCCAAGGTCGTTTTTAAAGATTTCTGACCCAATGAACTCTAAAAAGGTACTGTATTTACAGTTTTGTGCCAATTACTGTTACCTATTCTAAACACACAATTTCTACATCAAATCCATCCCACCGATGTCTCTGTGCCACCGTCACAGCAGGAGATGGAGGAGGAGAAGAAGAAGAAGAAGAAGAAGAGACAATGCCCAAAATTCGCCATCTTGCTCTGATCTAATTCCATACTAAAAACCCAAACCTACAAATTTTCACCCTGTGACTAACTAAACTACTATTTTTTTTAAATTCTTTGTTGTTTCCAATTAATCTCTGAGTGTTGGAAGTTTTTCCCATGGACTGAGGTAAAAGACAATGCTTTCCTGGGGTCCCAGCCAGGGATTGGGACCCCCCAGGGCAGTTTGAGGGGTTTTCCACATGCCCTGGACTCCAACACTGAGAGAATCCCAAACCCTTGTCCCTCCTGCTGTCATTTGCAGCTCTGGTACTGAGCACCAACACCAGATGATGTTTAGGGGCATCCTTTGGCTTTTTGTGGCAGAGGAGGGAGTGAGCAGACCCATGGGGATGGATCTCTGGCTGATATCTCCAGCCAGGGATAAGAATTCTGTATTTTTTACTGCTCCACCTCTCCTCTCACAGCCTCAGGCTCCTCCCCTCTGGAGCAGGAATTTTCCTCCTGGTTACCAAACACTGGGGTTCACGAAGGGTTTGCAGTGAGCAGAGGTTTGGTTTCTCCAGTGTATTTCAGGCAACATTTTTCATCCACAAAGCAACAGATGAACACAGCTGTTCCCTGCTGGGCTCCATTACTGCTCCCTGGCTGAGCTGTTCCTTACTTGAAGACAGCAAATGGAAAAGATTTCCATACCCAGCACAGAGGAGCAGGGAGGCTGAGTCAGGTGGACAGTCAAGACCCACATTAACCGCTCAACAACTGCAAAATTCCCTGCAGGATCACTGATGGAGACAGCAGGCCAGTTTAAATCTCACCTACCTCCTTTTCCTTTTTTTTTCTTGAAGATTTAGCACCATACACACCACGGCTCATTTGTTTCGAGAGAGGTTTGCTCCCATTTGGTAAAAAGCAGCTGTTGTACTTGCAGACAGGTTCCAATCCAGATGCTAAATATCTTCCCCTTCATGTCTCTTCCTGCTTCCACAAAACCCCTCTCCTCCTTCCTCGGTGCCATGTAAAATAAATGAATAAAATCAGCTTTTGCTCTTCTGTATTCATGGCTGAATGGGGAAATCTTTAAATTTGTCCTCACCATGTGCTCTGTGACCCTGCTTCTTGAACTAATGGTTATTAGTCTACCAGGAGACTAGATTCCTAAGGTTATAATGAGTCTTAAGAGCTTAAAGCAGAGATTTTTAAAACTAAACACCTCGAAAATACCTGTAAGTGATCACCTTTACCCCTAACTATTGAAATAAGCTCAGAAACAGGCTTTAAAACATTTTGGAAAATGAATATTCCTGGGCTGAGGGCCAGACTGATTCCAGAATCCAGCATGTTAAATCCTGGACATGGGAGATGTCCCAGGAGATGGGACAACACCTCAATTGCTCTTCAATGCTGGGAAATGTCCTCCTGGGCTTGTATCTCTGGGCCTCAGTTGCTCTGTCTGGAGAAAGAAATTCATATTACTTCTGTTTTCAAAGTCCTTTGTGCCCTCCCATCCCTCTAGGGTGGAAAAACTTTATTTTTCAGTATTTATCTCAAAGATGTCCATCCTTTACTCGGTGACTATTGCTTTCAGTCCTAACACTGCAGAAGTAAAAGCTGCAGCTCATCCCAGGACTGATTTTCTCCCAGTGTTGACAAAATTCTGCATAAACAATGCCAGAGTTTTTCTGGAGCTGCCAAGGGACAATTAACAGCAGAGTTTGATTTTTTTTTCTGAAAAAAAAAAATGCTGACAAAATCAATTAAAATATTTTGGGAGTATAATGTAAATACTATTCAAGCCCTTAGAAAAGGTGCTGTTGGACTCCTTGCAGAGGGTTTTTTGGGGAGGGGGTGAAATTTTTACAGTCTGTTAGCTGAGAGTTCATCAGAAATGTCATTTATCCAAGGATGTTTATCAGCAGGATGCATGGGATGCCCCATATATTTCTGGGAATTAATTTCCCATGCCATTCATCACATTCCTATGGCCAAAGTTTGTAGAACCAGGGATCTGCAGCTCACTAGGCTCTAACCTTCCACTGTGCTCTGTCTTGCACAGAGTCATGGGATCATCTCAGATGAATATTTCCACTTAAAATTTAGCATCTCCTATCACAGAACCACAGATTCAACCAGGTTGGAAAAGACCTTTGAGATCATCAAGACCAACTTACGACCTAATACCACCTTGTCAACCAGACCATAAAAACACCAGAGTTTTGGCGTCTGTGTGGAATGGGGTCTCCATAGGATTTGGGCATCCATTCTCCTGCCAAAACCAACAAAATCCTAAAGCCATCAAAAAGTGCTTTATCTCACCCTAAAACAGAGGATTTTGTGAGCCCTGGGTTGATCATTGACACTGATACTGAGATCTTCATGAACTCACATGGGCCTGTTTGGGCCCACAGGCCCAAATCCATCCTTAACAACAAGTGCCATCGAACATCTTTGTTTACACAGCTAAACTCCCCTCCCCTCTGGAGTATCTTTAATCTACAAATCTGCACCTGAGCTGAGTGTCCTGGCTCCCTGCAGGCAGCTGGGGTCGAGCTGAGACCATCAGTGCAGCCGAAGCTGTCGTTGGAGTGATGAGAAGTCTCTGTCTCCGGGAGAGGTGAACCGCACGGAATTCCAGAACCCGCACCGACTGTCTCTCCTGATAGAGATCACTGAGGGTGACACATTCAGAGTCAGATTCTCTCTTGTATCTCTGAGTGATTGTCCAGGCTCCTTCCCTAATCACTGCTGAGATTGGCACCTACAGTCCTGCCTCCCTCTCGGGTGCCTTACATGGTGACAACACCCGTCGTCTTCCTCCCGGCTGCAGAGGGGACATGGACACTCCTCTCCTGCACACCTTGATGCCTTGAGTTTTGGCTTTCATGTTTTTCAGGTTCTGTGCTGCCTGGGGGTGCAGTTCTGAGCCTCACATTCAGTGTCACTCAGCTCTCTTCACAGAGTGGGTAGGCAAAACAAATCCTTTCCCAGATGGAGACCAAGGACAATGAGTACAAGTCTCAGGCCCAAAAGCACAAACAAGGGTGGGCTGAAGGGAGGAACGAGAAGGATGGGACCTCACACCCTGAAACTGTAATTGGACAATTAAACCCCAATATGCAAATAAACCAAAACATAAAAATGTGAGACCTCGTGACTGGTCAGCCATTTTGTGACCATTTTGGGTCCACCTTGGGTGTAGCCCTGGCCAGGCTCTTGCCCTGTCCAAGGTGTACCCTAAAGGCCTTTCAATAAATACCTACTTTATTCTCTAGCTCTACCCAGTCTCTGTTTCAGGTCAGCCTGCCCAAGGCATCAACCTCATGCACAACCTCATTCACTCCAAGTCATGGGACACCACCACCACCATCACCACAGTCAGCTTGAGAGGGTCACCTCAGAATCTTGTTGTCCACCCAGGAATGTGAGGAACCCTGGAGACACCATGTGTGGATTGAAAAGCACCTCTCAGTGGAGGCTGATTTCACTTCTCTGTGTAATTTCTTTCTGAGACACAAAATCACGGCATTATAGAAAGGCATGAGGCAGAAGGGGCANAGGATGCATGGGATGCCCCATATATTTCTGGGAATTAATTTCCCATGCCATTCATCACATTCCTATGGCCAAAGTTTGTAGAACCAGGGATCTGCAGCTCACTAGGCTCTAACCTTCCACTGTGCTCTGTCTTGCACAGAGTCATGGGATCATCTCAGATGAATATTTCCACTTAAAATTTAGCATCTCCTATCACAGAACCACAGATTCAACCAGGTTGGAAAAGACCTTTGAGATCATCAAGACCAACTTACGACCTAATACCACCTTGTCAACCAGACCATAAAAACACCAGAGTTTTGGCGTCTGTGTGGAATGGGGTCTCCATAGGATTTGGGCATCCATTCTCCTGCCAAAACCAACAAAATCCTAAAGCCATCAAAAAGTGCTTTATCTCACCCTAAAACAGAGGATTTTGTGAGCCCTGGGTTGATCATTGACACTGATACTGAGATCTTCATGAACTCACATGGGCCTGTTTGGGCCCACAGGCCCAAATCCATCCTTAACAACAAGTGCCATCGAACATCTTTGTTTACACAGCTAAACTCCCCTCCCCTCTGGAGTATCTTTAATCTACAAATCTGCACCTGAGCTGAGTGTCCTGGCTCCCTGCAGGCAGCTGGGGTCGAGCTGAGACCATCAGTGCAGCCGAAGCTGTCGTTGGAGTGATGAGAAGTCTCTGTCTCCGGGAGAGGTGAACCGCACGGAATTCCAGAACCCGCACCGACTGTCTCTCCTGATAGAGATCACTGAGGGTGACACATTCAGAGTCAGATTCTCTCTTGTATCTCTGAGTGATTGTCCAGGCTCCTTCCCTAATCACTGCTGAGATTGGCACCTACAGTCCTGCCTCCCTCTCGGGTGCCTTACATGGTGACAACACCCGTCGTCTTCCTCCCGGCTGCAGAGGGGACATGGACACTCCTCTCCTGCACACCTTGATGCCTTGAGTTTTGGCTTTCATGTTTTTCAGGTTCTGTGCTGCCTGGGGGTGCAGTTCTGAGCCTCACATTCAGTGTCACTCAGCTCTCTTCACAGAGTGGGTAGGCAAAACAAATCCTTTCCCAGATGGAGACCAAGGACAATGAGTACAAGTCTCAGGCCCAAAAGCACAAACAAGGGTGGGCTGAAGGGAGGAACGAGAAGGATGGGACCTCACACCCTGAAACTGTAATTGGACAATTAAACCCCAATATGCAAATAAACCAAAACATAAAAATGTGAGACCTCGTGACTGGTCAGCCATTTTGTGACCATTTTGGGTCCACCTTGGGTGTAGCCCTGGCCAGGCTCTTGCCCTGTCCAAGGTGTACCCTAAAGGCCTTTCAATAAATACCTACTTTATTCTCTAGCTCTACCCAGTCTCTGTTTCAGGTCAGCCTGCCCAAGGCATCAACCTCATGCACAACCTCATTCACTCCAAGTCATGGGACACCACCACCACCATCACCACAGTCAGCTTGAGAGGGTCACCTCAGAATCTTGTTGTCCACCCAGGAATGTGAGGAACCCTGGAGACACCATGTGTGGATTGAAAAGCACCTCTCAGTGGAGGCTGATTTCACTTCTCTGTGTAATTTCTTTCTGAGACACAAAATCACGGCATTATAGAAAGGCATGAGGCAGAAGGGGCATTAAAGATCATCTTTTTCCATCCCTCCCCATGGGCAGGGATACCACCCACTAGACCAGGTTTTTCTCCAAGTTCTTGGCCTTGGAATGCTTGGAGGGATGGGACAGCAGGGCCCAACTCCCACTTCAGCCTTGAAGGTGTGAGATGGAAATATCCACGTATATTCATGTGGATATCCATGAAGGTGCTGAGGTGGGAATGATGCACTTGGATCCCATGCTGTATTTTTCAGCATCCTTCCACCAACAGACCCCACCCTCCTGCAGTACCAATGTCTTTCAACCTCACCACAGCAGAGAAATTAAGGATATATTGATGAAAGAACTATTTTGATCCATGTCTGCTGCAGACTGGTCCCACCCCAGGCCTGCACATGCCCATAGAAGCAAAAGATGAAGCAACTGTTGTGAAAGATTCAGTAAAGGAATATAAATGCATATTTGTTGATTAAGAGTTCCCTTTGGCTTTGCCACCGAATCCCTCTACAAAAATACCCCTGTTGTTCTCCTCAGAGGGATTTTTTTTTATCCTCTTCTCCACCAAAATTTGAGAAATATGTTGTGTGAAATATCAAGACTAATTAGACCAAATGGTGCTCAGATCTGTTGCTGGTTTTCTGGAGGATTGCTGACAGCTTAGGAGACTTTATTTTTCTTTCTTGTTAACTAATTATGAACAATCCTTCACACAGTTGAAAATTCCTGTGGAGTCATTAATGAATGCGGGATGGCTGTGGGAATGGAGAAAGTCTGACAGTGTGTGTGTGGAAGGGTGTGGGGTTGAGAAAGGGGATGTTTTCGTGGTGGGATTGCTTTGGAGTGCACATGTGGGGAGGGAAGGAGCGTCTGTTCTTTGAAGGGTGTGTTTATGGTTTTCTGAAGCAGGCAGCGGTTTAGGGCAGCACTTCTGAGGGTGGGGAGGTCTCTTGTGGTGGGAGGGAGGGTTCACATGAGGAGCTGCTGATCTGTGGGGATGGGGTGCAGATGGTGCTGTAGATGTGGAGGCACATCAGGATTTGGGATGCGAAGCTGGCTGTGGGATGGCCAAGGCTGTGCAAGCCTGGAGAGCTCAGGCACAGAGAGCTCCTTCACTTGTCTGAGAATGGCAATAAATGACCCAGGAGTGGCTGCAAAAAGGACCACGTCATGGAGCTGTGCCAGGGAGTTTGGGCTGGGTATCAGGAAAAGGTTCTTCACCAGGAAATGGTCACAGGCCCAAGCCTGACAGAGTTCAAGAGGTGTTTGTACAGTGCTCTCAGGCACATGGTGGGATTTTGGGGGAGGTTTTGCAAAGCCAGGAGTTGGACTCAAAGATCCTTCTGTGTCCCTTTCCTATGGTTCTATCATTCTATGAAAGCTGAAATCACAGAGAGCACAACTCCTGGGAGGGCTCTTGAACTGAGCAAGCACCTCGGTGTGGATGATGAATCCTCCCTTTCCATGGTCCCTGTGAGTAAATGTCAGTCCTGCAGTGAATCAACAGAGCTGATTTAGTCCCAAATTCATGCCCCAAGGAGGGGGCTGTTAGAACGAGTGCCCCATATGGAGGGGTGCTTCAAAACCTCTCATAAAAATCCAAAATACAGAATGCCTCTTCAGCATCCTCTTCCCATCACGCCAGACCTTGCAGAGGGCAAAACTCCACCCTTTCTATGACCAGGGTTTGTGCAAACCCTGTGGTGGGATGTGAGAATCCAAACCTTGCCTCCAGCTCACAGAGGTCCCTTGGCAGCAGGATCTGACCAGCACCCCTGGCAAACCTGGACTTCACAATCTCCTGCTCTTGTCCCAAATTTGGCCCAGTCCTGGCCCCTCTCTGCCAGTCTACCAGGCTTTCATTTCTGTGTTTCTTCTCCTTTCCTTTTTTTTTATTTTGTTAATTCTGGTTTGTTGGTTTTTTGGGGTTTTTTTTTGCTAGTGCTACTTCCCGGCACACTGAGCTGACAGCTGCATTAAGAGACCTGAAAATACCATAGCAGAACTAAAGCAATTATTGTAATGTAGTTTAACAGAGGCTGTAATGACAGAGAATTAAAAATGTGCCAGTCTCATCACAATTTGGTGTTCCTTTGACCTTCCAGGGCTACTGTCAGATGAGGAATTGAGCAGGCCCTCTGCTGTTCCCTTCTTTTTTTCTTGTCAGAATAAGGAACAAGCAAGGGAGAAAGCAAAAATTAACTAAATGCACCAGTCCTTTCTCCAGGGTGGTGTCTGGGTCACATTTACCCAGATAGTCAAGGGTAGAGAGGGGTTCATTCATCATGTAATAAAGTCCATCAGTCCCTAATCCACATCAAATCTGCCTGGTAGACCCCACCACTGTTAAGGTGAAATTTAGGATATAAAGAGGCAGGAAAGGGATGAGGGTCTGGAAGAGGCCTCTGAGTCAGCAGGCAGATAAGGCAGGCAGAGGTACATTACTCAGAAACAATACCTTGGAGGTGAAAACCAGAAAAATTTTCACTAAGTTTCAAGATGAGACAAAAAAAAAGGTGTTAAAGTGGTGCTTTTTGTCCCTAAAATGATGCCTCATCAAGCTGCAGCCATCTCAGGTCAGGGAGGGAGCTGAGGTCCCACAATCCCCATCCCTCAGCACCAATTTACTCCTGATTTTTTGCACTGCAGGCTCTTTCCCTTCCCTGCAGCATCCCTGGACCCCCTTTAAGAGAGGTCTCACCAGGATGTCCCAACCCTTCCCACACCCACCAGGGCCCTTTTCTGCCAGCTGCAGACCAAATGTCACAACACCTCCACACCTGGACTAGAGAAAGCAGCAGGGCAGACAGAGGGTCCACCTGAAAATAAGATTTGGTGGGATTCTGTCCCCACTTCTCCCCAATTCTCAACTTCTCCACTGTGTGTGCAAGTGCTGTGACCAGCAACGCCATCACCAACACCTTCCCCAGGCTTTGATTTGGAAAACATGCTAAAAATATACTCCTCTCATCCAGATAAAATCTAAGCCTTGGAAATGTAGGAAGGAATACTCATTTCAACTTTAAATAGGCTGTGGTGGAGAGGCCAGGTGAGTGTACCAGTAGCAACCAGACCAGCGCCAGCCACAAGATTTAAGATGTGAAGGAGGGCTCATGGTCAAGTTTATTTGCAAGGCACAGGAAGATTTGTGGACTCAGAAAAGCCATGTTTCACTCTGGGCACAGACACAGAAGGGCTGTGACTTTCCCGTTTTCCTGGCTGGAGGGAAGCTGTGACTCTGTCAGGGGCAAGATCAGGACCAAAAGAAACATCTGAAAATGAGAACAGCCTTGCAACTCCTTGGAGAAGTCAAACTGCTTAAAAACACCAAGTAAGAGTGGTAGCAATCCCCTGGACCAGGAAAGGGATGGCATGGAAAGCATTAGAGCATCCACCAGCTCAGAAGAGAGTGCTGGGTGGGGGTGGGGGGCATATCATTACGAGGTAAAATCTCCACAGATAAATATCTGCAGGCTGTGCTTTGGCAGCAGCCCTCAACTGCACCTTCTAGGGGACTGATCTCGTTGGTTATGGACCTCCACAGGGCATCCTCTGGGCTCCAGAGCAGGGAAGAAACTCTGATCTTCTACGCTGCTCTTCTGTAACACACCCGAGAGTGAAAAGAGGCTTGAGAAATTCTTAAACTAAGGAAGAGGTCAGGAGGAGGCAGTTCCCATGTGGCAAAACCCGATGTGTTTGTTTAGTACTGCTCTGAGGCTTCTCTCTGTAGGAGCAGGACCAAAACCACAGGAAAAGATGCTCTTTGAAAAGCAGGTTTTTGTGCTCGTCATTACAAGAGGCTGTGGGAAGTTATGGCTGAGGGGATGAACCCAAGCACAGACTGAAGTGGAAAACAGCCTGGCTTTCAATTATGTTCTCACAAAATCGAGACAAACAGGTCCCTGAGCCCAGCAGTTACCAAGAAATATTCTTTATTTTTTTGATTTCTGACTTTGGAACAGCTTGGCAACAACAGCCCCAGACATCTCCCCTGTTTCCTGCCTGTGTTTAGAAAATACCTATATTTAGAAAAACAGTGGATGTCAGATATCTCACCTGGCCTCGGGGTCAGAGGAGTGGTGGAGCACTTTTCTAAATGCATCACCAAGTGCCACCTGAGACGCCCTGAGGGTGGGGGACATGGCACAGGACCAGCTGGGGAGCTGTGCCCTTCTGGGCTGGAAGTGGAGACCAGGTAGGACACGCTGGGACATCTCAAATGCCTTTTGCTGGATGTGTTGGCAGCTGTATGCCACTCGTGGAATTCCAGCCACAATAAAATGCAGCTGGTTGCCTCATGGAAGCCTTCACCCACCTCCCTCTGTTATCTGCTCTCAGCAGCCCCACTTATGGGAAAGCTGAGCTTCCCCCTAACACAGTGTGGAGTGTGGAAGGAATGGTGATGATGATGATGCAGAGGGCTTCTCCAGGAAAACACAGGTTGCTTTTGAGACACTTCTGGGTTTAATTTTAGTGCCACAACTGGCCCAGCACAGACACTCCATTGCAGGGTGTTCTCCTGTGTTTTGCTGGTGCTGATGGGATCAATTTTAGGCAGCAGTGCATCCTGACACCACCAGCACCTGTAGAAACATGGTGGTGAAGGCTGCAGAGCCAAGTATTTCACATAATGCTTTTGATTTAGTTATTAGTGCTGTTTTTCTGTGCTGCTTTGCTCTGAGTGTTAGTATAACTAGACTAATAATGAGTATTAGATTTTGATCCAACTGTTAATGCTGTAATTAAGCCAACAATAAGAAGGTTTTTTTTCCTACAGACAGAGTGTATCCTGTTAACAAGATTTTGAGGGTCAGGAAATGAAGGGGCACTGAACCTGCAGAGCTGCCTCTCTGTGATCAGCCACTTTCTCTTTTTTATCTAAATGAACATGCAAATACCAACCACAGGCCCAGTTTTTTTGCAGTAACTCCCTGCAATCCTCTCTAAAACTAGCCTATCATTTTCCAGAAGGCTCAAGCAGAGCTGGGTAAAATCTTCACAGGTTTGTGTCCTTTAAAATAACAAATCCTGTGACTCGGGGGTCAAAAATGCAGTGAAAAAGATTGGATCAAGATACCCTGCTCATGAAAGTCAGGAAATGGTACAATCTGAAAGGTCTTACTTTTCAGTCCCAAAATAAAAATGCCTTTTCCTCTCCCCTTTATTTCTTCCTAAGCCATTTCAACGCTGCTTACTGCTGCAAAAGTGATCTTGATAAACTTTAAAAATGCTGCAGATCCTCTGACTTTATTGGAATTCCCTGTTACAAAAATATCTTGGCCGAGGACTGAGTGTGCTGGGCACTGAAAGTGCTCATCTGTGTGCTGCAGCTCTCAAACAGACAGCACAGATTTGCTTTTGGGTGTTGGGGTTTTTCAGAGCAGAAGGACTTTTTTTTTTAAGGAAGAGGATTGACAGCTTGTTGAGGGGGATGATCCATCCCCTCTGCTGAGGCCGCATGTGGAGTGTTTCCCAGTGCAAGAGAGACGTGGACATAGTGGGCATATAAATACAATAAAGAAAATCTGTTTAAAGGAATAAAAATTTTTAAAAAATAAATTAAAAAACCCACAGCCTTTTTTTTTTTTTTTTTGGGAAGGTGGTTGAGCACTGGAGCAAGGTACTCTGAGAGGCTGTGTCCAGGTTGGACAGGGCTTGGAGCAACCTGGAATAGTGGAAGGTGTCCCTGCCCATGGCAGGGGTTGGAACTGGATGGTCTTTAAGGTGCTTTACCACCCAAACCAATCTGTGATTTAATGTTTCTGTGAAAAACTTGAGTTTTATCCCAAACTATAACCAAAAGCATGAATCATCCATGCAGCCAGATGGGTGACAGCAGGAAAGGAGCTGTGCAGGAATTATTAGACCACCTTGTGGTATCCAGAAATAAGAGGTATCCCACAGAACCTGATGAAGTAGCCTCTGTAAAATGGAAGAATCTCTGTGTGAAGGAGTTTTGATGTTAACTGGTTCTTTTGACACATTTCTGTCTCCCTGCGACCTGAACACTGCACAGCCACGCTTCAAACACCTTCCCAGCTGGAAATAAGCTGAAAAATAGTAGATGCTTTCCACATATTAAAGCACTTTCCTAAATAAACCTGGAGTAAGCATCAAGGAGGATGAAGAGGTACTTAATAAAAATGACAGCGCTAACATCAGTGAAATGGAGGACAAATAGCCCAGGAATTGGTTTAGGGTGGGAATTAGATTGAAAACTCACCCTCTCCTGTAGATCAGCCTCCCTTCAGGACCAGAAAGAGAAGTGTTAATTTGCCTGCTCCTCACTTATCTGATGGAATGAATGTGACAGGGGAAAGAATGACCTTATACCACAGTCTATCCTAGACACGGTTACAAGGATTATTTCTGAAAGGAAATGTAGAAATCATCTCACTTCTGCAAGAGAAACTCCAGCTCTCCCGTTAATAAAAGCTGTGACTTGGGCTCTAAGTACTCCTGAAGCTGGGGATAGATTTTTTTTCTGATAGAGAGTTGCTGCAAACAGCAGGAGAAATGCAGAGTTCCTTTTACAGAGGCCACAAGCCCAACTTTCTTCAGAGCATCTCCATGCTTGGTGTCCATGTGACTGTGAAGACTGACATGGCAGCTCAGAATTCATGTTCTCAGAAATAAAAACTCAGATTCTTTGCCCTTTACAAAAATCTTTAACATCAGGAATTTTCCACTCTCCGGAGTGAGCAGATGGGAGGAACCTCCCTTAAATGCCATCTGCAGCACCACCATAATTTCATAACTCTCGCTGTCATGAAAGATCCCTTTTTAAGTCAAAAGAAGCCTGGTCTGGGGGAGAAAAAGGGACATCTGAGCCTGCATTCCTTTTTTCCCTATCCTGGCACACAAAGAGGAGATAACCACTGTGAATCTTGATTTAGGAGGCAGATGGGTGGCCTGAAGAGGTACAGATATTTATGATGACAGGGAGGAGCATGATGGCCCCAAGACAGACGGGTTTCTTCATTCACACCTGCAGTGACCACTCCATGATACCTGATTCACACCTATTCCATTAAAAGGGTAGTTTTCTCCTTGGAAACTCTTTCTCCACAAACACTAGAAAGCCCTTGGAAAACCAGCTTGGGCCAGACACCTGTTATGTGGCTAAAACTGGACATCGAATCCAAGCCTGCACAACTCACCCAAGACCAGGCAGAAACAAAGAACTGATTTACTGAGGCACTCAGCCAGCCTCTGGGATAGCACTGGAAATGCCAGATCCCAAATATCTTCTCTTGGAGATGCAGACAGGAAAGCTAAGACCCTCCACCACAACACTTATCATGCAGGACAGCACAAGATGGTTCAGTCTGGCTTACTGGGAAAGGCACAACAGGAATATTCCAACAGCTGAAGGCTGCTGGACCCTAAAATTTCAAACCTTACACATTAGAAAAAACATACTTATCTCAGAAAAATATGGCAGGAAGGGAAGCTCTGTGTGTGTGGTGAATCTACATCTAAAATTCAATCTCCACCTAATGTAAATAAAACAAGTTTCGGAGCAAGGCAGAAGGAAGGAGGTGGGCAGGGGGAACGTGTCTGTGGACCAGCTTCTCAGCAGAGAGTAGGCGTCCCTGCTTCTACTTAATTGATTCATTCCTTCTTAGCAGAGTCATCTGTTTGATGTGCTTTTCCATAAAAGCAGTTCAGAAAGTTCATGGGAGTTAATCCGTGGAGATGGTTGGAGCTGCAAAGCCAAGCATCTGATTAAACGACGAGGAGATGGCTCAGAGCTTAGCTGCTTTTAAAGTTGTTCCCAAAGTCTTTGCTAACCTTCATGTTTTGAAGTTCATTTCTTGGCACTGGGGAATTTAAAGGGGAAGGCTCCTTTTTAACAGTGGGATTATTACTGTGATCAAAAAACTGGGGGGAATAAATTCTGAGGGAGGCCACACGCAAAGTCACGAGCCTGCCCTAAAATGCAGCGGGTGAAAAGATCCAGAGGCAAACACACACACAGAGACTTCTGTTCCACAGCCTGTCCAAACCAGCCTGCTCTGAATGCAGCACATATCCCACAGAGAAAGGCAGAGCCATCCCTTGTGCCAGGGCTGTGCCCAAAGACTTGGAGAAGCAAGCAACACAGGATGGGGGTTTGCATTTTTGCTGCTGGCAGCAGAGCCTGGCCAAGCAGCGTGGAAAGGTGAGCAAGAGCTCCAAGGGGGACATAACTCAGGTGTGCTGGTGCTGAGTGATGTAATGTGGTGACAGAAATCCTCTGCTGAGGCAATAACAATGAGGGATGATGTGGGAGGCTTGCAGAGGGACGTCACACTGCTGAGCGATTCTGTGACTGAAGAGAAGCTGAAATTCGGGGGAAATAAATGAGGGGTAGTTCACGTGGGAAAAAGAAAGCAATCCTAACTTTACGTACAGTGACGAGCTTTGAATGGACTATTACTTACTCAGGAATGAGTTGGTGTTTATAATGAGCAGTTCTATGAATATGTAACCTCCGTGCTCAGTGGCGGTGACAAAAAGCAAATTGAATGTTAAGAATTAATAGCAAAGGTATGGAGATCAAAATAGAAGCCATTCTTACACCCCTGTGTAAATTCAGTGCATGTCTGCCTCGAGAATGTTTTGAGCAGCTCTGCTGTTCCCCCCACAGAAAGGATGCAGCAGAACTGGGAAAGATGTGTAGAAGGGCAATAGAGTGATCAAAGGTACAGAACAATGAAGTACTCCAGGAATATTTCATCTGAATAAGAAATGACAGAAGCAGAGTATGATAATAGTCTATCAGATTATGAGTGGCATGAAGAGGATGAAAGAGAGCAACTATTGTGATTTTTTTTTCTTTGCATAGACAAAAAAAGGGTTCTCGAGATGATAGCAGGTCAGAACAAAGGACTTACTTCACACAAGGTGAAGCTAATCAAGAGAAAATACCCCCTTGGCAAGGGATACTGCAAATACTGGAAGTTTACTCAATGCAAAAATGTTAACTTTATGGGAAAATATTCATGGGATTCCTAGTAAATACAAAGATACTTCAGGAAAAATGATGATTTTGTTTTCTAGAGGATATAAAAATATCTGTATTACCCAGTGTTTCACCTTTTACTTTCCCCTGTACTGGGTTGGGTAGACCCAGAATGTGCGTGATGTTATCAGTGCTTGATTTCCTGTCTCCTCCGGAGGATGGAGGGGGCACTGGGGGAATCACCATGCCAGGAAGAGTTCAAAAAAAGTGTAGATGTGGTGCTTAGGGACCTGGTTGAGAGATGGACTTGGTAATAATGGGTTAGTGGTCAGACTCAATTATCTTAGAGGTATTTTAAAACCCCAGGAGGGCAGCTCTCTGGAATCTCTTCTGGATCTGCTTCAAGGCTCTTGAAGAAGTTTTTCCACACTAATTTTTTTACATTTCCTCAATTATGTTACGCAGGATTTGAAGTCCTCGAAATTTTCTCAAGTTCTTGGAGGTTTGAGGACAAATCAAACCTCACTGCTCTGTGGTTGTGTTCTGAAGCTGATATTGCCTCTCTGAATTAGGGGCAGATCAGGAGAGGAAAAGGATTTAACTCTACAAAAGAATATTTTCTGTGCCAGAATTCAATTGTACAGGACCATGTATGCCCCCTGAAGTAGAGTCACAGTGCAAAGGGAAAGAGATCTGCACTGCTGCCTTTCCTGTATGACCTTGTCCATGGCCAGCACCTTCTTCATCTTCTCTTCTCTTCTCTTCTCTTCTCTTCTCTTCTCTTCTCTTCTCTTCTCTTCTCTTCTCTTCTCTTCTCTTCTCTTCTCTTCTCTTCTCTTCTCTTCTCTTCCCTTTTCATGGAAAAAAAAAAAAACCACTCTATTATGGAATATTAGTGAGTTAGTCTAAGGAAATTGAGCCAGGCTGATGATTCAGAAATAGCTTGCTGTTCTCCAGCAGCAAAAACAATTAGTGGGAATCTCGTCTGCTATGGACAAAGCTGGATATTTTCACTGGTGAGGCACAAGAGGGTTTGAAGAAGGCAAAGCCCTTCCGAAAGAGTAGAAATGCCAGGGTTCAGGTTATGAAGTTCAGGCTGGTCATGGGATGACCGTGGACAGGTCTGTTTTACAGCCCTACAAGTCCCCTGGCTTGTTCCATCTCTCTCCATCTCTCATGGAGGTTTAGCTGAGGTAGAGGTTAGCTTTTATGATGTATTCACATTGCCCATTTGCAAGCCAAGGCACAGGAAGAGCTGATATCTTCAGCCCTGGAGAAGTGATGAGGGGCCACACACACATGAGAGCCTGCAGCACCCAGGCTGGTGCCAGAATCATCTTGGGAAGACATGGGCTGGGTGTGGAGGCAGAACAGACGGTTGCCAGTGCTGTGTTTAGGAACATGGCACAAGGAGGTGCAGGAGGAGTCAATCATTTGAGGTTATGCACCCCAGTGGAGATTCAACCCCGGTGTCCTGCATGACATCCCCTAAAACTATCTTTCCTTCTGACAGCCCCTGGCTGGAGAGCAGCACAAGCAGCCCCTAAGCTGGGCTGGACACGGGAATTTGGAAGTGATAGCCTGTGGTGAACACAGTGGACAGGTGGAGCAGTCACACAGAGTTATCATCTGTGGGGAAAACAACTCTGCCCAGAGGGATTGGGGTGAGTCAGGCTAAGGATGCTGCAGTTGAATAAAAATACCTGTGCTTTCCTGCAGTTCAGCTAATCCGCATTAGCAGCTCACTCAGATTTCCTTCCCTCTGACAACAAGAAGTGTATTTTAGGGCAAAAATGCCCCAGGTACATTTTCAACAAAAGATGATTTAAATAAAATCTGCTGGCCACCTTTCCCCTCTCCTCCACCCAGACTGACCTTCACCCAGTCTTCTCTTTAGAAAAGAATTTATTTAGGGAGTGGATATGCAACAGGTTGCTCTTCCCTGGACAGATTCCTATCTCCAGCTGCACAGCAGGCGAGGTCAGCACAGCTAGCTGAATTTTCATTAGAAACAGATCCTTTTATCATGGTTTAGAGTTCTGGACACAGAGATCAGGAAGGATACCAGGTTGCCTGCTCTTACCTTTATCAGGTCTTTCTTTCAGCAGGTGACATCATCTTATTGATAAAGGTCAGGTTGGCCTCAGCTCCTCTCTGACTCATTGAGCATTAGAGATGGCTGGAGGCAGGGGCAGGCAGTGATTTGATGTGACAGAGCAGGAGGGAGCACACCAGCAGTGCAGCAGGACACAGGCTGCAGGAACGGGCCGTGCCATGATCCATTGTGACAAGGGGAGAGGTGCGGATGGATGCTCCAGTGGCCTGAAGTGACCCAGCAAGGGCAGGGGAGAGAGAGGCAAAAACCCCCTTGGTTTGTGTCCATTCCCACTGCAGTGGGACAAATTCAGAGTGACCTTCCTTAGCTGAGGATGGGATCACAGATTTATTGTGTCAGATCTTCTGACATCATGAACCAGGTCCCTCCCTTAAAGCTCATCTCATTGCAGCCCCTGCCATGGGCAGGGACACTTTCCACTATCCCAGGGTGCTCCAAACCTGTCCAACCTGGCCTTGGACACTTCCAGGGATCCAGGGGCATCCACAGCTTCTCTGGGTACCCTCTGCCAGGGCCTTACCTCCCTAGCAGGAGAGCATTTCATTCTGACATCTCATCTAAACCTATTTTGTTTCAGTACAATGCCATTAATTCTTTAAGATACAGAGCACAGCAGTCCAGGCTGGATCCAGGATGTGGATCCAGCAGAGCAGGGGAGAAGCAGCAGCAGGGACTCTGCTCTGCAGATCTGTGGCCGTGGAAAAGAGAGGCAGGAGCAGGAGCCTGTGATATCCATTACTTGCCATGTGCTGCTTGACTAACCTGAACATGCATTTTAAGACATCAGGTTTGCTCCCAGGAGATTTCTCCTTCCTCCAAAGGGTTGTTTCTCATGCATTCAGCATCCAAGTATTTCGAGAAAAGGTTCTCTGTTCCTGCAGCCTCAGGACGGCAGGGACAGCTGGTAGTTCCTTCCAGCCCTCTTCCTTTCCCATCCTGTGAAATTTCATGCCAGCTGCGGTCACATGTTTGATTTCTCTTTGAGTGCCTGCCTTCCTCTACAAATTAATTTTGATTTTTGTCTTGCCCAGCAGAGAAGGAACTCTTAATGGTGTGAGCCTGAAGTACTCACTCTCTTTATACCTTTCTCTTTTTCCCCTGCACTGAGTGTAATTTTGTGGTTCTCCACCTTCCCCAAAAATAGCCCTCAGACCCAATTCTGAACTGTCATCTTCATTACATCACAGCTGCCTGCAGACAGGACTTATCACTTGCAATCCACTCAGTTACACTTGTGATTAAACCTGATTGCAAACCCGATCCTGGCTGCTCAGCCTGGGAATTGGGAGCATCTTTGTAATTTCTGACAGCAGATCTTGAGGCCTTAGATGAGCCTGGCAGGACAAGATCTTTGCAGGCCAGTGGGAGTGGGAGAAGAATACGTATCTGTGAGAAAGAAACGGTGATTTAGGAAAAAAAAATATAGAGGGGTCCAGGTTAGAAACCCCCAAGCTGAAATTTGAGAAAATAAAGTTCTGCTTTATTTTCACTGCCAGGATCATCCCTAGGAATAGGTGATGGAGGAAATGGTGTAGCAGAGAAAAGCAGACCCCTGCCCAAGCCTTCACTCAGTTTGGGGCATCAGCAGCTCATGGCATCAGTGTGGATGTTCCTGGAAAAACAAAAGAACAACTGTTGAGCTTCTTCCCAACAGCAGCAGCAGCTCATCACAGTCTCAGGACTCTCCTGCACTTCTGCATCTGCTGCTGCTCCATCCCATTCCCTTTGTATAGCTGGAGCCATTTATCCCCTGCTGATCAGAGCAGAGCTGCAAAATTAAATTTTGCAGAGTGATGGAGCCTTAAATGTCTTCAGAGGGTTTGGATCTTGCTCCAGACCTGGAAGAGTCTGGAGCTGCACTGAGCTGCAGCTTGACGGAGCTGCACCACCTTTCTGCTGGCCTGAATTTTGGCTTGATTTCAGAGATATATATACTTAGAATTAACTACGGACTTTACATCTATTGTATAAATGTAATTTTTTAAATTAATAAATAAAATATTGTAAAATACCATAAATATTGCATATCTTTATATCATAACTCATTTGTTTTTCCCCACCTGATCTTGTTGGGGGTCCAGTGCTTTGTGTGGAATTACAGCCTGATTTCCTGAGTTTGTTATGAGGAGACAGAAAATCCACCAGATTCCTCAGGACCTTTTTCCAGTATGTCAAATCCTCTCCCTTATTCACCTTAGCCTTTATTCCCTCCAGCCTGACTTGAGCAATGTTTTCCTTCATCTCCTCTGAAATTCGGCTGTAGAGCCAACCAAACAGCTCCGTAGGGAGCTGCCTCTCCAGCGCCACTCCCTGAACTGAACGGGGTCAGTTTGACACGTCTCCTGCTCAGAGCTTGTCTTCCAGACTTCTGAGTCATTTTTCCTGCTCTCCTCTGATGTCTCTGCAAGCACTGGATGCTCCCTTGCAGGCACAGACATCTGAGCTGGGTGTCCCCACTTCTCCCACGCCCAGATGAGAAATGACTCTCCTCATCTCGCTCAACACGTCCCTGCTTCTGTATCCAGGGTCTGAGCCAGCCCTTCTGAGGGATTTCAGGCATTGCTCAGAGACTTTTTCCCTCAAATCATTGAATTGGTCTGGCTCTATTGGAGTTGCTACCTTCCAGCACAGGTTCTTCCCTTCCTGCCCGTTCTCCAAGATATAGATAGATAGATAGATAGATAGATAGATAGATACAGATATAGATATAGATAGATATAGGTGACATAGATATAGATATAGATATAACTATAGATATAGATGATATAGATATAGATATAGATATAGATACAGATATAGATATATAGATACAGATACAGATACAGATATAGATATAGATGATATAGATATAGATACAGATTTTTTTTTTTTTTAATAAAAGCAAACCTTTGCAGAGTCCATGGCTTGGGATCACCCAGCTCAAGGCATGGAGCTGAGGTGACTCTGCCAGGAGCCCAGTCACAAAGATTCTCAGCAGAGACACCCAAAAGAGCCTGATTTTCTGTATCAGCAGGAGGCTCTCAAGATGCTGAGATCCCTGGCAGTGTCCCAGGCCAGGCTGGATGGGGTCTGGAGCAGCCTGGGACGGGGGAAGGAGTCCCTGCCCATGGCAGGGGTGGCACTGGGTGAGCTTTCATGTCCCTTCCAGCCCAAACCGTGCCGGGATTCTGCGCTGGTTAGGGCTGAGAGCCGAGCTGAGCCAGCCCGTACCCGTGTGGCTGTCCAGCCGATGAAAGGCTTTCCTCTGACGCTCCCCTGGAGCTCATTTGCTGCGCCTCATTAGTATTCGGGTAATTTGCATACCCAGGGTGCACCGCGGGCCAGCAGCGCAGCGCTGATCAAAATTCCCACTCGTGCCGTGGGGACATTGGAATGGGAACACGGGGCTGGTCTGTGGCACTGCCGGGGGACCGGGATGGGGACACCACGGGGTCAAACCGGGCGGAGAAAAAGTCACCGTGTCCTACAGAGGAGCAGCCGCGGGAGGGAGGGTGTGGGGCGAGAAAGAGTGAGCGGCTCAGGTTTCTGTTCAGATCGAAAAATCTTTCGTCTTCTACTAAAGATTTCCGTGGGGAGAAGCAGTCACGAGTGATGAGAATTTTTGTGTAGCACTGCTGTTGCAGAACTGCTCTTATTCTAGTCAAAAAATAGAGTAATCTTGGGGGTTGTTGTGGATTTATGGATGTACAGGGCTCCCTTCCCAAAGTGGAGGAATGAAGTTTTGGGGTGTAGTGCCAGGACTCCGCCCCGTGCCCCTATTTCAGTGTTTGCAGAGAAGGCCACGGAGATGCTCCAACGGCAGGATCCTCTCTGCTCTGGGGACAGGCTGGGAGAGCTGGGGGTGCTCCCCCAGAGAGGATAAGGCTCCAGGGAGAGCTCAGAGCCCCTAAAGGGCCTGAGGGGGCTGAATAAAAGGAGATGCGTGACTTTTTACCCCAGCAGATACTGATAATACGAGGGGAAATGGTTTTAAACCAAAACCGGGAGATTTAGGTGGGATACCGAGTAGAAATTCTCCCCGGTGAGGCCCTGGCACAGGGTGCCCAGAGCAGCTGGGGCTGCCCCTGGATCCCTGTCAGTGTCCAAGGCTAGGCTGGACAGGGTTTGGAGCACCCTGGGATAGTGAAAGGTCTCCCAGCCCATGGCAGGGTGGGACTGGATGATCTTTAAAGTCCTTTCCAACCCAAACCATTCTTTGGCTCAGTTCTTAGCTCTGAAGCAGCCCCTGGTCTAAGGGAAACAAACAGCTCCTCCTAAAGGGATGTACATCCAAAATTATGGGTAAGATTTGCCAAGTTAAAGTTGTGGGTTCACCAAAGTGGCACCTTTATCTTGAATTCAATATGCCCACTCTTTGGGACCGTTTTCACCATAATTAATTTTTAAGGTTAGGAAAGCAAGACTTTACACGATTCACACCCCTCTCCTTCAAGAAATGAGTTTCCTGCCTTTATTTTTTGCATGCCTTCATTTCCCCTGCTTTTGAAAGGAGCAAAATTTTCTGTTTGCACAAGTGAGGCCCAGGGTGACAAATATTCCCTCCCAGAAAACCCCTCCATCTCTGGGTGAAGTGTGGCATCTGTCTGAGAGCACAGGGAAATGTTTTTAGTGTGTTCAGAACGGCCCAGAGTCAGGTCCTGCTGCATTAATTGGGACACTGAGCAGAGCACTGAATTTATTTGGAATAATAAAGGGAAGTGTCCCAATTGGGAAATGTCCAGGGCACACTATACACCCTGAATGAGATGTCTGCCTTGCAAGGTCCTGGCTTGAAGTGTTTGGCTGCCAAAAAATCATTGCTGGCATCTTGGCAGTGCTGCAAAGACAGCACAGACATCCGATCTTTTCCTGTGGCTCCAGCCCTGGAAGCCCCTCTTGTCATCATCTCTTGATCATTCTCCACAGACACAATTTGGATGCATTTGTGGCTGTGGTTGTGGCGACCTTGCTGTTCTGGAGGCTGTAAAATCACCTTGAAGACCTGCGTGGACATCACTGGTGAGTGGAAGAGGCTGGAGGAAAAGGTGCTTGGGTTTTACGGGCTGTTAAAAATGAAAATAATCCATGTTGCATTGGATCTGTGGGAGGCGGATGGTTGTTCTCTGCAAGGCAGAGTTTGGAGGGAGAGAACATTCCCACATCTGCTGTGGGACCTGCTAACAGTCCCTCTATGGCAGAGAGTCAGAGCCACTCATCCCTCACATGAGTGGGATGAGGTGGAACAAAAAACGAGGGGAATTTGCATCACCAGGCTCACATTTTCCCTATAGCTTTTTATGATTTAGGCTTCCAACCCCAGCCTGGCTACCCAAAACAGACCCCTGCTTTTAAACAGCACTAAAATTAAGGGGCAGAGATTTCCCCACATGATGCCTGGGATGCTCAGTGTCAGTGCCCCAGCCAAAATTAACATGCAGCCTGCAACCAAGAGGCTGCCAGTGACAAGCAGCAGCTTTGAAGGTCACCTCGCCTTCAAGTAAATAAATAAATAGTAAATAAGAAATCAGGCAGCAATGAATAAACCAGAGACATCCCACTGGCTTGGACTTGATTGTTTTTTATGTATTTCTTCTCTGCTCTTTTCACTTTCACATCCTCAAAGGTCGGTGCTAATAGGAGACCCCTCTCATTGCTCCTGCACACTGCAGCAGCCTTGCCTGTCTCAGAGGCCCTGAGACCAGCCCAGAGCCTGAGCTGGGAGCACAAATCCTGTCATCCCCTCGGCTGATGGCTGTAATGAGACCTTCTGTCAGTACCAGCCCGTGACAGGTGAGAGGATGCTCTGCTGGGTTTGCCTCTTAGGCCACAATCTTTGCCTTTCACACCACAATCCTCCTCACTGAAGGGACATCGTGGTGCCAGGTGTTTGTTTTCCGTGCTCCTCCCTGCCGTGCCTAATGAGATCCTGGCTCTGCAAGCTCGGGGTTGGCTTTTTCCAGCAGTTCCTGCAGCCTTGGCCACATGGCCAGGGAAGAGAGAGTCTGAAATCAGGCAGGGAGCTGTGCCAGAGCTATTTCTGATTGTGTTGGTGCCATGCTGGACCCATCTGCTGCCTCTGAAGGGCTGCTGACAGGAGGAGGTGCAGGAGATGGAGGCTTGCTTCAGCTCTTTCTTCTCGAGCAGAGAGGCTTACAGCCAGGAGAGGACTGTGCCTCACCTCTCAGCGTGCCCGGGCATCCATCCAGTGGCTCTCTGCAGGCAGGAAGCTGGGCCAGCTGACAGGACAATTTCCCAGGGATGCTCTCCGGGGAGACACGGTGCACATGCTGCACTAATTGAGCCCAGTGCTGTCCCAACAGGGACCACCCTCACTCGGGCAGGTTTTTGTCACACTCTGGGTCACAAGACTCATTTCCTGGCATCAGACTTGGAAAGCAGCACATTGAGGGGCATGACATTCCTTGCTGCCAACCAGCACAGCCTTACCAGGACTCAATATTTTGTCCATGCCATTGGCTACTCCCACACGTGGTCCAGCAGAAGCCGGAGGTGGATGACAGGGAAGTTTTTTTCCTCCTAAATAAATGCACCCTAGGAATGTGCTCATATTCACAGATCTTGTCCTTTTTGGTCTGTCTGTCACTGACACTTTTGAAATGAGACCAAACAATCCAGCTGAAGTTGAAGAGGCTCAGGACACTCAACCAGCATCTCACATTGTTGCTATCCACCCTTTGTGCTGGATAGATTTATAAATCTATAAAAATACGGGATCCCATCTATTTAAGAATTCCTGACCAGCAATGTGAAGAGGAGTTCTCCTTATTCTTATGGAAAAATTCCATGTTTTCCTGCAGGCTTGTAACCATGGAGTTCATCCTGCAGTGCAAGGAAAAGCTAGATGCCTGTTGAGGGAAAACCCTGACCCTGAACCCCATCATAAAAAATAGTAATTTCTAGAAGCAATGAATGCTCTGAAACGAGCATCCCTAAGGAATGGGAGACAGTAGGGGCAGGCAACAGAACTTGCAGACACCCTAGGAATAAACAAAACTGTATTTTGTTATTAAAGAAATACAACCTGGTGGTGTTTTCTTCTTCCTGTTACAGCCCAAGGTCACAGATTCTTCACATCATAATGAACAGGGTGCCCAGAGAAGCTGTGGCTGCCCCTGGATCCCTGGAAGTGTCCAAGGCCAGGCTGGATGGGGCTTGGAGCAGTCTGGGACAGTGGGAGGTGTCCCTGCCCATGGCAGGGGCTTGGAACTGGATGATCTTGAAGGTCCCTTCCAACCCAAACCGTTCCATGATCCTATGGTAACAAACCCTTTCCCCATGGCTTTCTACGTGTGATGACCAATACTGGGAACAACCAAGCTGACACCTCTGCTAACTCCTCACCTCATGGTTGTGTTGTCCTGGTTTAGTGGAAATTTGGGAAGAAACTTCCAAAGGGGGGCTTTTCTAGAAAGCAAATTCAAGCGGCCCCTCCCCCAGCTGGTTTGGGAACAAGATTTCCTTGGAGAAAAGCAGAAAAAACTGTTTATTTAATGCGCAGAGTATTCACAAGCATAAAAAATTATTAATAATCAACAATAAAACCTCTCTCTGTTCTGAAGAGATGGCAATTTCAGAAAGTCCTTGCTCTGGGTGTAGCTCGGCTCTCTCAGTCTATTATCAGTTCCTCCTGCACTGGAATGCAGCGTCCTGGGACACAGGTATGAGCTCCTGGTGTTTTTCTGGGTTTTCATTCCAGGGCAAGTTTGAAGATTTCTAAGAAAAATAAAAAAATCCCCCACACTTCAGGGAACTTCTCTGCCTCATCTAGCAAAAAAACCAACTGAAAGCAAAGGAGATCTCCGTCCTGCTGTCTGTCCGTGCTACAGACAGCACAGTCCAGGAGCAGAATGTGGAGGAGGGAGTGCAGTTCCTGCAGGGAGTGCAGTTTCTGCAAACAAACTGTGCACTTCTTTTCCCCCCTTCGCTCTCAGAACCAGTCTTAAAGGTGCAGAACTCAATATCCAGCATAAACAGAACAGACAATTGGGGACACAAGCGTCATAAAGTCACCTGAGGACACACGTCCATCACCTCAGGCTGATCCTCCCCCTCAGCTCCTTCCAAGCACTGCAGTGAGATGTTCCCACCAGGAAATGTCACTCTCAGCTTTCCCAGCAGCCCAGGAAGGACAATGAGGACCCCAACATAAATCACAACCCACCAAAGCTCTCTGTTCCCTTACCTGCAGCTTTGATAGGGTGGCTTCAGACCCTCCCAACATAGGTGGCAGTGCCTGTGTCCCCAAAACTGGCAGGAGTCATCTCCTAGAAAGTGGGAACTGGCTGGCAGGAGACCAGGTAATCTTGTCCTGATTTCCTCACTATTGACTCTCCCCCAATTAACATGATAATTGTTACCCTGTGGGCCAGACATGATTAATAAGCAATTTTCCTCTTCCTTCCTTATTTTTATTTTTTTTTAGTAGCAGCTGGGAAATGTCATTCTCTCCTCCAGTAGAGTTTGAAAGCTCTTCCATCTGGACAATCAAATGCCCGATGTAAACACAGAGGAAGGAGGGACCAGAAGAATGGGATCCCCAGGGAGCCCCTCCACACCCCCTGTCCCTGCCTGAGGTGACTTTGTCCCCCTTCCCTCATTGTCCTGGCCTTTAGGAGCAGAGCCAGCCACTCCGCTGGAGGGGAACTGAATAAGTGACTGCAAATTAAAATTTACATCCAGCAGCAAGGAGTACAATGCCATGATTAATGGCTTTTTAATGCTCCACTGTTCCACACTCAGAGCACTTTGTTTTAATGGTGATGCAAACTCTGTGGATGTGAGAACAGAACGTTCTCAGGAATTCTCACCATTAAGGAGAGATAATCCAGCTCTCTTTAGCTTAGAATTACACCGAAAAGCCTCATATCCACCTCATCTCATCCAGTGCATCACAACTAAAATTGGAATGGAGCAAAGTCATTAAAAGAAATGTCCTCTAACCAACACTTACCCAGATAATTGTTTTTCTGCTTTGGGTTTAATTATAACGTGGACCAATTGATTAATTAAGTAAGTTTCTATAACCTCCTCCACCCTTGCCCTAAGGAGGGCTCCAGTCAGACTTGCTGAATGATAATTATTTCTCTTTCAGCCCGTTTAAGAGTTACTGCTTCTTCAGGGCCATGTCCATGGGTAACACTTCCAGCTGTTCATCATTCCATGTGTTGATACCTGCCAATAATTGTCCACATCACTTGGCTACTGGAAAACTTGGAAGAGCCTTGTAGGCAGCAGTCATTTGTTAAAAATCTTTTTTTTTTTTTTTAATTAAAAATGGCCTCCTAAAAACATTTTCAAACAACTTCTGTCCAAGAACATGATCACACCACGCTGAAGTTTATCCAGTGTGACTGCAGTCAGCACCTAATGACATGTTGTGATTTGCAGCAGGGACGATCAAGGTCAAACTGGATGAAACTGTGATCAAGTGAGATAGTTATTAGTGAGATAGTTATTAGCAAGTGAGATACTTATTAGTAAGTGAGATGGTTATTAATGATCCCCTCAGCTCTTGGACTAGCTACTCCACCTGCTGTTCTGTGATGCAGAGTAGACCTTTCCCTATAACCCTGGATCACTTTTCAGAAAAAAAGGATCAGGTGCCTCAGGCATGATCTTGACTGGAATAACCCGGGTTATTGATTCCCTTGAAGCAGCTTTTCCCCTTTGGGAGGGAAGGGTTGGATGACAGGTTCTCATGGTGGTGTCCACACGTGGACTCCTGCAGCTGCTGAGATGAGCTCCCTCCTCCCAATCAGGCTGAGCACACGACCTTAGGCTTTGGGAACCTGGTTAAAAACACTCCTGCTCAATAATGCACCGCAGAAGGTCTCTGGTAACACAGGACCCTGCATTTCCCTACGGATAAATTCCTGCTAAAGGAATAATCTGCACCAAAGACAGCCTGTTAGAAAGAGAGCAGCAATACAACAGCATAAAGCTTGGCAAGTGGCTCCTCCAGGAAACCAAAGCATTTTTTATTTTACAGCTCCCCTCCACACTGACCCTGCTGAGGTTTCTTTTTTTATTTTGCAGGAACAATTACAGGGAGATTTATACCTGGGAATATTGCTTGACACAAATTGAATGGTGGGTATAATTATGTATAAAAGCTCTCTTGTTACGGAAAAAAAAAATATAATGATCTGGTTTGTGGGTTAAAAAAAGGAAAACAAAACAGTCTATTCCACAGTCAGATAGAAGAGATGTTTGTTAGTGCTGCTATTGATCAGTAACTATGGCAAAGCCCTGAGAAGATCCAATATGAGCTTAATACAAGGAGTAACTGAATGATCTCATTGCAGGACTCATGGTCCAGAACAGGATTTGAGCTGCTGATGGTCAAATCTTTGACCCCCCTCTGCTCTCCTTCCAAACATCTACTGGCAAAAACTCCTTCACAGTCTCTTAGTGCAGCTGGTAGCCCTGGATTCACAGCTGGTTGCCCTGGAGAGTGCAGAGGTCCAGCTGGTCTTTCTGGAAGGGAGGCTCTTCTGGAGCATCCCACGTCCTTCTGGATGGCAGAATGTGCACAGCACTGCTTCCATCCCAGCTGGGAGAGCTGACAGCACTGGGAACGCTACCAAGCACGGGAGCAGCAAACAGGATGCTGTGAGAGCTGACAAATGCAGGGAAATATCCCAAGGAGGCAAACCACCAGCCCATGTATCCCATAAACCTGATGGCATCAGAATTTTTGAATCAATAGCTCACTACCACAGGTTGTCCTATCTCCCTGCAAAGACAGAGCGTGTTTGGGATCTCCCTGTGGCCTTTTTCAGGGCTCACTGCCCTGACAAACGTTTTAAAAGAGATTTTGGGTTTCTCCTTGGGAAAACTTTGGCAAAGCAGGAGGACACATTCCGTGAGTGGTGTTATTTTCATGGCGATGTTGCTGATGGTAGCAGGAACGGTTTGCAAACAACAGGAGCACTTGCTGCAGGGTAAGAGGCTCATCACTGGTTTGATGAAGCCTGAAAACACGTCCCATGTCCCAACACAAGCTGCTGTTGTGCCTGAGCTCAGGAATCACTGGCAACGACTGAGGAGAGCTTTTCTCTGCCGTGCTCTTATCAAAGCTTTGGGTCTTTGGAGTAAAATTATGATTCTCCCACTTTCTAAGATGGGGAAGGCACCTGTGCCAACTCACTGCTGCTCTCCCTCCATCTCATCCCATTTATGCTGATAACACTCACTCAGAACCACACACAGATGTGATGCTTGCAATTTTCCCTTGTGAAAATGGGAAGTATCCCAAAGGCACCTGGGAGGCACAGGATGGATTACGAGCTTGGCACATCAGATCCTGATGATTGAAAAATGCAGAAGACTCATAAATTTCAGAAGTCTCATCCCTGAACCTTTCTCCCTGCTGACTTGTTCAAGATCTCTGGATGTTTTGGAAGAGAGACAACTTGCCAAAGTGGAATAGTTTGCACTTCAATGTAAGCTGAATTCATCCTGAATGCTGCTCATTCTGTAATTTTCCTGTAAGTGTCAACTCCCTCCATATATTTATGCACAGAAGTGACCTCCCTGACAGCAAGTCAGCATAGTTAGAGAGATGGAGAATGTTAAGATAATTGAGTCATAGAATCATGGAATGGTTTGGGTTGGAAAAGACAGTAAAGATCATTTAGTTCCAACTCCCTGCCATGGGCAGGGACACCTTCCACTATCCCAGGGTGCTCCAAGCCCATCCAAGCTGGTCTTGGACACTTCCAGGGATCCAGGGGCAGCCACAGCTTCTCTGAGCACCCTGTGCCAGGGCCTCACCTCCCTCACAGGGAAGAATTTCTTCTTAAAATCCAATCTACCCTTCCTCTCTGTCAGTTTAAAACCATTCCCCCTTGTCCTGTCCCTCCCTGCACTTGTACATCACCCCCTGTTCTCTCTCTGTCTCTTCAGGAACCACCCAGCCCACCATGGCACAAACCTTCCCCTGCTGCTCACACCCTGTTTATCACCCTCTGCCTTAACTTGCCTTTTTATTCCAGTCCTCCCCTGCTAACAAGGGGGCTTTGTGGCTGTCTCTTGCCAAGGGATCTGCTCCTGCAGATATGATGTGTTCCATGCTCTATTTATTACACCCAGTGAGCAGATCTACGGACTGCATGGCCAGATCTACAAATGGCCTGACAAACTGCACTTGAGGGCAGGCTCCTTCCCTCCAGTATTAATCTTCTCCTCCTCAGTCCCCTGACTCTCCCCATGTGGCTGTTCCAATGCTCACTCCCACTCTCACCTCCTCACCACTCTGGTTTTTCCCTTATCTGATTTGCCCTGATGACAGCCTGAGATTCATGGCTCACTCTCAGCACAGGGACTCAGGACCCAGCAGCAACAGGCAAATAGATAATTTCCTAATGAAGGGAAGCTTCCTCTGAGCCGCTCTGGCACCTTTGCCAGCAGTTCTTTACCAGGACAGCACTGGGCACAATCCTATCAAAGATATTACAGTAAAGAGTTACTGGAACATAAGCAGTGGCAATGATCAGCCCCTCACACCAAAAATAATGTGAATATTACTACTCCTAACAAAACAAACCTGTTCACGTGGCAGGCTGGTGAGTGGGCTGTGTTCCCATGGCAACTCTCAGGCGCTGGAGCTTGTAGGAAGAAAGTAAATATTCCTTTTGAAATGGTTCAGGTTCCTGCCACAAAGTTCACACAGCATGGAAACATTCATCAGATTCCTTCCTTAGCTGCACAAAACGTCCCCCACCCCCCCAGCAGCTCCCAAACTGAATTATCCATGTCTGGTCTGCCTTTGAGAACTGAAATCCACACAGAGCTTTTAGGGAAGGGATCCCAGATGTTGGATGCTGTCTGCCTGCATCTCCCCTTCAGTCCTCCTTGCTGGTGGCTCCCAGTTCCCACCTAAGGCTGGAGCAGGAGCTCTGTCAGGGTTTCTGCTGCTCAGTTTGGATGTGGCACAGACAGCCCTGACTCTGCCCAAGCATCCCTGCCCTCCCTGGGGAGCCTTGGCCTGCAGGCAGCTGCACATATCTGGATTTCTGAGCTGGCTTGGATTTGTCCACCATCATGGAATTGTTAAGGCTGGAAAAGGCCTCCAGTGTCATCAAGTCCAACTTTTGACCAAACAACACCAACTAAACCACGACCCTGAGTGCCACATCCAGTCATTAGTGACACCTCCAGCCACTGAAGTGTTGCCCAGGGGTGGGAATGGAGGATTTGTGCCTTTGCCTCTCACACAGCTCCTTCCGGGGGGCAGAGGAGTTGTTGGAAGGTTGATTTAGCTCAGTGAGAAAGAAATCCAGGGTATTGCAATACAAAGGGCTCTGAGATAGCTCACACAGAAAAAAATGTCCTCAGTAAATGCTGTAGGGACAGCACAGAAAGGGTTTGGCCATGGGATTTCCTTCCAGTTGGAGCTAATGGTGTCTATCCTCAGAAGAAACTCGAAATTTGCAGCCCACAGACTCACCTGCCTCTGTGCAGATCCACCCAAGCTCTTCTGAGGACCAGGGACTTTCTGGTGATGGCAGCTCATGGGTTGGGACAAAAATCAGTTGCATCCAGAAATTGTGATGGGAAAAAAAAAATGAGATTAAATAATCTTTCTGTAGTCTCTCATTTCAATGTACCACTGCTCCCCTGGGCCCCCTCTCTCCCTCTCCCCCTTTGATAGTTTTTTCCACAAGGCTGAAATAATCTTCGGCACCCAGAATAAGCATTCCTATGTTGGATTATTAAGTGAATGGAATAGGAATGGCAGCACCCTCCTCGAGCCAAAAAGCAGCCCCCGAAGTGCTCAACTCTGGCAGAAAGGATGGTCAGAAAATTCTTTTGCTCTCCACAACATGTAGGGCCAAGGACATGTGCTTGTCACCCATGCCCAAGCTGTGGAGGGTGGTGGGGACAAAAAGAGGCCACAGCTCTCCTGAACCCATCTGGCAGATCCACCAGGAAGAGGAAGATCAAAGGTGTTTTTGGGGAATGCAGCCACCCACCAGGCCACCCATTGCACCATTGCAGGGTGCAAAGTGCCTGCAGAGATGGAGGCCATCAGCTTTTCTGCTCTGAAGCATGCCCAGATCCCTGTGTCTGTGTATGAGAGGTTCTGGGAATTAAAATAAATGTGATTTCATATTTGGTTTACAGGATCAGAGGGTCAGACATCCAGCCTGCCTCTGTGCCACATCCTTCTCTGTTCTGAGGAGGTGAAAAAAGAAAAATGCTTCACTTCTCTGCTGGGAAACAGAGACATGGTGACTTGTCCAGGGAAACCAGGGTGAAGGAAGATTCACTCATTTCATTAAAGCCTGGTGCCTGCAGCTACTTCCTCATTGTGCACTCTATATTCCTGAAAAATCACCTCTGTGAGGGAGAGCTGCTCTCAGGACAGGCCAGATTAATCAGAATCCAGGAGTACCCATCTCTTCCTTGGCCATGAGCTAGAGCTGCACATGCCAAGCTCCAACAGGAAATAAACTCAATTCATTCCAGCCAGGAAAACTGGGAGTAGATCCAGGCTTGAATCTCTGTCCACCAGACACAGCCTGACGTGATGTGTTGCCTTCCCTTCCACATGGAAACCACCAGTGCAGGAATGTTATTGGGGATAGAAGCAGAAGTCCTTGCAGTGTTTTGGTTTTAGGAAGCTCCTGAAATAGTTTTAGTTTTAGTTTAGTTTTAGTTTTAGTTTTAGTTTTAATTTTAGTTTTAGTTTTAGTTTAGTTTTAGCTTTAGTGTTAGCTTTAGTTTTAGTTTTAGTTTAGTTTTAGGTTTAGTTTTAGTTTAGTTTTAGGCTTAGTTTTAGTTTTAGTTTTAGTTTTAGTTTTAGTTTTAGTTTTAGTTTTAGTTTTAGTTTTAGTTTTAGTTTTAGTTTTAGTTTTAGTTTTAGTTTTAGTTTTAGTTTTAGTTTTAGTTTTAGTTTTAGTTTTAGTTTTAGTTTTAGTTTTAGTTTTAGTTTTAGTTTTAGTTTTAGTTTTAGTTTTAGTTTTAGTTTTAGTTTTAGTTTTAGTTTTAGTTTTAGTTTTAGTTTTAGTTTTAGTTTTAGTTTTAGTTTTAGTTTTAGTTTTAGTTTTAGTTTTAGTTTTAGTTTTAGTTTTAGTTTTAGTTTTAGTTTTAGTTTTAGTTTTAGTTTTAGTTTTAGTTTTAGTTTTAGTTTTAGTTTTAGTTTTAGTTTTAGTTTTAGTTTTAGTTTTAGTTTTAGTTTTAGTTTTAGTTTTAGTTTTAGTTTTAGTTTTAGTTTTAGTTTTAGTTTTAGTTTTAGTTTTAGTTTTAGTTTTAGTTTTAGTTTTAGTTTTAGTTTTAGTTTTAGTTTTAGTTTTAGTTTTAGTTTTAGTTTTAGTTTTAGTTTTAGTTTTAGTTTTAGTTTTAGTTTTAGTTTTAGTTTTAGTTTTAGTTTTAGTTTTAGTTTTAGTTTTAGTTTGCATGCTCTGGTGCAACTCCCAAGCATGACTTCAGGCTTGGCCATGGATAGGTGCAGCCACCTCAGGCAGCAGCTTCACCAAAGAACCAGGCTTTGTTTGTTTGTTTTTAAATAATTTGCATGGATCTGAATTAGATATGGCACAACTACTGAAGAAAGAGATTTTATTGAACCCAAGGACTTCAGAACCAGCCTCTGGAGACACCAGAACTGAGCAAAGTTGGGAAAAACTTCATAATGGACTTATTTTCCTTTTTTTTCCCCTAAAAAAAGAGGGTGGGGCTTAACTTGTGTTTGTAAATGCTGTCTCTGACTGGTGAGATTCTGATCAAAGGGAAATGTGATGTTAGGGAGGAAATCAGGCCAGGGAAGGGACAAGAAGGTGACCTGAAGACATCTGGCAGCAGGGAGAAACTGGAGGTGATAGCAGGAGCACAGAGTGTCACTAGGCTGGGACAGAAGTGAGCAACCCTTCAGCCTGAGGATATCCAAGTTCCCACTTAGCTCCTAAAATTCGTGGAGGGGGATTAAAGGCAGTATTAATATGTATGCAGCAGTGTGCTGCTCCAACGTGATCTCCTGACTCCTATATTTTTAGAAAATTTGGGTTGCTGAGGAGCAGAACGTGTCTCTCAGGGTTTGCCTGCTTATTGGGATCGCTGCCCTATCTAATGAAATCATGAGAGGGAAGGGAGGACGTTGACCATTATGGGGAGAAACTGGGAATGATGGGTTGGGAGGATGGGTCCCTCCTTTTAGCAGAGGTTCTCAGCCCAAGTGTGTGGTTTTACCTCCTTGGCAGGGCTAAGAGGGCCCGGGGAGGTTTAAAGTAGACAAAAGCAATCCAAAACCTGTGGAGACCACAGCTAAAGGTGTGTGTGATGGGGCTTTTCTGGAGAAATAGAGCCAAATTAATTCAATTTTCTGTCCCAGACTTGCAGTGCTGGTCAAGTCAGGCTCAGAGAGAGGGGTTCCAGCAATATTTTGGCTCCTAAGTGCTCAGGAGTCTCTCTCACATCCATTTTTTGGGACAAGGGATAAATCCAGATGTTTCCACCTTGCTTCAGACACTGCAGGAACACTTCCAGGGATGGGGCAACCACAATTTCTCTGGGCAACCAGAGACAATAGGATCCTCCTGAATCCCTTACAAAATCCCTCTGAGACATTCACAGGATCCTTCTGAGCCTCATATCCAAGTGGAACTTCTTGTGCATCAGCTCCTGCCTCTTGTCCTACTGCTTGGAATCCTGCAGATTCCTTGGGGTCACTTAAGTCCAGAATCTATCCCAGGGTATCTGCCCTGCCCTTCCACCCTGGGTTTCTCTAATTAATAAGTTATCTTCAGTGATGTAATCATCATTTTGAGCAGACATGAACGTGCATTACTGACTTTGATAGGGTTCAAACACCATCTCTGATTTTTGACTCTCTCCATTATACTTTTTTTTAAAGTGAGCTGTGAAAATGTGTCACCCCTTGTGATTACCCTATGGAATAGAAAAAAAAAAAACTACAGAAGTGACACAAATTACTAATTACTTTATTATGCAGTGATTAAAGAAAAAAAAAGGAGAAGAAAAGAATTAAAACTAGAAGTTGCTTCAGCAAATTCTATTTTTAAAGAAATAATTATTGAGTTTCAAATGTACTAAATTAAGTAATTCTCTGCCAGATTACTTCCCCGCTTTTAATCTTCATTCTTGGCTGCGTGGCTGGGTCTGCGGTCAATGCTCTGGTGAGGTGATGTGCTCAGCCCTACATTATTATTACTATTGTTATTATTATTAATAATAATAATAATAGTAGTATTTTTAGCAGTGTGGGAGCACTCCCTGCCAAACAGACTGTGAAAGGTGCTGTGCAAGCACAGAGGGAGGTGTGAGGCCAGAGAGCTCCTGGGCTGGAGAGACAAGGCAGCCTAAGCTCCCACATTTCCCAGAGATCCCAGAGAAAANTCCACCTTGCTTCAGACACTGCAGGAACACTTCCAGGGATGGGGCAACCACAATTTCTCTGGGCAACCAGAGACAATAGGATCCTCCTGAATCCCTTACAAAATCCCTCTGAGACATTCACAGGATCCTTCTGAGCCTCATATCCAAGTGGAACTTCTTGTGCATCAGCTCCTGCCTCTTGTCCTACTGCTTGGAATCCTGCAGATTCCTTGGGGTCACTTAAGTCCAGAATCTATCCCAGGGTATCTGCCCTGCCCTTCCACCCTGGGTTTCTCTAATTAATAAGTTATCTTCAGTGATGTAATCATCATTTTGAGCAGACATGAACGTGCATTACTGACTTTGATAGGGTTCAAACACCATCTCTGATTTTTGACTCTCTCCATTATACTTTTTTTTAAAGTGAGCTGTGAAAATGTGTCACCCCTTGTGATTACCCTATGGAATAGAAAAAAAAAAAACTACAGAAGTGACACAAATTACTAATTACTTTATTATGCAGTGATTAAAGAAAAAAAAAGGAGAAGAAAAGAATTAAAACTAGAAGTTGCTTCAGCAAATTCTATTTTTAAAGAAATAATTATTGAGTTTCAAATGTACTAAATTAAGTAATTCTCTGCCAGATTACTTCCCCGCTTTTAATCTTCATTTTTGGCTGCGTGGCTGGGTCTGCGGTCAATGCTCTGGTGAGGTGATGTGCTCAGCCCTACATTATTATTACTATTGTTATTATTATTAATAATAATAATAATAGTAGTATTTTTAGCAGTGTGGGAGCACTCCCTGCCAAACAGACTGTGAAAGGTGCTGTGCAAGCACAGAGGGAGGTGTGAGGCCAGAGAGCTCCTGGGCTGGAGAGACAAGGCAGCCTAAGCTCCCACATTTCCCAGAGATCCCAGAGAAAATTTCCTGAAGTTTCTCTGCTGGGAATGCTCCACGTGGTCAGGGGACAGCAGAGGGGTCTGGGGACAGAGAAAAATCACTTTTGTGCTGGGTTGTGTGTTCCTGGAGGGTCTGAAGGAAAGGAGGCAGGAGGTGCCCTGGTGTGCTGTGGGAATTCTCTGCTCTGGGGCTGGGGGCTGAGGCTCTCTGGGCTGCCAGGATTTCTCTAGGAAGGGTCTTTTCCTCCAGTTTCACCATGGCAGGGGTGAATTTCCCCCTTGCAGGGATGTGGGAAAACCAAGTGGGATGTTCTCACTCGCTCCAAGGGCGATGCTCAGGGATCAGGGAAGGCAGCAGTGGTGGAAAGGGTGTAGGAACAACTGAACTGTGGCCAAGGAGGAGCTCCCAGGCCACTTCCAGGATCCTGGAGAGCTCTGGGTCACAGTGAGCACCCCAGGAGACACCCCAGGATGTGCTGGGATGACATTTGGAGACAGAGCAAGTCTGGAGGAGGTGGCAGGCGCAGAGTGGGGATCCTGCTGCGGGGCAGGAACAGGTTAAAATGACTGGGAGAGATCCTGGTGAGTGGCAGGGTGAAAAGGCAGGAGTGTGAAGTCTGCTTGGAGATACCATCCCCCAGTATCCTAGATCCATTTAAACACACTCAGGTTTCTTCTTGATGAGGTCTCAAATTCAGGAGGGACCACAGCAGTGACTTTATCCCACCTGAAGACAATGGCAGCGACTTTATCCAACACAATGTACAAGAAATCTCAGCTCTCCAAAGATCAGCTCTGTAAATCCCCCTTTCTCTCCAATCCCAGGCTGCAAGGAGATGTTTCCTGTCCCCCTGGATCCCAGAAATGCTTGCTGGCAGTTTCACAGCTCTTCAGCAGCACTCAGGCACCCTCTCTGCCAGGATAACTGCTGCCTAACTTTGTGCCAAGCTCATGAAGTCCAGTTTCTCTTTATTTTTTCCTGTCATGCACATTTTGGTGAGCCTGTGTCCCCCAAAATCTCCCAGGACCTCCCCTCTCACCCTTCTCTGTAATTAAACAAGAACTGTTGACAGATGCTGTCGAAGCCGGTTCCAGCTCGCCAGAAATTTTCAGCAAATAATAAGAGGAGCTCAGAAATGAGAAGTCAGAAGAATTCAATTCAATAGGCAAGAGACAATTTCTCAGCCACCCTAAAAGACCTTAAGTCAGAGAAGCACCACTGACATTGCACAAGAGAAAGGAAAAACAATGCCTTAATTTTTTTTTTTTTCCTCTGTGGTGAGACACCGGAATGGAGAAGGGAAGGGTTTCACAAGGCTTTTTTTTTTCCACTTTTTACCTTCATATTTGGGTCACTTGCCTTGCACAGGGTGACTGAGCTGTAGGATCTGCTGTACATCAGGGGATTCCAGTAAAAGAGGGTGCACACCCAACATTTGCCAGGGGAAAGTCACCAGGGAGCCAAATGTGGCTGCCTGAGGTGTGGAAAAGGATAATGTTTGGAGTGAATTCCCTGACATCATTTTCCTTGCCAGGAGTTTGAAACACCACTGAGTCAGAAAGGATTTGCGGTGGACATTTCTCCAAGCAAGGAATTTGACAGATATTCCTGCTCTGCTGAACTTGCTTTGCTGACTGCTCCCTAAGTCCTTTAAACAATGCTATTGTGATTTAAAATGTCACGTAACCAAAAGCATCATAATTGCAAAAAACATTCTCATTAACAAAAAAAGTTCTCCTTTCAAATTCCCCTATTCAGGCAGCTCTGTAAGCTTTTAATCCTTCAAGCACCAGTAAATGACATCTTTGCTAAGGATGGCCAGTTTACATCAGCAGAGGGGCTGGGGAAGGAGTCTGGGTTGGCTGAAAATGGAGGGGAAAGTGTTTCATGTGGGCTCTCAACTTCCAAGAGAAATTCCTCTTTGCTTGTCCAAACTCACAGCTACAAGCTGACAGGCTCAAAAGCTCAAGACCAAGATGCTGGGGTGATGATGATGATGATAAGAGGAAGTGGTCTATCACAGAATCCCAGAATATCCTGAGCTGGAAGGGACCCCCAAGGATGAGCAAAGTCCAACTCCTGATCTTTTCCTGGAAGATGTGACTTTTTATTTGTGCCAGTGTGTGGAGAGGTCACATCCCTGGGCTCAGGGGGAATTACCTGAGAAGGTCAGGAGGAGACATGAAAAATAATGGGGTTTATGCTGGGGTGTTTGTCAGTGAGACCCAGCTACAACCTCAACCAAAATGAACCCGAATTCAACCTAAATTCTCTCAAATCGAGTTCCACTTGGTGCCCAACTTCCAGACTGGCCTATTTGTTGTCCTGTGTTTTTCCTCCAAAATCCAGAAGGCAACCCAACAGCTTTCCCAGTGATGCCCCTGAGGCCATCACCTCAATTCTGTGGGACAGCCAGACCATGCTCATATCGAAATATCCCATCCATGGAGGTGTGTGGTATCAGCAGAATGATCCAGGACTCACCCCAGAAGGCTTGGGAAAGATTCCCTACCACCAGTGTGGTGGGATGTGAGGTGGCCCCCGTACTGGAAATAAGAAAAATTTAAGACAAACAAAGAAATTACCTCTTCTGTTGACTTTGGAAATGGCCAGAAATGGCTTTGCTTTACATCAAAGCTGAAAAAGAACCCACAAGTGAGAAGGGCACGTTGGTTGCTTTCAACGCAGAATAATTATTTAAAAGGGAAATAAACCTACAAAATCCGAAGAAGTCATGATTGTGATTTGCTGACCTGAGACCAAGCAGCTTTGTTTGCATTGTGGGTTTTAAAAGTAAAACATTTCACTCAACATGGAAAAATAATTTTCCTCCATATTCATGTTTTCAGTTTTGGTCCTTTTCCTCTTTGAAAATTGGGTCAGTCCTTTGAATTAAAATCCTGCTTGGAAACACCTGAAACATTCTTCTTGAAATTGTCCAAGCACAAGGTTTGGTTTTTCTTTATTTTCCTGGAATTCCCCTTTCATCTCCCTGTTCTAAATTACTCATTAAATTCAATGTGAATGTAGACTCATTTGCAAACTGTTTGTTTTGTTGGGGTTTTTTAAGGTTATTTACTGCTCTCTGTTTGTACATCTATGTGAGTGTGTATAAATATCTGTGCATGGAATGTGATTCAGTTTCAGGTTGTGGAGAAAGATTCAAAGGGAGACTGAGACAGAGGGAATTGCCTGGTCAGGAGGGAGGAAGAACTTATTTCTTTGTTGCTACAAGGACATCCAAGGAGCAAGGAGAAGGCATTTCAGACATCCTGTTGCCAGTGGCTGCCAGACTTTGGCTCCCTGGAGAGATGAGGCATCCCAAATATCAAGTGCCTGAACGTGTCCCTCTGTCACCACCAAACCCTGCCTGTCCCAGCTGGCACAAGGGAACAGTTCCTCCCCCTCTGCTGATAGTCAAACAATCCATTAGGGCTTCGCTGAGTGGATCTGACATTTCCCAGGTGTGGATTAACACCCCATCAGGGCGCTGTGGAAATCAGTGAAGATCAGCTCCTTGTTTGTGCCTCACTGCCCATGGCTGCTCCCAGTGAGGAGGAGCCCCAGCACCTGCCAGCCCAGGGCTCAGCGCCTTCCAGAGTGATTTCCCAAGATGCTTGGCTTGCCCTGGAAGGGGTGAAGGGGAAATGGTGGCATGTTGTGAGGTGTTCAGGGATAAGAGGAATGTTTTACTGAAACTACGGGAAAAACAAAATATCTCCAACATTTTCCATGTTAGCGAATTAAGGCATTACTCAATTCTGGCCAGGATGTGCAACAGGACCCATCTCATCCACACATTGCCCTGGTTGTGAAGAGAAAATCATTCCATCACACATGACCTTTGCTAGATTTTTCACAAACTTTATACAGTCAAAATCCAGAGAAATTCATTGGTTCAATGTTCATTGGTCCCAAGTTGCACAGTTTTTAGCATTTGGTTTCCTATTGGTTATTGATCCCTTCACGTGCAATGTTAATTAGGTCCTCGTTCTTCCTTCCCTTAACTCTCCTTTCCCAGACCAGGAGTCTTGGACCATGCCAGAGGTGATATTTGGAGTTGATGTTCATTAATGGTCATTATCTTTTGTGTATCTTATGCGCTACTCCCAGTCTGTTAGACTCTTAAACTCATCAGGCCTCAAGTGGTGAAACAGTCCTTTGAAAAGAAACTTCTACTCCTTTCACCCTGGGCGAAGATGAACAAAAACCCCTGACTGAACTCAGTTTGAAATTGTAGGGGTTGTGTAATTTCCAATAGTAGTTCAAGGTATTCCCACCTTGCCCTGGTTGTTCCTTGGGTTGTGGATTCACAATGTCTTTGGCGATGGAAGCAGGTTCAAGTTCCCTTCCTCTTGTAAGGCTCCTTGTCTTGCACATCACCATGGAAATCGAGCCAGGGCTTGTTTTCCTCCATCCCCTCCCTGGGTAATGCTGAGCATCACTGTTGGGAATGATAAAACTTCTAGAATTGTTTAACTAACTAAGAATTGTGTCATTTGCAACCAATGAACATTGAACCAAAGAATTGCTTTGGGTTTTGTAAGGATAAGTATGGGAAAAATCTAATAAAGAACCATCTGGGCAATGTGTGGATGAAATTATTTCTGTTGCACATCCTGGCCAGAATAAAGTAATGCCTTAATTCTGGATCACTAAAAAAATGCTGTTGGAGAGGGTTTGTTTGTCCTGCAGTTTTGGTGACATCGCCACGATGGTTTTGCTCTGGATTCTCTTCTGTTCTTGGTGCCTCTGCTTATCCAGGCACACTCTGCTCCATGTAAACCTCACCTTACAGCTCCACCCCAAAGCTCTCCTTGTGCTGTTGGCGGCTGAGACCAGTCCCAGCCCTCACAGAATCCCCTGGAAAGGCAGGGAAGCTGCAGATCCCATGCTCTGCTCTGTGGGTGAGAGGAAATTGCCAGAGGAGCCACTTCCTACATAAATGGGGGATCAGTTACAGAGCTGACGGGGGTTAAAGGATAAGAACAACCAGAGCAGATCCAGCAGATCATTCCAGCTCAGTGTCCTGCTGCCAGGACTGGCCAGAAGTAGGTGTCAAGAGATTAACTAAAAAAACCCCATGTAAGATTTTGCACCAGGTGAGCCACAGGTCATGGATGTTTTGAGAAAAGTTTTCTGCCCATAAGTTTGCTCAGTCATTTATCTGTGGGAGCACTGACATGGATTCAGGAGATGAAGGTTCTCTGATGTGCCATGTTGGAGAACAATCCCAGGCAGGATGTTCTGGGCTCCATCCAGCACCTGAAACATCCATCGCTGTTCAGTGTCACTGCAGACCCTCAGGTTACTCAGGATGCCTGCAAGGGAGTGGCAAAGGTGATATCAGCCCTCATGGGCTGTAAATGTACTGGCCTGGCCTGACGCTGGGCAGGTGTGAATGGTTTAGTTGAGGTGTTAGGGCATGGGTTGGACTCAATGGTCTTGAAGGTCTCTTCCATCCTAGTCATTCTGTGATGTGACTCCGCGATGAAAGGCAGCTCAGGGAGGATTTTCTGGTATCTCTGTCTCCTGCTCCACTCTTACTTCTTCTGTCATGGTAGGACACGAAATAGATTGACTCCATGTAGTTGTCAGAAGAGAAAGAAGGCTTTATTTACAATTCCAACAGTTTCTTTTAGAGCATGCTGTGCTAAAAAGGTCTATTATTGGTCCATGGGACTGACACTTCTCTCCATTGGTTAAGGAATAGGAAACAACCCCTGGGGACAGTTGTTATGGTAAAGGGATTGAGAAACAGAGAGAGATGTTTTGAAAAAGAAACTATTGACAGCTTTCCCTTGGGAAAGGAGCTAGCAATAGTTAGCAAGCTAAAATTCTCCCAGGCTCAGAAATATGGAGCCCACACTTCTTCCCTTCCAGCACGTTTTTTGCCAGTCCAAGTGTCTGCTGTTCATTTGCAGCCTGGCCTCATCACTCCATGTGCAAAAACCTGCACTAGGGACTGTCACATTGAGGGGCTTTAACCCCCTACCCTTCACTGGGGCCAAGCTCAGACTGGGGTTTTTGGATCTCTCTCCAAGGGCGCCATGACAGAGGTGGGAGATCTTTGGAGGCCACATCCTTGTGCACCAGCACAGGTGAAGGTCTCAATCCTGCCCTTCTTTCTCCTTGCACTTGGATGCTGTGGGTGTTGTTTCCCCTTTCCCCAACAGCTGAACTTTCTGAACTGGAAATGAGCTCCTGCAGCCTGCAGGGAATGCATTCCTTACCTCGTGCCTCTGAAAGGGGTCAGTAAGGCTCAGGGAATATCCAGGGGCCAAGGCACAGCCCCATCCCACCTGAGCTGACCTTGCTGAAGTCACCAGACGCTTCCCAGGGCAGCTGTACCCCCGCAGAGTTAACTCGCTCCTCGGTTGTTGCAGAAAGCTGCCACAACCTTCCGGAAGTGTCCCCAAGTGGAGAGCCACCAAGAGTCATGGCACACCAACACTGTTGGGGAAGATGAAATAGGAAAGCCTTATAAATATGATTGCTTAGCAAAAGATTTTGAAAATATAAAACCTGTAAGCGAAGTTGAGATGAAGGCGAGCTTTGAGATCGAAGATGCCGAGCCATCAGTTACTGAACAACTGGAAAAGACAATGGCTCAGTCAGCTGAAGAAGCATCTCCCCTGATTGAACAATACCTTTAGCAAATAAGGGGATGTCAGGGTCCAAAGGTCGAGGGACCCTGCAAATGTAGCAGGGAAGAAAAAAGGGTCTAGAAACTAGCTTTTAGGGTTTGAAATGTAACACATATGGTAATGTAGTAATTCCTATAGGCTGTATGTAAATTCTATAGGATTTGTGTCTTGTACTGGTTGGTTAGTGTAAATCAGAATATTCAACACAGAAGGAGAGATAATGTATTGTAACAGGGACTTAACTCTCTTTTTGGGCATGCTTCAGCTGTGGCTGGCAGCTGAAGCAAAGCTCTGATACCCACGACCTGTGCCATAAACCACGTGTTTCAAGAGCTGCCCTGGACTCCAGAGATCTCTCATTGCCCTCCCTGACAGCCCCCTAACAGCCTCCTACACAACACCATCACTCAACACTCACACCGGACAGCTATGGTAAATCCCTCGGTGGTGAGAAAGGAAAGAGTCTTCATGCAGGGTTCCACGGAGAGGTTTTATTCCACCTTCACCTGAAGGAGTCCTGGGATGAAGACAGGAGCACGAGTGAGGGACCAGGGTTTATATATGGGGTGGAGTTGGGAACAGGAGCCAATGGGGGAGGGAGAAAGTGGTGCAGAGTCGGGGCAAGGTACAAGGAGAACCAATGGGGGAACAGGGGCAGAACATGGGCGGGGAATTGCACCAAATCAGGGCCAATGGGGCCTCGAGGAAGGGAGAACATTTGAGGGGAAGGACATAAAAGGGAGAAAGGGGTGGGGAGGCCAATGGGCCAATTGGGAGAGCAGAATTGGGGTACATTTGAATAACAACCAAAGAACTCTGGGGGAGGAGGCAGCTTCTCCTCCTAACATGAAGGGACTTGTCCTGATTAAGGGACTTGTCCTGATTAAGGGACATCCCTCCAAAGGAGCCTCAGGTGCTCTGGTTTAGGAGGTGCACTGGCCTCCACACTTGGGAACACAAACCAGCTCTGCCCTGCACTCCCATCAGTGCCCTTTGAAAGCCCTGATTTTCCCCCTCAGCTTCCTAGCACCCCGCTGTTCCTTCTGGCACAGCGCAGGGTGGATTCTGTCATTTAAAGCCATGGGGAGGCAAGGCCTTAAAACAACAAACCAACTCAAATTCAGGCACTTTGTGATGGGCGTGAAAGTTTATTCCTTCCCTGCCTGNCAAGAGCTGCCCTGGACTCCAGAGATCTCTCATTGCCCTCCCTGACAGCGCCCTAACAGCCTCCTACACAACACCATCACTCAACACTCACACCGGACAGCTATGGTAAATCCCTCGGTGGTGAGAAAGGAAAGAGTCTTCATGCAGGGTTCCACGGAGAGGTTTTATTCCACCTTCACCTGAAGGAGTCCTGGGATGAAGACAGGAGCACGAGTGAGGGACCAGGGTTTATATATGGGGTGGAGTTGGGAACAGGAGCCAATGGGGGAGGGAGAAAGTGGTGCAGAGTCGGGGCAAGGTACAAGGAGAACCAATGGGGGAACAGGGGCAGAACATGGGCGGGGAATTGCACCAAATCAGGGCCAATGGGGCCTCGAGGAAGGGAGAACATTTGAGGGGAAGGACATAAAAGGGAGAAAGGGGTGGGGAGGCCAATGGGCCAATTGGGAGAGCAGAATTGGGGTACATTTGAATAACAACCAAAGAACTCTGGGGGAGGAGGCAGCTTCTCCTCCTAACATGAAGGGACTTGTCCTGATTAAGGGACTTGTCCTGATTAAGGGACATCCCTCCAAAGGAGCCTCAGGTGCTCTGGTTTAGGAGGTGCACTGGCCTCCACACTTGGGAACACAAACCAGCTCTGCCCTGCACTCCCATCAGTGCCCTTTGAAAGCCCTGATTTTCCCCCTCAGCTTCCTAGCACCCCGCTGTTCCTTCTGGCACAGCGCAGGGTGGATTCTGTCATTTAAAGCCATGGGGAGGCAAGGCCTTAAAACAACAAACCAACTCAAATTCAGGCACTTTGTGATGGGCGTGAAAGTTTATTCCTTCCCTGCCTGCCCCCCACCAAAAAAAGACTTTCCCCAAATCTACAGGCTTTTGAAATACATTGAGAATGTTGACAGTGCTTTGTCTGTTCTGATAAACCTCAGTGAAGGAGTGTTTCATTCAGTTGGTTTTCACCTTATTCCAGTCATTATTCTGGTGTGATCATGCAGCTCAGGGGATGTCTCTAAATCCAGAGTGTCTGAGTGTCTGAGGGGTGTTTAATGAGCCACACAACCCTACACAGGGGGAAGTTGCTGGGAGCTCTTTTTGCAGCTAGGAAAGCATGGGACAGACTTTCCTCTTTTTTTTTTTAATCATTAAGGAAGGAAAAGACCTCTAAGATAGTCAAGTCCAACCATTAACCCAGCACTGCCAAGTCCATCATAAAACCATTTCTCCAAGCATCAAATCTGCACTGACTCAGGGACATAAGAGAGTGACAGAGCCAGGAATTCAAACCGAGTGCCAAGCTGGTCCCTAACATCCTGTCCTATTAATTCAAGGTGCTTCATTCTCTCCTGTATCCAGAGATAAAAGGGTTTGGAAACCCCTGGGTCCTGCTCTCTCCTGTCTGCAAAAAAACCAACAGTTGTGCCTTCACACTGCACCTTTAAAAGGACAAATGTTTCCCTTCCTGCACCCCAGGCAGCAGGAGGGGTGAGAGCAAAGGCTCTGGAAGAGGGTTCAGAGTGGAATCCACGGGAGTGTTCATCCATCAGTACGAGGGGATTGAAATGGAGTGAGCAAAACTGGATTCATTAGCTGGCAATTAGCTCTAAATTGATGATCATATGGTACAACTGAGCTTGGAAGGGAGAGGTGGATCTGCCAGCTGGAGACAACAAAATCTTTGGGGATTGATCCCTGCTGCATGGGGCAGGATTTATGGGGCAGATCAGTCCAGCTTTGTGTGTTCTGGACACCTGAGAAAAATGTTGGCTCCAGTACTGTCAAGAAAGGGCTTTGGACAGGAAGAGGGGGACAGTGGTTTCTTTTTTTTTCTTGAGTCCATAGAGAATTGCAAGACCAAGCTGGCCCACCCAACTGCAATCCCAGCATTTCAGTAATTCCAGTCACTTAATAGCCCTGGGGATTTCCCAATCCCAGTTTCTTCAGAGGCCAGCCCAGCCAATCTGCTGCCTCATCCCAGCAGCTCTCCAAATCCAGGTGGCTCCCAGCTCTGGTGGCACTGCCATCTGTAGTTCTGGCCAATGCAGCCTGGGCATCAGGAGTGATTTCCTTCCCTACCACACCTCCCTCCTCTCTAATTCCCCTCATCCTGGCTTTTCCTGACTCCCCCTCAGCCCAGAGCAGGTCCAGGTGTTTGGCTGAGCCTGGAACACTCTGGAGTATCCGGAGTGTAGCTTTGAGCAGAGGGAGAGGCAGCATCCCATTGCTGGATGTTGCATCTCCCCCCTGCCTCTCCTCCCTGTCTTTAAAGGACCAGAGGAGGGCTTTTATTCAGAGCCAGCTCCCAAGAGCAGCTCAGAGCAATTTATGGACCCTCGAAGCCATTGCCAGGCAACCTGATGCTTGAGGCCTCTTTCCCAGCCTTGGAGAGGAAGAATGTCTCCCTCCCTCCTGCTGCCAGGCCTTTCTCTCTCAACTCCCCTCCTCCTTCTCCTCCTGCAGCTGAAGACAAGCACCCAAAACTCTCCTGCTCTGTGCCAATGTCCTCGGCTCCCTCCCACCCAAAGCATCTGCTGCTCCAGAGCCCAGGTCCTACTTGTTCTCATGCTGGGGGCAAACACACCTCAGTTCCAGCTTCAAACAAATCTCTGCCCAGCCAGGACATCTCTGGTGGCTGCCACAAGCCACCAGCCCAAGCAGTTTTGCAGCATTTCGTGCATCTGGAGACATCCTTCTCTCTCACAGCCCTGCTCAGAGAGGGCCTTCACCCAGAGGGTGGCAAAGCAAGGCTGGAGACAGAGTCCTGGTCCTTCAACAGAGGTTGTCCCCACCACCCTGAGGAGCTGAAGGAAGACGGAGCCTGATGACATGTGGGGCTGGGATGAACGGAGAGTGTGTGAAAGAAAGGGTGCAGAGAGAGCAGATACTGGGGGAAGGGGAGAAGTTAATCATGAATATTGTCCTTGCAGGTTACTGATCTCCCTTTCACATGGACTCCCTGGGCTGGAAACCTAGCAAGCATAAGCCTGAGGAGAAAGATATAAAATGAGTGGGTGTTGTAGTCATTAATTTGTGGTTCAGTCTAGAGGCAGCCATCAATTAAACCTCAGCCACTGCAGGCTGAGCACCAGCCAGGTCCTGTTTCCCTGGGCACAGAGCAGAGAAAATAGATGGTCTGGAAACACCTACATGCCAGGGGTAACAGAGGCACTGCCCAGCCCTGAGGGCAAAGCTCTGCTTGGCTCCCATGGCACAGCTGTCCTTGAACACACCCAGGCTCTGCTGGGGCAAACTGGGCCATGGATGTGGGGTTCTGTGTGAGCCCCTTAGAAATCCCATCCCTAAATGTCAGTCCCTCAAGCCAGGCTGGTTGACTCCTGCATACAGCCGAGATGAATGCTCCTGGTGGTCCATCCATCCCAACGTGCCTTTCCAATTATTCCCATCCCTCCAGGCCCCTAGTGACAGACTCTTGCCATTAGCTATGATGGAGAGGGCCGTTGCCCCTACACGGGCACACTCCTGTGCTAGAGAGGCTCTGGGAATAATGGGAGCAATGAAATAAATGAAATAAATCACCCAAAGAGCAAGTGGCTGTGATGAATTAGGAGGTGTTAAATGCACAGAGCAGACGGGGCACTGCCAGCCCTTTTCCCCCAGCAAAGCCACGAAGACAATGAGCTCCGGGGCTTGCAATGCCTGTAATTCCCTTTTCACATTCTGCCAGGAGTGCTCCCAGTGCCACTTTGTTGATGGAATTTGTCAGCCACCATTCTGGAGATCGCCGAGCTGCTTCCGCTGCCTTTATTGCGGAGCTTGTGCGAGGCAATCCCGAAGCATCTGTATTCATTCCAGACAGCATTAGGTAGCTGATGATTCAGCCAGCTGCCAGCAGATAGCTGCTCTCTCCTTGAGATGACTGAGTAACACAGGAATAACCTGAGTATTTTGTTCCCCTCTGGGTTTATTTATTTATTTCGGGTGGATCCCATTTATCACCGGCGCGCAGGAGCCAAGCTCCGAGCTCTGGCGTCCCCTCGGGCATGGAGAGCAGGGCAAGGCTGCTCCTCATCTCCTTTAGACAGATTTGTCTTACCCACTGGAGAGGAAACCTCGCTGTAGCTGAGGAGCAGGGCTGGTGGATTGGAAGTTGTGTGTGGGGAAAGAAAAACAAGGGGTTTCTGGCTATGGATACAAGTGTGAGAAGGGGAAAAGATGGAAAAATCAGGTGGAAAGAAGGAAGAAGTGATGCCTTGCCAAGGATGACCTGAAACAGAGGCTGGACAGAGCTAGTGAATAAAGTAGGTATTTATTAAAAGGCCTCCAGGATTCACCTTGGGCAGCACAAGAGCCTGACCAGGGCTACACCCAAGGTGGACCCAAAATGGTCACAAAATGGACAACTGGTCACGAGATCTTACATTTTTATAAGTTTTGGTCCAGTTGCATATTGGGGTTTAATTGTCCAATTACAGCTTCAGGCTGTGAGGTCTCATCCTTCTTATTCCCCCCTCCAGCCCACCCTTGTTTGTGCTTTTGGGCCTGAAAGTTGTCCTTGGTCTTCAGCAGGAAAAGAGTTTGGTCTCCCTCCTCTGTGAAGAGACCTGACTAACACTCAATGTGAGGCTCAGAATTACATCCCTAGGCAGCACAGAATCTGAAAAACGTGAAAGCTAAACCTTAAGGCGTCAGAAGGAGCTCTGTGCATCCACAACAGGCTGGTGTAGTGGATGCTGAGGGTCTCTGGGTGTGTGGAACCTTCTGGAAGCAGGCAGGGGTGAACAGTGGCAGCAAAGTGGGAATTGTCCCTGCTCTTGAAAGGCTGGGCTTGCCTGGCGTGTCTGCTGGGACATCAGTGGGTCACAAAGCCCTGAGCCTGCTCTGGAGCCTGCAGAAGTCTGGAGCAGAGAATGGAGGCATTCCTGGTAACTCTTCCAGCCTGCAAGTTCAGCTTCTTTCCTAAGCCCTTGGCCTCGCCCCCATCTCCACACTGTGGAAGGAGATAGGGAAATTTCAGGCCTCCTGAGAGAGGTGTCTGAGATAAGTGGACTTGAATCACCCTAAAGCAGCTCTGATTTCTCTGTGCTGATTACAGAGGGAATTTGATGACAGCTTAGACCAGACAAGAGCCACAGAGCAGCCCTGGATCCAAGCTGCAGTCACAGCTCCTCTGCCCCCACTCTGGGCACTCAGGGTTTTTCCTACCTTTTCTCTGGGAGCCATAAACCAATTTCTGAAAGTCTGGTTGTCCGTTTCCTGTGCTCCACCAGTGACCACAGCCACAAGAAAAACTTGCCCTGTACTCAGGACATTTTTCCATGGGAGGACACTCAGATTTTCTTCATTTCTCTCACTCCCCAGGTTTGAGACTGATGTCTTTCCAAACACCACAGGGGTGCAAGAGGGAAAAACATACTTCCCTTGGATCATCAGCAAGGCCAACCTATCACTGACGATTCCCAGGAATTAATCAACATGCCAAAACTTGGACATGGGCACAGGGCATCAGGAAAAGGAGCACCCTGTCATCATGGCCAGTGTATGTTGCCAGAGGAGGTGCAGATCCCACATCCCAGGGGCTGTTGAGAGGGTTATTCCTCCCATGACTGTCCCAGGGGTGAAGTTCATTTTGGTCGTTCCATGTGGTCAGAGTTCATGGGTCTGAGACACCCAAGGCAGAAAGGAAACCTCTAAGAGAGCAGGTCCTTATCTCCATCCCCATTTCAAGACAGAAAAACTTGAGTCTTATACCCTAAACCACCTTTTCCCTTGAGATATTCCTACATGGAAGCCTGAGGACATTGCTAGAGCTCTCAGGGACAGAGAAAAGGGTTTGGTAAATTCCTTCTGAGATAACCTGAAGGCTGGAGGATCTCCTTCCACATCCACGTCCTTGCACTGACTCTTTTTCTGACCTTTCCTCATCAACACAGGTTGAATTTCCTTTCCAGAGGGCAAAAGTGGAGTTGTCCCCCAGGGTCAGGCAGTGATGGGTCACAGCCCAGCTCTTCTGTCCACCCTTGCATTTGCTGGAAGGAAAACTCCTCCCCTCTGCGAGGCAGGAACAGAAGGGAGAAGATGAAAGGAGGAGAGAGAGGGAGCATTTCAGGCTTGTAATTCAGTTACAGCAGGGAGAATCAATTCGCCGCAGCTCAGGGGCCTGTTTGTTTCTGCAGGAACAGAGGAATGAGTCCAACAAGGGTGGTGTGACGAGCCTGCTGCTTCATCCAAAAGGCAGGGGAGGATGCCAGGTCAGCCCTGCCCCAGGGGCTGCCTCAAACCCAGGCTGTTGCATCCTGCACATAGGTGAGGTGGGGTTAAGGAGGGGGGAGCGTGGTAGCCCTGGGACCAGGCATGCTGTGAAAAAAAACCTGATTTTGTCAAGGTTTTCTCTGGCTGAAAAGAGTGCTACAACCTCTTGGGGATTCTGGAAACCTGAAAGAGCATTTTTGATGGCTTGGAGGAGGGAGCATCTGAATGGGATTGCTCGTGGCTAAGCTGAAGGGACGTGGAAACCTTGTTTGCTTCAGGCAGCTGAGAAAATTAAGTTAATCCAGGCTCAAAATTTATCCAGAAATGTACAACAAGAGCAGAGAGAGAGGATAATGGGGAGGACGTGTGGGGCAGAGGGTGGGTTGTGTCCCCCAGCAGTCCCTCTCCTTCCAAGAGATAGGTGGGCACTTGTCACTTCTCTTGTCTGTGACCTGCCCTGGCCACCAACCTCCATCAGGACAGATGCAGTGCTCAGGACTGAGGACCCAGAATTCCACCCAAATTCTATTAACTCTCAAAATCTGCCCAGAATATTCCTGAGGAATATTCAGGAATGTGAAACTGGTGATGTTCCTGGCTTTGGGAGACAACCCTACCCCTGGCTGGGCAGCTCTGTTCTGTGTCCCCTGCACTTGACGGTGACTGACAGATACCAAAAAGGATGGAAAAGGAGCAAAAGCAACACCAGATTTGAAGCACAAAGGGCTGGAAGGTCCCAGGTGGTTGGACCTGGCTGAAAACCACCAGGCACTGCTGTCACCCTTCCCACTGAACCTCCCTGGAAAGGGAAGAATGGAACCCATTCCCTTTCCTTGCCCTTCTTTAAGGCAGGCAGGGCCATCCCAGTGCCCAGGGCATCACCTGGCTGGTGGCACCATGGGGTCACACAGGACAGGGGGAGGATGTGCTGGGAGCTCAAGAGCTCCTAAACTGCTCAGGACTGCAGGGCTCTGGAGGGACAGGGGGTCACAGCTGCCTTCCTGTGAAGAGCCTGAACATATCCAAGGACTGGAGTTATCCAGCATTTCTGGTTTGTGAAGAAGGAGCAGCGCAAAAGATAAAGGCAGAACAGTGGAAAAAAAATGTGGGTGCTGCAGGAGCAGGTGGGAAATCACCAATACCTCAAATTCCCTGAGTTGTGGGAAAGATGGAGAAGACTCCTAGGAGCTTGGCCCAGCATCTCACTGTGCTACCTGCAACACAAAACCTTCATTCTGAACATACTGTTGAAAGCACCAACAGTTTTAATCTCAAGAAAGTGCACGAAGACAAAGCAGGAGTGAACTTCCTTTGACCAGCACCCATTTTTTTTTTTTTTTCCTTCTTTTTTGGAGCATTTCTTATTCAAGCATTGCAGCTAAGGATGGGAACTTCAGCCTTGCAGGGGCAGGTTGTTGACCATCCTGCTGTTCTCAGTTTATTCTTGCCTTGTATTTAACTTAGCCCTGAGAGTACTGGAGTGACTCCCTGACAGAGTGTTCAGGATGGAAAAATCTAGAGATGCCCACTGGAGCTCTTAAAACCAAGGACACAACACTGAGCTGTTGGCTGCTCCTCAGAGTCAGTCTGTAGCTTGATATCACTCAGTCCTAGGAAAAAAAAAAAAAAAAAAAAAAAAAAAAAAAAAAAAAAAAAAAAGATTCTCTNAAAAAAGGGAAGTTGTCTCCCAAAATGCGTTACAAGCACTCTCTCTGGTACAGTGTCCGTGGGTATAAAGCAACAGCTCCAGGGCTGTCCCTTTTTGTCACAGACAGCAGATCCTCTGGGAACTTAGGTGGAGACTGTGGGGGAAATTTCCCACATCAGGGCACTTTGGGAAGCTGAAGGTGAAAAACATTGCAGTTGGGACTGGAAAAAAGCCCCACCAAGCTCTTTCAGAGCTGCCTCCTTCCCCTGAGGGGCACCTGGTGGCCTCTGCTAAGGAGACAGTCACAATGATAAACTTCTGAGGCCTTCTTGTAGTGACCTGGCTGGCCA
>WBMY01012605.1:458977-481112 GCA_013397315.1 Donacobius atricapilla | reverse complement strand
AAAAAAAAAAAAAGGAATTCCTTCAATCTGGCGCTTTCATCCTGGGCGGAAAGAGAAGGATCAGCCCCTTTCTCCGCCTTTGTCCCGCAGGCAGGGAGCTGCGGACCCCGCCGAGCCCCCAGCCCCGCTGCTCCCCATCCCCGGCAGCTGCGGGATTTGGGATAACTGCGGTGCAGGGTTCCCTCTACTGGCCTGAAAACCCCACGGCTCCCAGCCCACGGAGGGTTTCAGCGCAGGGAAATGTCTGCTTAGGAGAATCCAAGGGGAGCGCTGGCTCCGGAGGGTCCCTGACCTCCCCCCAGTGTCAGGACAAGACTCCTGCCCCGGGCAGCTTCCATTCCCCCGGCACTGAAGCTCCTGATCCTTTCCCCGTGGCTCTCCAGAGCTGCCCTTTCCAAGTAATTCCTGCCTGTTTCTGTCCAATTTAGCAATGCTGCTCTCCTCCTCATGCAACACAAATCCCACATGTGCAAGGAAGACACAGGTGACCAAAACCAAAATAAAACATCTTCTGTGTGCAGCCAAAATTCAGGTCTGGACATCCCTGGGAGCAGCTGGGGATAGCCAGGAGGGTCACAGGCAGTGGATATCCAGGACCTGACCGTCCTGCCTGGGATGAGGGACATTTCCCTGTTGTCCTTCATGCCACAATCCTCTGGGAGTGTTTCATGAAAGGAAAAGGTGATGCAAAGGGAACCTATCTCAGTCTCTAGGAAATGCTAATAAAGAAAAGAAAGATTGAAAAAGAAATAAAAGTGAATGTTTTAACTTCTCTGAAAGGTGTTTAACCAGCCCAAGCAGAAGCACAAGGTCTTAGAGATCAGGACATGGAACAACTAACACAAATAAAAGGGAAACTCCAACCCTGTGATTGCACCCCACTGTCTCTGCTCCATCCTTTGTCCCACTCATGAACACCTATCTCTCCCCTCTCCTCTTCCAACCTCTGTCATTATTATTATCAAAGAGAAATTTATGAAGAGCTCGAGGCATTGGTGATTTCCTGGATTTCAATATAACTTCTTGCAATCTTAAGTGAACAGCTTGGTTGCTTCTGCCTGTCGGGGAATTTAAATTGCAAATTGAATAGTGAAATGCAGCAGCCAAGGGTCTGTGTCAGTGACTTTGGAGAGCAGAGATATCACTTAGCAACTGCAGGCAGAGAGGGATGGAGGCCGCAGTAAACATGGCAGCGAAGGATCTGGATTTTGGGACCCCCCCCTTGCCCCTGGGATGCCAGAAGAAATAATCCATTAGTGAGCTGGGGGTGTGACGTGTGAAGGAAACACCGGGATCCTGGGTGTGCTCGGCCTGGCAGCTTGCAAGGGGAGCTGTTTTCTGTGTCAGCACCTCCTCCAGCAGGTGACAGAGAAGGCAGGGCTGGGTTGTCCCCAGAGCAGCAGTGAAATGGCCAGAGCTGGCAGCCACTGGAAGAAATTCCCAGTTTCAGCTGGAAATAAGGACAAAATCTTCACAATTTGGCCAAGCAGCAGCACTGGGGCCCACACAGGTGATGCCAGCTCTACATGAGAAATCTTTTGCCACTTGTGGGCGAGGAATATCCCAGATTTGAAGGTGTCCCTGCTTGGAGCTGGAGGTTGGACCAGACACCTCTAGAGGTCCCTTTCAACCTGTGCTATTCAACAATGCCATCCAATGTCTCTTTTTCTTTTTTAATTAAAGATGTTAAAAACTGACTTCCATACTGCCCAAATTTATAACAGAGAAGAGTCTTGAGGAATCACTTAAGCCTTCTCCTGCTTCTGGCAGGTTGAGGAACATCCAAAACTGTGCTGTCACCTCTTTATCGGGGCTTTTCTTGCAGGGAGGGACATTCCACATCCCCCATGGACGTTCTGCTTCTATCTGTGTTGTTAGGAAATGTTTTCCAACGTTAGTCTTGCCTAAATGATCTTCAGCAAACTTTCAACCCACTGGCTTGAAGTTACTGCTTAAAAACACAAACCCGCAGTGCAGCCACCATTTAAAGGCACAGCAAACTCCAATATCCTGCAGCAGGGGATTCCACCAGCCTGCTGTGCTCTGAATTAAAATTGACAATGGCTCTTAATGGAGAATCCAACTGGCCAAGAGGGAAGGGAATCTCTTGTCAGTTCTCTCTGATCACAGCCCCTGAAACTTGGAGAAATCATCATTCACCTCCACCTCATCCTAAAGATCTCCAATAAGCAGAAGCAGAGCTCTGTGACTCAGTGAACCTTGTCCAACACCCTGTGATCATGGACATCTTCCCTGAAGAAATTCCACAGGTGAGATTTCCCAGAGTGATTTCCCTGTAGGACCTGTTGAAGGAGTGAAATAGGCATTGTTCAGGAGCTGTTAATCTCATTCTTTCCATGGATCTATTGCCAGGTGGGTTGGATTGCTGCATAATAGTGGGTTTTCCTCCCTACAAATGGATGAAGAAGGAGGAAGGTGCCTGCAGTGCTTATTTCCAAAAAAGCTTTAGGAAAACAAGCCCCAGACCATATATCCCAGACAGGGAAGTGACCACAGCACTGTGGGCCCGGAAGCTGTAGGAACTCACAGGAAAAGGCCTGACAAAGTAACTGGAGCCAATGGAAAATACTGTATTTTGGGAAGTGCTACAGTCAGCAGGGAGGATTTGTCTCCACTGGGGCTGTGCTGAAGCTATTTCTTGGTGTTCTCTTTGGGGTCTACTCTTAGTGCCAGAACAATGTGTTCCTGAGGAGAACAGGTCCAGGAAATCTTGGCAAGGAGTTTTTGGGTGAGGATCAAAGGCCAACAGCCACTAAATCTTAGAAGTATAGAATGGTTTGGGTCAGAAAGGACCTTAAAGATCACCTGGTTCCACGATGGGCAGGGGTGCCACCTACTAGATGCACATCCAAGGCTATTCAGGGAGTATTTCCTGTATTTCTCCAATGTTCCAGAATAGTGCTCTAACATCAAATTATTTCCCCCATTGTAAAAAATAGGTTATGACTTTAAAGGAGCAGGGATATTTCTCTGTCCATCCCTCATCCCCACAGGTACAGCACTGTTTGCTGCCTGGCCTCAAATGCTGGCATGGGCTCAGCTGTAGGAACAAGAAAGTCTCACCCCAGAACCAACTGCAATTTCCCAGTCAGTGCTAAATTCCCTTAAATCCCACACTTCCCCTGGAAGGGTGTTGACATTTACTCAGCTGCTTGTCAAATGTCTGGAGATGTGAACGTCTCCAACAAGGGCTGTTGTCATGAAAGGAGGACAAAGACAGGTAGTTAGCACCATTTGGGGAGAGGTGTCTGGTGAGAGGGTGTTTTGTGTGTGCCTTTCCCGAGGAAACAGTTGGTGCCAGGGTAGCACATCAGATGGCAGAGGAGTTTTGTGGGATAAGCAGAGAACATTTGGATGTGGAAGACCAGCAGAGATGTGGAAAATTCCCCATCCCTGTCATTCATTTTCTTTCATGAAAAAAGGACTTGACAGGAGGCTGCAGATAGGTGGGTTTGGTCCCTTCTCCCAGGTAACCTGAGAAAAGGATGAGAGGAAATGGCCTCAAGTTGTACCAGCTAAGGTGGAGACTGGATATTAGGGGAAATTCTTCACTGAAAGGTTGATCAGGCATTGGAATAGGCTGCCCAGGGAAGCAGTGAAACTACCAGCCCTGGAAAGGGTTCAAAAATATGTGGATGTGGCCCCTGGGGACATGGTTCAGTGATGGCCTTGGCAGTGCTGTTTAATGGTTGGAGTCAGTGACCTTAGAGTTTTTCCAAGCAGTGGTTCTGTGATCCTGTGAGGCATCAATGACACTCAGGTTTGGCTCACCCAGCCAAATTCATTGTTCCCAATCACAGCTCCTGAAATGGGGGGGAAGCAGAAGTTTCCAGGAACCAGCATCTTTTCTGTTTCAGGATGAGCTGAGTTCTTTCCTCGTGGTGTAACCCTTAGGAGCTCATTATTCTTGGTGCCCTTCATTTCCCACGGTGAGAACACCATTCCTGTGATTTCTTTATTGAGCCTGCATCTTGGGCTGTTTTTCATCCTCCATGAACATCTCCAGGTGAGAGAGCTCTTCACACCACCCTTCACAAACCACCTCGATATGAATTATATCCCTGTCCCCAGAAATTCCAGTCCTTAACCCTGACCCTTCAAGCCCCACAGCAGCCTGTGGGAAGTGGAACAACATCCTAGGGACCTTCAGAGACCCTGGCACAGACCCCACCATGCCCATGGAGCATGTAGAACCCCACGTCCATATGTGTGGCATCACTGGGGAGGTTTGTGCAGGCATGGGGAGTGCTCTGTGCTTGGGCTGGCGTTTCCGAGCCTTGTGAATTTAAATCCCCTACGTCTCATTTTCCAAGACCCAGCCTCTAACAGAGGGGCTCTTTCCCTGCAGGCTGAGGTTAATTGGCTTGTGCTTTTAAAAGGATAAAGCTGCGGAGGCTCGGAGGCTTGGAGTCAGGGCTGTTCTCCAGATTTCCATTATAATCTACATTGCAGGAAAATAGCTTTCCTGATCAAATCATCTGTCCTCTCTGAGCAGGGGATAAAGAGCTGGTGATGTGGGAAATCTGCAGATGGGGAATCTGCAGTGTCTCTGCACGACCTTGCTGGACAGAGGAGAAAGAAGAGGCAAAGACTTTTCTCTGCTGGGAGGAAATGTGGGAGAGGTGCACAACAGCAGAGAGCAGAATTAGGGCCATTCCTTAGCTTGGTGTCATGCGCCTCTTGAAAAAAAAAACAAACAGGAAAACAAGATGGTGCACGAGACTGGGAATTCTCTGGGAAATGATGTGAGTCCTGGGACCAAGCCCAAAGAATGATTAAAACTCGTGGCACTCCTGGCTCTTGAAAACTGTCTGAACCTTGTCCAGTTCTAAGACAGGTCTCAAACAGCTGTGGGAGAGAGGAAGCAAGAGGTGGCAGTGGGGCCTCCCCAGAGCCAGGACTGCTGTCTCAAGCTTGTAGCTCATTCCCCAGAAAGCCTGGAATATCCCCTTTCCTTTCAGGACTGGTGGATATTTCACAAAAGCAGCAGCAGCCTGAAGGAAGACAAACCAAGAGTGAGGACGAGGACTGGAAAGAAGCACAAAGTTTTTCCCCTCTTCATTCATCACCTGTGAAAAGGGAACAGCAAGATTCACTTCCCAGATTTGTCTACTTCAAACCCTTGATTTTGATCTTTTTCTTTGATTTTTCAAACTCGACTGGTCAGACACCTGTTTTCCAGGCAGCCTTCATCCCAGCAGAAACTGCAGGGAAAGCTTTTTTCCCAGACACACACAGCCCTCCTGGTCCTTTCAGCTCCCATCTCTAGGAATTCTCTCCAATGCACTTGGCCTTGCGCACTTGGCACCTCAACATCCCTGTGGGTTCCCATCCCAGACCCAGCTCTCACAAGCACACAGCACCTTCTATACATCTTTTATGGCACAGGAAGAAAGTTCTCTCAAAGAGGTTCATCTCACCATTCCAGCTCTCCTGAAAATTCCTTCTTCTAAATTTCTAAAAATTATACAAAGAAAATTTCTTTAGAAATGGATGGGACCAAAACACTCAAAAGCTCCAAGCCTGTGGTGAAATTGCTCATCTAGCTGGGTTTTTCCAGGTCTGGTTGTGATGGCTGCGACCTATTTCCCATAGAAAAAGAGGAGTGACTGGCAGTCTCCAAGTCTCTGGGAAGGAAACTGCTTTACTCCATCCCCTGTGTGGAGATGGCCTTGGAAAAGAGGAGGATTCTTTGCATTCCGTGTGCAGAGGGATGCAAAGCTCAGAGTCAGGTTTGCCTGGAGCACCTTCCCTTGAAGTTTCTTTTCTGAGGCCACCAGTTCTGAGTGACTAGAAAAGTGAGTTAAATATTAGGCGTTTAAGGGCCAGGCTGGGTGGGGCTCTGAGAACAAGAATGTCCCTGCCCATGGCAGAGGGCTTGGAATGAGCTGATCTTTAAGATCCCTTCCAAACCAAAACATTCCATGATTCTGTTCCATGGAAAGGGACTCAGTTTTCCTTTCTCCTCTAGCTCTTACCTGCCACACACCCAACAGCCACATGAACCAGCACTAAAACTGACAAAAGTTGTGCCAGGTGCTACAAGTGGACAGGAAATCCTCTCCTCCTGAGCATCCCCCCCATCTACTGACACCCAGAACTGCCACCCACCTCCCCTCTGCTGCTCAGCACTCCAGGGAACTGCAATCCAAAGGCCAGCTCCACCCCATCTTCCCCATCCACTCTGTAAGCCATGCCTAGGATTGGGAGGAAAAACAGATGTTGAGATTTCTCCCTCTCCCATAACTGAATATTCTCACTTGCCGAGCTTCTGCCCATAAAGTTTACAAGATGTTTGTCACAGGGGTGATTTGTATCAGAGAGGATGTTTACCTGTGGTAAATCAGAGCCTGCTTCTTTGTGTTCTCCTGAAATTTCAATTACTGAAACTATTCTTTTATTTCTTGCTTTGCTGTGTGTTTTTCTCATTTAGACAATGAGCGCCACCGTTCAGGTTTGTTCCTGTGTGACATAAGGTTTTATATGACCCTCATTTTGCCTCGATGCTTTATGCTCTGCCTGGATGTATTTTTCTCTCTGTATTCCCATTTTCTATTTTGAGGTATTTTATAACACCTTCTCCCGAGGAAATTGCTGCTGCAGCTCCAGGTAGGGTTGTTTGGGTTCAGGAACAGGACTGTAAGCTTTATGAAAGGTTACAGCTCTTTCCCATCCATGGTGCATCACTTTCTGACCTGAACTGCCACGTTCCACCCCTGCTGGGAAAGGTCGTCAGGGCTCAAAAAGAGAATTTCAAGGGAGAGCACTGTCAGGGCAGTTTAAGGCTGTGTGCTCTGCACACCTGGAGAAATGCTTTGGTTATGCTGTGGGGACTTGGCTGCAGAGACTTACTGAGCAAAGGACTGATGCAGCCCCCAACCCCAACAGGGAAAGCTCTGCCTGTTCACTAGGACTGATGCAGCATCCATGGCAAACAGGAGGATTATTCCTTTTATCAGTTTCCTGGCTTGTAAAACTATTTCCTTCTCCTGGTTGAGTAAGCTTAATAACCATGCCTGGGGTGTAGATCAGCTGTAAAATCAGGAGTCTAACCTGGCACGACCTGGCTACTATAGCAGTAGTAGTTATGAAATGCTGACCCTGAGATCAGCTCAGCTGGTTGGAGCATGGTGCTGATAATGCCAGGACTGGGGATCAGGTCCCTGTGTGGGCCATTCACTCTAGAGCTGGGCTTGATGATCCTTGTGTGTCCCTTCCAACTCAGAATATCCTATAATTCCATGTCCAGGCCCAGCCTGATTGGTACCTAAGTGCTACTTTCTCTTTCTTAGTCCTTTTGACATTTTTCAGGGGCTCTGCCATCAGAGCTTTCCACTCTCACACCCATTTTCACATGGTTTCCTTGCAGCTTTTGAAAATTAAAACAAAACCAAAACCAAAGCACTATTATTTTGGCCAAGAAATCAATTTGTTCTAATTATTGTGGTGCTTAACAATCCCTACTCCGTTTTGGAGCATAACTCTGACCATAGCACACCTTGGCCCCTTGCCTGCAGTTATTGTTGTCTGAGATAATGTTTATGATTGAGTTCAGCGAGTTGTGCATTTCCTTATCTTTCCACATGTCTGTGAATGCCAGTATTTGGAGTCAATCCAGCAGAATCCCAGGATGATTTTTCATAGACAAGCCAACAAGAGAATATGAAAAGGGAAAATGTGATGGCAAGGGCAAGAAGATGAAATTTCTTCCACAGATGCACCGCGTTTGATAAACCCTGGGCATTGCAAGCTCTGAATTGTGGGGTCCAGAAAGGACCTAAACAAGACACAAAAATATCCCTTTGTGAACTGGGACATAATGGGAAATCTTGTCCTGCTGTGTCCTCTCTGCAAACATAGAAGAGTAGAAATTAGCTCTGTAAAAGAAACTTTGTATCAATGAAGCAAATTATTGTAATATAGCTGGATTTCTCATCGATTCTAGTGTATTGAAGTCATTCTAGAGGCAGGAACATCAGTAGTTGTGGTTCTCTGAGCTGTTGTGCAAACTTCGGGGTATCCTTAAATGATGTTCCCTATTCCATCAGCCAAGTTGGGATGTCAGTAGAGACTGAGCAGAAATATCTGCTATCACCACGTGAAAAGTGCTTTGAGGTCCTGATGTGAAGGAAATGAAAGATGAGCAAAGCATCTTCCTCACTAAACTCCTTAGCCATGGTAATTCTACACGGTCATCATTCACAGGAAGAATGTTTTATTTGGGAAGGAATAATCACATCTTGCTGCCAAAACATGAAATCCAATTATGCTGTGAACTAAAGGCTGTTTTAAAGGGTTTATAATTTCTCAGCTTTATCCTCATCAGGATATAAAGTGGGGTTTCTTCCCTTCTTTCCTTCACTTTTAAAAGGACTAAGTCCTCTTTTCCCATTTCCATCTTCCCTGAGTATCAGAATTCCTTTCTCTATGGCAGAGATGTTAATTCTGTTAACAGTTGGACATTACTGGGGATTTTGCATCACACTTTCAACATTTCCCCCCAAAAAATCAAGGCAAACCTATGAGCAGTGCTCTGGTTTTGTTGCTTCCCACTGAATACGAAATGCAAAACCATGGGAGTGTTGACATTGGGGGCTTCTGTTTGTTTCATCCTCTTGGGCAGACTTTGTGGCTAAACTTTGGATCCAGTCCCTGAAAAATATCCATCCCTGGGGAAATACTTTCTTAAAGCAGTCATTTAAAGAAGTGGTGCCTCCTTTCCCTTTCCTTTTCCCTTTCCCTTTCCCTTTCCTCTTTTCTATTTCCTTCTGTCTTGAACAATAAATAACATAGCTCCCTAAGAATGGAAATTTTGTGTTTATGGTGTGTTAAGCTCCTGTCTATCCATGACTTTAAAACAGAAGGACTAAAGGCTAATCAGGACTGAGAATTTAAAGGCAGGAGAATGGAGTTTCTTTCTGTTGCTGCCACAGATTTTTATTAAAAACACAGGTTAGGGAAACATATGGAGTAAAGGTGCTCCTTGAGGTGAGACAAGAAGGGAGATGGGGTCAGGCTGGAATTTGGTAAAATTCTGCTGCTCTAGAGAAGGATTTGTTATACATGAGAGGAAAGAATCTCATCAGTGGATAAAGCAATAAACTGTTTTAAAGAATGGTTCAGGATAAGAAACTGCTTTGGTGGCATTGGTGTGTTTAGAGAGGTTGGCAAGGAGGTGATGGCAGTGGTAGGGGCTGCCATCCTCGAGAAGCTGAATAAATGCATTTGTCAGGAACTAATTAGGTGGAAATGACCCTGCCTTACTGTCATTCCACCTCTTCACAGCCCTAATTTCCAGTGACTGAGGAAGTCCCTTGCTGGGTTAAGTCTCCCTCTATTAAACTTTGTCAGTGTAGATTGTAAATCCCCTCAGCCAGGCTGAGCCTAAGCTCAGGACTGCAGTGGAGTGTCACAGGTGCCGCCAGACCTGGTTCCAGTTCCAGGCAGCTGCAGGAGACCCCAAAACCAGCCCTGTCAGCAGGGACTGCACATTTGACAGCTGTGCCTCGTGGAGTCCACCTGCCTTTTCTCTCTGAGTGAAAAGGAGAGCTCCTGACCCCCAAACTGAACTCCAAATCCTGTGCTCAAAGATCCCAGGACAACCGAAGACACTCCTGTGCCTTCAGCTATAGAAACCTCTGGCTTCTCCTGCTCCTGCAGTTGCAGTAGCCTGGTCTGAATCCCATGACAGTTGGAAAGCTCAGGATGGATGAGCTACTTGCCTTTCCTCCCTGATTCCTTGATTCATTAGTTAATGTCTGAAAAGCACTTTGGAGCTCAAGAGTGTTAAGTGCTATTATTATTAGAGACCTTTCATATGAATGTTGATTGAAAAAGATAATTGTTACCTTTCTACCTTTCATTCTTTTTTTTCTTTTTTTTTTCACATTTTTATTAAAGAGAACAGTAACTGGCTTCCCCAAGAAGTGAAAAGGAAGAGCTGTGTGTGCTACTGACACAGGAGGTGATGGTGTAGTCCTGATGGAGGACACTAAGAATGGAAAAAAAAAAGGAAAAACAGGATGGGGGCTTCCATCTGCCAGTGTCCAGAGGATGTAACAGAATTTATGGAGCAGGGCTTTGACTGTTTGCACATTCCAGGCCATTTCAGTTCCTCTTACATGAAAGAGGAGGAATGATTTGGTTGTGTTTTGGCAATTGGTTCAGTTGCCCTCTCACCTTGTGTGGCTGGGGTGTCCTGTCTGACACTTGGCAGGGAATGGATGTGTTGGATGCCTTGTTCCCTGCCAGGCAGCCCTGCATGGATGGCTCCCAAGCCCCAGCTCCACAGAACAAGATATCTTTAACATCTTTATCAAACTGAGTCAAAAATGGCTGATGTTGCACCTACTTCAAGGACAAAGTCAGCATTGAAGTGTTTCTTTGTTTGTTCCCTCAGTTCCTTTGGTCCTCAGGCCAACAGATAAAAATCAGGGCAGGAGGCAAAAGACTCTGCAGGCTCCAAATCCATGGCTTGGCTGGGTAACCAGAAAGGTAACCTTTAGGGAAGCAAATTTAACTGGCACTGTGTCATTCCACAGACCTCTTAAGGTCTTCTACATCCTGAATTATTCTGTGATTCTTAGCTCGAGAACACAAACTGGACCTCTGGGTGTCCATCCCTTCCCACTGGCCGTAAAAGGAGACAAGTGAAGGGCTGATTCACCAGAGACGTGTGAAGTTGGGGGTTCATTATCATGCAACCAAGTCTGAATGTCTTTTTACAGCCGTAAATCAAGACAGGTTTGCAAGTGGGAGAATGGAAAGCAGGGCTTGCTGCCAGTGATGGTTGAATCACCTCCAGGAGGTCTTTCTCCCCCAAGAGCAGGGAGAGTTTGGATAAATAGAATAAAGTCTTATTTTTGCGTGGAGAAAAAGAAGGAAAATAATCCATCCACCAACTTCTGCCTCTAGGAAGTTTTGCCGTGATGGGTTTGAAGGATTTGAAGGATCTAACTTGAAGCTTTAGGCAGAAAATCCTGAGTATGCTTGAGTTGTGTCTGTCCAGTGCTTCCCTGACCTTCCTGGATGCACAAATGGCTGCTCTGACCCACCTGAACTCACCGGAAGGTGAACTCTGAGACCTGGAACATGCTCAGCCATGGAAGGAAAGCAGAGAGCCCCCGGAGATCTGCAGCTGGAAATCCCCAGCCCACAGAAGGAACGATGAAGGGTCCTCCAGGGCACAATCCAGTTCCAGTTTAGCACTCTGGGAATAAGCCTGACTGCCCAGGTCCGGTTGCATCCATGTCTTGTTTGACTCCACATCATGATCTTCTTCACCCCACACGGGATTTCCATGGAAAGAAGCAGAAGAAAGTGACCCAAACAGAGGCCATGATGCTCTTTGCACAGATTCTCATTCCGTGGGGACCAAGACTCTCAGCGATCCAGTCTTCTGAGAGGGGCAGGAAGCTTGTCCTGGGACCATGGGGACAGCCAGGCCTCACCTGGCTCTAGGACAGGTGGCACCAACCAGAGGCACAGTGCAAAACTGGTGTTTAAACAGAGGCAAAGAGCAGGGCTCTTCCTGTGCAGCCCTAGGGTCACTTTTACCCTGGATCCCCCACAGCAGCACTGTCCTCCCTTTTTCCAGCTTCATTTCCCCTCTGATGGCTCCACCAGGTTGGAACTCACCTCTCAGTCTCCCACGTGGAAGCAAGAAACAAAAGTGAAAAACCTGTTTCACTTCCCACTGATGGTCCCTGCCCAATCCTTTCACTTTGGGTTAATGGGACCCAGAGATGCTCATTCTGCACAGCTGTGGAGTAAAATCATTTACCCAGACCAAAGATATTGCTCTCACAAAATAAATTTGCCAAACTGCTATTACCCTATCTTCCCATTTTTATCGAGCTGGGGTTGCATTAACATTAATGAGATGTTAAAGAAGAAGGGAAAAAAAGGAAGAAAGAAAGTCTTCCTGAGCAAATAATAACTACTCAGTCATAATTCAGAGGAAAATTACGGTTCTGTTACATGTTTGAAACTTTCCACTGTATTTCACTCCTGCCTTTGCTAAATTATGTGCAAATGATGGAAGTCCATACATACACATGAATGTGCTTTGCAAAGTTGAAATGTTTTCTTTGCCTGAAAATTATTTCCTCTTCTAGTAACTCTCTGTCTTGTTTCTTTCTCCTGTTCTCTTTCTGTCCATGTGGTGCAGATGAGGGAAAATTCCTCTTTCTTCCAAGTTTCAGCCTTGTTTAACTGGGACAAACAACTCATTTTATGACTCAGTGGAAGGGACATCAACAGAGATTCCTGGACTACAGAAGAATAATCCCATAAATCTCACTGCACTGTGATTTTTGTTGAGATTGGAAAATGGCAACATCACTCAGTTGAACTCCATCAATTTTTGTTCTCTGCATCATGGGGCTGTCATTTGGCCCAGAAACCTTTGGTTTATTTTCAGTCCATATGGCTATTTTCCTGCTGTCCTACAGGTTCTCAATCACCTGCAAAATACAGAGTGAAGCAGTGAAAGCCACAGGTAAAGAGAGAAAATTTTAAGTTGCTTTGGACTTTCTTGATAAAGAGTCTTAGGGGGATTTATTCCGGGGTTGTGGATGGGCTCAGCTTGTGCACATCACGCTGGGGACCTGACAAAGTGTTCTGAGAGTGGGCAGCCGAAGCCAAAGGTAATCCCCACCTTTCCTGCTTCAGAAAAACTCACTCACAGCACTTGATCTGAAGGAGAACTGCTGAGACAGACACCTCAGTGATGTGTCTGTGCTTGTTTCTGTAAAAACACAGGTATCTTGTTGGGCTCCTCAAAAACACACGGCATTTTGTAGAGAGAAAACAAAAGACTCTAGGCTGGGATTTCCCCTTCTCCCAGGAAAAGAAAAAACAAAACCAAACCCAGAAAACCTCATGGCAAAGTCTTTCCCAGGGAAATCAGTTTGCTCTGTTCTCCTGGGACAAGGAAAGCCTCAACACATCTCCCTTTCATCTGGCTTGTGGTCTTTGGTTACGTTTTGCTGCCAGGGTTTCCATGTGTTTTTGGAGGCCAGGGAATGTGGAAATACCTCAGGAACACTCATCCTTTGCTGACAGCAGCACAGAGCAGCCCCATATCAGAGATGTGCCCTGCATTTACCCCCAGGAGCTGAAGAAACACTTCCAGCACATAACAACCCACGGCTCACCAGGAGACAGATGCACAGCTTTGTTTGGGAAAATCACATTGTGATCATGTTCCACAGTAATAATTCCCCTATTTGGTCTTCTGCAACCCACTGAACTTATCTCTAAATGTGAATAGCCACTGACTCAGGGTGCTGCATGGAGCACATGATGCTCTGCACCTGCTTTAAATCCCATTTAAGGCCTGAGAAACTAATCTGAGTTTCCTTGTGAAAGCTGAACTTTAGCCCACGATGCCTTCCTGGACTTTGGTCACAGATTTGTCCTGGACTGGGCCTCAGGACTCCTCAGAAAGTCTGGAATTTGCTCCCACTGCTGCTGCAAATGAAGCTGACTGAAAACATGATCCTATTCTACCTCATTTTATACAAATGATCTTTTCTTTTCATTTATCCGAAGCCTCCGTTTGAAATCTCTGGCCAGATCCACTCCAGACCAGAGGCCACGGGTTCATTCTCAACTTCTTCATTTTTTAATAAACTTCTCAGTAAGCCTCACCTCTGTTTCAAAGCTGGCTACAACACCCCTGAGCCCTGGGGCTTTGCAGAGCTTTGGGTTTCCAAATGAAAGCCTGATGCTGGCTCATTGTTCCACAACCCCTGCTCCAGCCTGACCTAAGCCCCAAAGCCTAGGATGCAAGGCAGTGTCAGGATTACTCCTGCGTTTGGCAGGGAGAACACATCTGAAAAGAACAATTAACACTTTGTTAATGTGCCAAGGAACAGACTGATCTGCGTGCTGGCCAAAGGCAACACAGCAACAGCTGTTTACCTTGACGTGCCTGCGCTGCTGTGGAGCAGCTCTGATAGCAGAGCTTAGCCCCAGCCTTAAAGCACAGAGACAGATGAGAGGTCCTCCTCTAATTTCCCGTCCTCCCCATTAGCAGGGAATGCAGATAAAGCCAGCAGCAGAACCCTGCAGCCCCGACTCCTACCTGGCAGATAATAATGCAAATTACGGCGACAAAAGTGGCAAAAAAAAATCCGCGGCAGGAAAATAGATGAATTGGGCTGATGTGGGCTCCGTGGGACAGCACCAAATGCCACTCCCAAGGGAGGCTCAGGTTCTGCTCAGATCTCTGCTGCTTTCACCAGTCATTAACATTCATTCCCATCTGGGATTGCAGGCTGCCGTCGGAGCCCTGGGATGCTGCTGTCACCAAATGTGACACAATAACTCATCAGAGAATAAAGGAGTTTTTGCAAGTCTCTCAAAACTATTTCTCCCTTCGTGTTCTGCATCCTGCGTCTGGCTGGGAGAGTTGAAAGGAGTCTGATACTCAGGGCAGATCCCAGATGCGGGTCAGCAGATGTCTCTGCACCAGCATCCTGGTCCCAGTCCCTCCCATAAACCCTTCTTCATCTGGACAATTTAATGCCAAACGTGAAAAACGAGATTCACTGTCTTAGAAAAATTTATAAGTTTAGTAAAAAAAAAAAAGACAATTAGGAGACTGTAAAGACAGTTTCTCGGCCGAGGGTGCCTGGCATTGATCCAGCCAGCACACCGGCCAACAAAAAGCTTGTTCCTTAAAAGTATCAACCCGTTGCATATTTATAAACTCACATGCATGATTCAAACATCAGTTTCAACAACCCCCCAATCATTTTATGTGGTAGATTCATCTGTGGATGGCTCCATTCTGTCTGATAGCACAGGTCCCATAAATTCTTCTCACAAGGTCTTCTTCATTTGAATAAGATCCTTGATAACAGAGGCTCAGCATCCCTTGGTCAGCAATCTTCATGCAGGAATGCAGGATGACTCCTCCACCCTCTGGTTTGGACAGTTTAGATGTCCCCCCAGAAAAAAACAACGCAGTGTTTCACTATGTTACAATCACAAAAAAAATATACATTCATCACATCTCCAAACTCTATCAATAAAAGAAAATACAATACAATCTTCCCACATCATACCTATAGTATTCATCTTAATATCCGCGAAAAGCCAACTATATAGCATGCATTTACAACACCAAACGGGATATTCAACTCAGATCAGCCCGATTTCCCTGCTGCCTCCCTTTTACCCCCAGGTTGTTGCTTTCCTGCCCCTCCGGGCTTGTTCCCTCCAAGGGATGTACCCGCTGTGCCCCTGGATAATTGAGTGACTCCAGGGGAGAGGGGCCAGTCCTCTGCTGCTGCCCACCGTGGTGGGATTGCACTGCCCGCATCAGGAATCGCTGCCTTTGCTACTCTGTCTTTTCATTCTGGCTCGGGCCCTGCCTGCCAAACCTCAGAGCTGAGGTGAGGCAGTGATTGATCGGGGGAAATTTCGCCAGCAAAGACGCACTCCTGCAGCCTTCACTCAAGATGGAATGGAAGTCACCAGGATAATAAAGATGGATAGGCGGATAGACAGACGGACAGATATGGAGATAGACAGATGGATCGACGATAGCTTGAATCCTGCGTGTTAAAATTGTGGGCAATCTGTCACCCAGCCTCCCTTCCCTTTTTTATCCCTTGCCTTCCTTAAATTACGCCTATTTCTCTGGTGAAATTTATTACAATGTAAGAAATAATGACTTTTTAAAGATATTTTTTACTTTTTATGCAGAGGTGTGAGGGCTTCCTGAAAACAAATGGATGAAGATGTGAAAGCTTATTGGATTGTCACGTCGGATACATTATCCCCAGGGCTCTGAATGAAGAATTAGACCATGGAGATCTTATTTGACATTAGATGTTTCAATTTCTCCAAGAACATTAGGCATGTTGGATTCAGCACTGAATTCAATAATAAACAACAAGCATTGACCCTCCCCCCGTCCCCTTTTACCCCTTAGCATTTTAAGTCCGAGACATGCTATTAAGATTTATTTTACATTTTTATTATTGCGCTCACAAGGAAAGGGAGATCATATTTGCATAACTCATTTTCATACAAACCTCTCTGTATTACTTACAGCTGCCGATTCTCCCCCCCTCTAATATATGTGTTTATGTGGCAGTAAAACAATGACATTCGAACAACACACTGGAAATTATTTACTCCAACCCTGCAGGTATTGCTGTCTATTTATTAACCCCTGGGAATTATTTTGATGGAAATCCCATTGGATAATGCTTATCAAGAGGCTGAGGTTATGCAGTCTGTTCCCAGGGAGGAGGCAGGAGTTTGACATCAGCCCCTCTCAGGGTGGTCAGTGAGTGACCACTTGGCCATGGAGGCAGTCTGGGCATTTTCAGGGCTGGGTCTGGCTGGGATCCCCGTGCTGGGTGCAGGATGAGTGCTGGGACAGGTTCCCTGGGGTGCTGAATGTGGGGATGGGCACTGGATCACCCAGCATGGTGCAGAATCTAGAACTTTCCCCAGGAATTTCTCCATAGACCACCACAGCCCCACGCACTGCCCTGCTGAGCCTCACCAGACACAAATCCAGGTTCTCCATGTCACCCAAGAGCTGCTCAGACCTTCCCTTGTCAGAATATTTTGTTCTCTGGGAGCTCTCCTGGTCCTTTCCCAAGGGAGATGCCCACTGCCCCAAACACACCTAGCTGCACCCCAAACTACCTCTTTTCTCTGCATTTTCACACTGCAGTCACTGGTGGTGCTGGTTGAAGGTGGTTGTCATGGAAACTCCCTTTTCTCTTTCTGCTAATTCTGCAGGATTTCTTTCTACAGCATCGATCTGTGAACGTGCCTCCTTTTTCTTGTTGGCCTTTTAAAATAACAGCTATTGGGAATATTTGAGGAATGTAAAATTTGCCAGGCTAGGGGGGCTTCTCAGAGTGGTTGCTATTGAAATTATATCCACATCCAATAGCTGCACCCTCCAGCTGCTTTTCAAAGGCAGCCCAAGAAGTCTCAAGGAGGAAGAATTTCCCAACCAAAAAGTTTTTCCCTCAACCCAGTTGGAGCAGTGATGGGTTCTGCCCCCCATGCCTATCCAGCCTACAGAAATTTCCACTCTTTTTCTCCTTCACAACCTAATCCTCCTCTGAGACCTAAATTCATGGTATTTTTGACATCCTGGCACAGCATCTCCCACATTTAGTAATGGAAAAACCAAACTCGGCGTTTAGTTTTTCACTTTACCGTTGCTCCACTCATTTGGGAAGAGGCTTCAACTTCTCTGTAATACTCAGAATAAAATCTGTGATTCACTTCATTGTCTGCTACTTTAGATACCTTCTTTTACTCTCTAAAACATCTTTCCTGATGATTTCCAGAGCCTTTTTCTGGTTGTGAGTATGAAGACAGGGTGTGTCTGGTGAGGAGGGAAGAATTTTTGCTCAGCTCTTTTTGACAAACGATCCTCTCATTTCACAGAGATTTTGAGGAAAATAAAATGGAAAAAGAAAACCAAGTTTTAAACCTTTTTCTCTTAAAAGACCCACAGATGAGGGATCACGCCAAAAGCAGAAGAATCATGTTATTAAATTATTCCAATAGGGGTGTGGCAGATGGATCTGGATTTCTTCACTAGAGAAAATTTAATCTTAAAATCTCTCTCCAGCTTGTATCTCTTTCCTAAAAACATGAGTGGCCATTTTTAGGCTGCCATCAGAGTCCCCTAAGGTGAACACAGGTATTTTCTGTGGTGTTTGAGGTCAGGGGAGAAACAAGGAGCAGGGACTATCTGCACTCCAACATGCTGGATTTAATGACACTTCCATCAGGGAAGGCTCCCCAGAGTGTTCCTCACATCTCTCCTGAAGTCAAGTTGAAAATTTATTCACCCAGCCGGGGATTTATCTCACCTACCCTCTCCTATTTCAGTCCAAGCATCACCCTCTGAGCCAGCTGTCTGGATGCTGCTAATAATCAGGGGGGAGAGATGGGCACTTCCAGAATGAGATTTGTCTGCCTTGGTTTCGACAGCTCTGTCTCCAGATGAGATGCTCTGAACACCAGCAGGGCACGTTTCTCTCCAAGAGTGATAAAAGGGCTTAGCAATGCTGTCAAAATCCTGTTATGGGACAAAGGGAAGACCTTCTATCTGAGCTAAAAATTTATTCTTAAACCAGTAAGTGTTTTAACAGTCTAATAGTTCGAGTTATCCCATTAGTACAATAAAATTTCATTTATGATGCTGTTAAAACTGCTGTACAGAGACATTCTGGCCTTCCCAGTGCCCACTCCCCACCTCTGGTGTCCTGCTTACCCTGTTCCTCTTCATCCCAAAGTGGACAGATCCAATTAAAGTTTAGTGGCATCGCCTTTTGCCAAAATAATGCCAAAGATAGATAAACTCTAAACATAATGAAAATAATGTAACCTTGCTATGCATTCTTAACTAGAACATCAATTCCTTCATCTACATCAGTTTCTCCTTGGAAAAGGAGGAGGGGGGATTAAAAGCCATTGCCACCCTGAGCTGTCCCCTGGCAGGGGTGTGATGACCATGCTGGGGTTTTGTTGCATTGTATCCCCACACCCAAGCAAATGTTTCCAAATTCAGTTTCACCTCAGAACTTTTAAGGTAAAAGCACCAGAAACTTCCGCATTTCCTTCACTGTAATTGTCCCAGTGCCAGCACAGGGGTACTGGTTGGATCTTTGGGATGTTTCCGAAAACCTGTGGCTGTTTCTATTGGGCAGCAAGCCAAAAAACCCCTCCTAAAACATTAAATACATAAGAAAGAGCACAGAGGTGCTCAGAGCTTTTGGGGGTACCTTAGCCAGGTGTAAGGGGCTTCCCTGCCCCTGTGCACGGCTTTTGTTTTTGTTTTGTATCATCTCACAAATTATTATTAAGTCATTTCTGGGAAGGTGCAGGTCAGCCCTCAGAGTGAGATGAACCCTTGTGGAGCTGATGACACGCTGGCCCCATGCAGAATTTCATCAAGGTTTCTTCTCCTCACTCTTGGTTTGTCCATCCATCCCCCTGTCCCCCCCCAGGGCTGTTTTTTCCTGGGCAGTGGCCATGGGGGGGTCCCCAGAGCCGAGCTCAGGCACAGGGCCCTTGCTCAGGGGACATCTGTGGTCACAGGGACACCCAGCTCTGGGCACAGCAAGTTTGAAGACAACCTGAGCTCCCCTAGGGTCAGGTCAGCTCAAAGCCTGTGGCCTTTCATTATCAGTGGCTAAAATCACATTAATTGGGCTGCAAAGGACAGCACAGAGAGATGTCCCAGGGTGTGTATCCAGCATTATTCCCAGTGGCATTAACCACAGGGCACTGACCTCTTCTTGTTCATGGCCACTGTTCATTCTTTCCACAGCATCTCCAGCCTAAAATGTGCCCCAGCCATTTCTTCTCCATTTTTTTTCCCCCACTGAGTCATGGAATAAATGAGGTTTAAATCAGGTTTCAAGTGACCTGTGGCAGCCTTTGCTCCAGCCCCATCAGGGTCAATAGAGAAAGTTCTCATGTCACAGTTAGATGAAGTTGCTCTGCAAGAAAAGCATTTTTGTGGAAAACCTCTCCAGCTTGATACTAATGGTGAAATAAGAAATATCTGCTCTATTTCTAAAGTTGATTCTCAACCCTTTACACCCTGCAACTGTTACGAGGGGAGGTTTCGGGCGCTGTGAGCATTTATCTCCTGGCACAAAAGAGAGGTCAGGATCCAGTGTTAGCTCCACTTATCTGTCACCAGCATTGATGGGAAGCCTCCTATTCCCCCAGCACACGGAATTGCATTTCATGGACACGGGATTTGAGAAAGTATTACCCTGGAGTTTGATCCTACCTTGTTTCAGAGCATGTAGAGATGTGCCTTCAGCTTTGAAGGGAAAAGGAGAAGGCACTTAATCAATAGCCATGTGAGTGATAAGCACATAAAAAAGATGAGCTTGGCCAGCCTGTATAATCATCAGCAGGTCCAGATGGGAAATGTATTATTCAGGAAGAAAGATGACCATGGTAGGGATGGTTTTTATGAGGGTCAAGACTGCTTAAGGAGTAGTCAGTTATCTCATGAAGCCTCTTACCTGGAGCATTCACAGCTCTTTATTAGGATGAGGAGGGAAATAGCAATGAATATTTTTGGCTGTGTTCTGGAAAGAACAGACACAGAATATTTTAACTTCCAGAATCTCCTGTCCGGAGCATAGAAGAAGTCAGAAAAGGGTTATTTTTACTTCCAAAATCTTCTGTCGAGAACACAGGAAATGTCAGAAACAGGTTGTTTTAACTTCCAGAATGTCCTGTCCAGAGCATACACACACACAGATGCCTTAAAGATAAGAATTTTCTGTTTTCTTTTTTAGTTTTTTCTCTCCCATGACAAGCACTTTTACACTGATGCAGTGTTGCTGTGGAACTGGAATCAAGGAGGCTGAAATCTGCAACCAACTCTCAAAGAACCTTTTCTTCATCCACCAACGCCAGCAGCTCCTTGTCAGGTTTAAACCTGCCTGACTTCAGCCTTGCTACAGCTGTGCAGTGCTGAGTGAAGAGGAATGCTCAGGCTACACTTCCAGCTCCAGCTGTGCTTCTTGAAGTGGTTACAGCTCCCAAAGGCACCTGCAGCTCTTTATCACCTTCCTCCCGCTCCCTCCAGCAGATCAGCCCCAGTGCTAGTGCTGCTCCTTCCTGACTCCCCGCGTTTGATGCGAACCGGAGGAGCTGAAAAGTACTTTTGGAAGTGTTTTTAAAGCAGTCTGGCTGGCTTTGGCTGTGACAGGTTGGGGAGCAGGATCACAGACAGCTGGGTGCAGCCGGTGCCTCTTGGATATGGACAAGGTGATGACAGACTCCAGCTGAGAGCACGGCAGAGGCAGGGCTCTCTTCAGACCACTCAGAGGGGTGTTCGTTCCAGAGAGAATTAAATAATGCAGAGCTGTTTAACCAGCTCCCTTCTGTACTAAATCCATGTCATTGTTAAAAAAAGAAAAATGAAGCACATAATCATTCCTGTAGTCATAGTAAGAATCATAGGATTTTAGAGTCATGGAATGGTTTGGGTTGGAAGGGACCTTAAAGATCATCTCATTCCAAACTCCTCCTGTAAGTAGGGACACCTTCCACTATCCCAGGTTGCTCCAAACCCAGTCCAGCCTGGCCTTGGACACTTTCAGGGATGGAGCATAAGAGCCAGGGACATTAATTTTCCTTCAGCATTTATTGACTGTGGTGACTCTGCTCTTGTGAGACAACAAGAAGGACATTGAGACACTTGAGCACATCCAGAGGAGGCGCTGAGGCTGGTGAGGGTCATGGAACACAAACCCTGTGAGGAACAGCTGAGGGAGCTGGGGATGTTCAGCCTGGAGAAAAGGAGACATAGAGGGGACCTCATCACTCTCTACAACCCCCTGAAAGGTGGCTTTTGTGGTCAGGTGGGGTTGGTCTCTTTCTCCAGGCAGCACTGACAGAACCAGAGGACACAGTTTCAAGCAGCACCAAGGGAAATATAGGCTGGACATTAGGGAAAAGGTTTTCCCAGAAAGAACAATAAAGTACTGGACTGGCCTGCCCAGGGAGGAGGTGGAGTCCCCATCCCTGGATGTGTTTAAACAAAGACTGGATGTGGCACTGGGTGCCGTGGTTTAGTTGAGGTGTTAGGGCTGGGTTGGACTTGATGATCTTGGAGGTTTCTTTCAACCCAGTGATTCTGTGTGTTCTGTGTATAACAGCTCTCTCCTGGCATATGTGTCGCATCACAAGAAAATTGTTGTTCCAGAACTTAATCTGGACCATGGTGAGCAAACCAGCCCATTCACACCAATGGCTTTACCCCCTGGAAGGGACAAGGGCGGTGTGATAAAGCCACCCAAGTGTCCTCTCAAATCCAGATGTTGTGTGCCAGATGTCATTCAAGGCCCCGAAAAGCCAAACACAGCCCCTTGAACTGCCATTCTCATGGCTGATCTCTCCTCACAGTGGAGTTTGTAGTGACAGAATTAATGTGGTTCTAAAGGTAATTTGAAAGCGCCAAGAGAGGGAAATTATCACATGAAAATGCAAATCGTGCCTTATCTGGGCTGTTCCATGGCTGCTATGATTCATCATCATTTCTTCATCTGTTTTTATTCTTTTCCAGGTGAGTTCTCAATTAAAAAAA
>WBMY01012605.1:394289-451104 GCA_013397315.1 Donacobius atricapilla | reverse complement strand
AACGGGATGTTCTCCCATTCTTGACCACATCCCAGCACTCTGAGAAGCACTGGAAGTTTTGGATGCATCCAAGGTGCTCATGACCACTCAGTTGCCCTGGTCATGTTGATGGAGATAACCCCTCATTCCAACAAATCTATATTTCTCCTCTGTCATCTTTCCCTCCATAACCCAGGCCCTGGTATCAGCCATCCCCTGGCTGATCATATCCCAGCTACGCATTTCTAGACAGAAACTCACACCTGAGCTCTGGCCTTTAAAGCACATGTGGATGCCTGGGGACCTGAGGAGGGGTAAATGGGTTTCTTTGCAGACTCCTCCTGTGCTCTTGGGGAGATGTTGTGGGGGTTTTTTTTTGGTTTTTTTTTTTTGCTTGTCTTCCATCACAGAACAATAGCTAAGTGTTATTGATCTGGGACCTAGGGGGAATATTTCTGAGCAGCTCACCCTGGCATTAGTCCATCACTTAGCTGGTATTTATTATTCAGGGCTGGCAAGGGATTCCTGGCAGTGTGCCCTGGCCAGACAGCAAACTGGTGATGGAGGTGCTGAGCGAGTCAAGGGCAAATGAAGAGGAAAAAGAAAGGAAGAAAGAAGTTGCAAACCAGATTTTCCTTTCTCAAATTAACTTAGGTGGGTCCCAGAGCCTCTCTTTGCAAAGTTGCTCCTGTGTGCATGAAAAACCCAAAGCAGGGTGTGCACACAGAGCTTGGTCAGTGTGAGATGATTTCTGGCTGAGAGATCTCATAAAAATGCAGATAAACAGGACAAGAACAGGACAAGGTTTCACCCACCAAAAAATCATGAAGGGTGCATGCAAGGAGGCAAACTGGCAGCTTTGCAGAGGGGAAGCTGTTGCTCACAGCTGGAAGGTCCAAGAGGAAGAGTCATGGCAGGGAATGATGTCATTTGGGTTATTTCCAGCACTCCAGAGAGGTTTGTCTTGCCTTATAATTAAAGGAAGGATGTAAAGCCATGTTGGTAGATCTACCCAGTCCCCTCAGAAGGCTTCTGCCAAAACCATCCTTTATCCCATGATTTGACATGACCTGATAGAGGAACTCCTCTTGAAAGCTCACTGGAGCAACAGCCCAGCAGATGCAGAGCAGGTATTTCTGTGTGCTTAAAGGTCTGGGAAATAACTGAGTCTGAAGCAGGACAGAAAGCTTTAATTACATCCCTGGTGTCCATGCCAAGGGAAAAAAATAGGGAAAACACAGCTTCAACAGCCCATTTCTGTGACAATTCCCTGCTCCTTTCTAATGCAAATCCAGTGTTGATCCAAGGGTTCATTCCCTGGTGATCTGGGGACAGAAGCTGCAAACTCCTGAGGACTGACTGGATGAAAACCATCTCTGATCTCAGCTCCAGGCCTGCTGTCCCAGTGGCAGATTTGCAGGGCACTTTGCACAGCTCCTGGCTTTGAAGAGTCGTTGTGAACCAAGAGCACACCCTCCAGTTCAGAGAGCTGGGTAAGTTTATTCCCAAGAGATTGTAAGAAGGGTCAGAGGATCTCCTGGGAGGAAGGGAATTAAGTCTCTGCTTAGCCTAACCCCAAACATTGCAGCAGGGCTATGGCAAAGCAGGAACACCTCAAACTCTCTGTGAGGTTGCAGGAAAATCCATAAAAACCAGCTTCTAGACAGACAGCAGTCTGGGCACAGCCTTTGGGGACTTAAGCACATGGCACCTCTTTTTCCTTGGTAGTAAACGTGCGTGTTTTCACAGGTAATAATTTTGCCAGTTTAAGAGTTTTTGCAACCTTTACACTAAGATAACATTGGCAGAAAAAGGGGGGGAAAAGATCCCTCAGGCTTGGTCAGATTAAAGAGCCCTGTCTGCTAAGGTGCAGTGAATTCTTCTGTTATTGATCCCTGGGGTCATCCTTGAGACACTGAACTAATGTACCAGCACATTTCCTTGGATTTCCTTTAACTAAAAATTACATTAAGTTCAAGTGGGATATTAATCATGATGATGATGATGATGATGATGATAATAATAATAATAACGATAATAATAATAATATCAGCAGCAGGCCATGCCATCTCTCTCAGACAAACAGCTGAAAGGCTAATCCAGCTCTCACTGATTTTACAGGAATCCCCAGGCTCTGAGTTTTCATGTCTTGAATATTTCTGTTCTCTTATTCTGAATGTTTCACACCTCTCCCAAAATGTCCATAGCAAGACCTGGGCAAAAAAAAAAATTCCCTGTTTGGCTTCCACCTTGGAAATAGTATTTGATTTATTCAGCTCAGTGGTCTGGTAGCCCAAGTCTGAACCTGGGCTCATTACAAATGTTGATCTGAAAATGCCCTACAAGAATCTCTCCAATTGCTGCTAAACCAAAACAAAACCAAGCAAACAGAGGGAAAAACAACACCAACGAAGTTCCCTGAGCTGATACTCTGTTAGGGGAAGGTTCCAGCAGCAGCAGACGTGGCTGCTCTTCTCTTTGTGGCATCAGCTCTCCCTGATCCTTCACATCAGTTATTTGTATACAGCTGTAGAGAAAAGGCTGGAAAAGTCGGGGAGAACTGATGGATGCCTGCTCCCATGAGCTGCAAAGGCATCTTTTCCCAGGAATTGTGCAATGCTGCCATGTTTCACACCATCAGTGCAGCCCCTGACAAAGCAAGGACCAGGGAAATGAAGTGATCAGCGCGCCTCGATAATTATGGTGGCAGCTCGTGTGCGCTCAGTAGGTTTGGGCTGAAAGGAGGTATGTTTTAATTATTAGCATCCAATTAAATATTGAATAAGTTCCATTATTGAAGGGGGATTTCGTGCCTCTCAGGGACCCTCCAAAGAGTTAATTAGAGAGCCTGTACACTTGTAGACATAATGTGTATGTGCCTCTACCCCCTCCAGTGTGCTACAGATCCCAAACATGCAGGTATTTTCTACTTTGTGATCCTGAAACTGGATTTTTCCACGTTCTTTAAATTGTAAAGTGTCAGCCCATCTTCAACAGCAGGAATATTGGCATGAACTGCCAAAAAAAAAAAACACGCTGACCTGTGCTGCTTTGGCTGAGGAACTGACTCATTTCAATCAAGCATGTGCACGTCTGTCCCTGCCAGCCTGGAGCTGGAGCAGTCTCCAGAGTATGGGCACATCCTGGTGGTGATAAGGTCTTGTCCAGAGTGAGCTGTTCCCTAGCTGGACAGGGCTCCTGCTGCTGCTGAGCCTAATCTCAGCAGCCTTCCTGTGAGTTAGATTCCCACCAGGCCATTCCTGAGCTTTTCAGCAGCAGTGAGGATGGGTCAGGATTTATTTATGTGGAAGTTGAGCACAGCCCTGTCCTTTCATCGTTGGCATTTTCCTGATTTTTGACTGATGCCTGGGCATTGAACAGGGAGGTGTTCCAGGGGCTGTACAGGTGGGGACTGTGTGATCAGGGATAAGAGAGATCAGTCCTGGACGAGACACCAGGCCATACCAGCAGCAAGAAGAGCAGAGCCTGGACATTGCATCGGCTGGAATAGAGGTGGCTATTAATTATAAATTAATATTATAAGAATAAAATTATAAATAAGGTTGCAGAGGTACAGAATTAGCCAAACAGAGGCACTGGGCCGTGACCCATCAGCAATTGAGGGTTCAGTGTCCAGTATCAGAGGGAAGAGAAACAACCTGTGGTGTCACTGGACAGCAATGCAATCCTCTCATGTGGTGAGGAGGAGGAGGAGGAGGAGGAGGAAGAGGAGGATGTGACTCCAGCTGGAAATCAATCCACATGTGGCATCCATCAGGCTGCTGGGAAGGCAGGCTCCAAATGGAGTGCTTGTCATTAGGAGAAGATGCATGGAAGGGACAGAAATGGGGAAATAGTCCATGGGGGCTGTTTGTGAGGCAGCCCCATCAGGCAAATAGGATTATTGGGAATGATGAGATAATTCACCAGGAAGTCATGTCAGGTTTAAGTGACCCTCCCAGACAAGGGAGTGCTGGGGAAGAGGGGAGTGAGAGCTCCCAGCTGGGTCTTGGCCTTCTTTGAGAGCCCAGCACAGCCTCTGCACTGGGAAACCGGGTGAACTGGGAGTGGTGACTGCAATCCTTCAGATTGAAATGATTTTCAATCATTTTTTCTTTTCTCTTGAGAGGACCCCTAAATTTTGCGAGCAACATTTCACACTGAAACCGAGTTTACCTCCAACAGAGAGTTTGTCTGTGTTTTTAAGCCTTCTGTCGTGCCACAGCCCATCTGTAATGCATTCATCCTCAGAGAAAAATCCGTCCCAGGGGAACCAACACAAAACACAGCCAAGTTCCACAGGCAGCACTGGGAGGAGAAGGATCTAACTCCAAATCACTGCCTGCCACGGTCGCTACGTGACCAGGCAGCATCTCCAAAATTCAGGAGCCCTCCCATGGAGATAAGCCAGCAAAACCTGACCTCTTCAAATCCCCAGCAGAGAAGCTGTGCTGGCCCAAAATAAGAGTCACTCCAGTTTCTTCACTAGTATGCAAAGGACTTATATTTTAAGTCCTTTAAAACTCTGACAACACTTGGATAAATCTCCTGCTCTCGTCTCTGTGAATGTGTTGTCAAGTAAAAAGGGCCCTCTGACCTCTGGCTCTTTGAAAAGGAATATACTTGTGTTTTAGAGAAAACAAAGCTAAAAAGGTGTTGAACAATGGACTTATTTTATTATTATTTAATTCCCAACTTTTTTAGGGCAGTTCTCATTAGATGGATGCACAAATAGGAAAGAGACAAAGCAGCTGTCTCTCCATTCCCACCAGCAGAACCCAGAACAATTTTTTTTTTTTTTTTTTTTTTTTTTTTTTTTTTTTTTTTTTTGGTGACAGCCCTTTCAAATGCTCGGGGATGTCTGCAGGAGAGATGACAACAATTAGATTCATAACACATTAATGATGGCTGTGGCAGTGCGGGCTGTCTGGAGCAGGAAGATGAAGTGACACCCAAGCCTGTGGAACTGCAGCCATTCTTTTCCCAGCTCTGCCCCTCCCCAGGGGAACCCATCACATATAAAGAGCTCATGGACAGAGGCAGTTGACATGAACCAAAGCACCCTCACCTGGTAAAAAACTGCCAGAATTTTTCAGAATTGGAGCAATCTGGGCTAGTGGAAGGTGTCTATGGCAAGAGGTTGGAACCGAGTGATCTTTAGCATCATTTCCAACCCAAATCATCTTTTGATTCTATGCCAATTAAGCAAACTCACAGATTTCTCTGTATTTTTCAGATTTTTTGGCCCTTCATTGTATCAGGTCCTTTACAGACCGAATGCAAAAGTGATGGCTCATGCCCCATAATAAAACAAAAAGAGGTAAAAACATGCACAACCCGAATTTCCAACCCATCTCTTTCCCAGGATCTTATTCATAGGGAGGAATCTCATGCTGAGTTTATTTTTCTTCTTCACCAGACAAGTTGTTCTAGGAGCAGACACTGTCTTTCAGAAGAAGAAAATAAATTGATCCCATTTAAAATTCTTCTTCATCCATGACCAACCCTATTTAAAATGCTATCAATCTGCATGGTGGCTTCCCCAGTGGAAAAGGTGCAAACCAAAGGCTTGGTGCTTTTATTTTGGCTTGTGTTGGATTTCTTCACTCATGTTGTTTGCATTTTGATGTGTTTTTAATAACACACAGACACAACTGCATCTTCTCGGTGAAGGCAGCTCACCAGCTGCCACTGTTTATTGATTTGTTTATCTTCATTTACCTTTTCAGGACGAAAATAGGGAGCACAGTTTGTGTCCTTGCTGTGGCCAGAGTCACAGCTGCAGGGGTTCCAGACATGTGACTCATGATGGAGAGAAAGACCTTGAAGAACGGGAGAACGACAGCTTTTGAACACCTGGTAACCAAATTATTTCAACTGCAAAAGTGCAACTGGAATAGAAGTTGCTGTGGAGGCATCACAAGCAGCAGAGGAGTGGGAGAAGTCACTTAATGGCAAAGTGGGGTGGGTCTGACCCTCTCCCTGATCCTGCAGAGGGGTGCCAGCCCTGCCTCTGATCTCCAGGTGCAGAGTGGGGAAGGTCCAGGGCAGATGAGAACAGTCAATGTACATAATTTTTAGGATGCTGTGGACAAAAAGCTGTTGGCTTTTAATGCAAACCTGAGAAAAATTACCCTAAGGAGGAAAAGTGAGGCTGTTTAGACTTCAGGAGCTGTAATGGGATAGTGACTCACAAACCACTTCAGAGGAGGGGCTAAACTTGGAGAATGGTGACTCTGATGTGGCCTGTGCTTGTATTTACCTCTGCTGACCATGACACGTGATAGACATGATCCAGGGGGGAAAAGTTCACCATTCCAAGGTATTGGCCATTCCTGTGTTGTTCTGGAGAGTTCAAATTACCTGATAACAGCCACCTCTGAATGCCAGCAGCTATTCCCATTCCCTAAAGGAGGGGCAGGACTCACCTCACTGACCCAGTCACCTGAATTCGGTGTCTGCTTACAAGTATCTCCCTGCCTTTGTCATCTGAGACACCCAGAAATGTCCCATTTACCTTCAGCCTTTGTTTCTGAAGGGCTCAGGTCACCAGTGGATCCAGTGTTGTGTCTGCTGGTCCTGTGGGATGAACTGGGCACCACAGGGAGTCTCAAATGGCAGAGAGTGATTATCCCTAAGGAAAGCCAGCACAGCCAGTGGAGGCTGTCTGGGCTCTCCTTGCTAAATCAAGGAGCATTCCAGTACCAGCTGATATCAGGGAACCAGAGTTATTCTAGTGAGAACCTAACCAAGATTGTTTCTTTGCCCTGTCCCCAGATAAAAAAAGAAAATCTGGTGGACTTCTCTGTCAGAGCCTTTACAATATCTGGGAAGCAGGACGAAGCCAGAGAATATCCTGCTCAAAACTGATCAGAACTTTACATGGCCATGGCCATGGTCACACTTTGGTATGAATTGTTGAGGGGAAGTTGGATTGTAAAGAGAACAAGGAAAAAACCACATAAAACTGTGTCTTTATGACAAATCTGAGGAAACCTCTCTGTAAATTCATGTCTGTGTTGACTTCTACACCTTCCCCTGACTCCTAACCATTTCTTCTTTGATTCTGAGCAGTTCCTGCTGCTGGCAAAGGGAAGTGGAGTTCTGGTGAGTTTGGAAGTGACTGGCAGTAAAGGACACAAGTCAACATTTGCTCTGAGAGAACTTCTGCCATGTGAGTTCTACCCCTCACAACCCACCCAAGAACCCTCACTGGGATGAGTGCATCCCAGTTATCCCAAACCCCAGTGCCTCCATGGGTTTCTCATGTCATTCTGCCCTCCAGACTGAGTGCCAGGAGAGCCCCAGTACAACCCTTGGAGCTGGAAAACCTGAGGACTGCAGTGCCTAATTCCCAGCTGTCCTTTCTGACGCTGTTCATCACACACACACACACACATACACTTTGATTAGAAGGCATGAAACTATGAACTAACTTTATTTTAAAATATCTGACTCCATTTTATAGTGTTTCTACAAAGGCCAGGGATTGGGGGAGAAGGTTGACACCTCTCCCCATCCCATTGGTCAAGACAACTGTCCATCAGCTGTCCATATCTCTAAGAACAGGATTGAAAACTTTCCTTGAAACTACAATAACATTGGCTGTGTTTACAGACCAGAGCATGAGAAAAAACCCAAAACATGAAACTGTGAAACAGAAGAGAAGGCTGAAAAATCAGGGCAACAGTTTCTGCTGGCTGTAGCCATGAGTTTCTCTTGGTTCTGAACCAAGAGGTCTCTGCTGGAGGTGATGCCTAGCACAGAACCTGAAAATATGAATGCTCAAGCTTAAGGCATCAGAAGGAGAAACTCCTTGTAAGGCAAGAGGAAGTCTGTCAATACTGGGAAACCACAGCCATTTAGCATCAATCATAATGATTGATTCTGCCAGGGAGGAGGGGAAGGGGAGGGAGCTGTTGGCTGGGGGGCTGGGACACATCACATGTCCCTGGGACCGTGGCTGTCCCTGCACTTTAACACGGCTGGAGCAGAGCAAGGAGCCATTAATTGACTTTTTGCTCCAACTGTAATCCTGATGTCTCTTGGATGTCAATTAACCGCCAGTAATAGGTGGCTAATTGCATGAGATGGCCTTTCAAATGAGATGTAAGACACAGACCCAACCACTGTAGTCATTAAGGGTCCTTCTGCACATTGCACAGGAGCAGGGGATGCGCAGGGCACTTTTCTCTGGCTCTTTTCCCGTGTCTTTCATTACATAACACATTATGTCTGCAATGGATAATCTTTTACTTGGGCTGTACCTTCATTATAGCTCTTTTCTTGTGCCTTTATCCATCCAGGGGGGTACAGAGCTGTTTTATTGCTATTATATTCAAAGGTCAAGGCAGAGGTACCTCACAGGTGCATCTTATGGAGTGTCACAAAAACACTCTTTCAATACAGGACAGGGTGATAAAACCATCTCACAGCTCCTCCCATGAGCTGAAAAGTCACCGACATCAATTTTGTAGAGAGAAACCTCTCCTGCTTGGGTGTCCCAAGGTCTAAACGAGTCCAGGTATCCATCTCTTCACATGGGGAGAGCAAGGGCAGGTTAGAACATCAGCAGAGGGAGAGAGGAGATGAATCCTGATGTGGTGAATCCAGGGGATTGTTGGTAGGAACTGTGGTTGGAGAAGGATATCAGGGTCTGAGTTTCTGTCCTCCCACACCCCTGGCAAGTGCAAATCACAGACTGGACATTCAGCAGCACCATTTACCCTTAAAATGATACTTTTGTAAGAGTTGACAGAAATGTTTGCCTTTAACAATGTCAATATTTTCTCTATTTTAAAAATCTGTACGTTCCCCAAAGTCTTCTGAATGTCAAACATTCTAGTTTTTTGTCACTAGAGCTTCTATGCCCAAGTAGAGCATAAAATTTTTCCTTTTGCTGCTGTTGTAACTGGAGATGGATAAAACTTTCCTTCCCAGAAATAGACAAATTCCAGAGGTAGGGACTAGACTGTGCTGAGCCCTGCAGAAAGCAGGATGTGCTGTCACTGCACAGCTGGATTCCTGTGGCTTGGAGATGCAACTCTGCTGCAGTCACTGGAAGGTGCAGCTCACAAAATCATCCAGCTGCATCAAGACCAGAGACGTGCTCAGAAAACCCTCCAGACATTACATCTACCACAGCAGACCCACTGAAACCCTATCATTGCAACATTTCATGTGATTTTCCAGTGCCAGAACATCACCACAAAGCCAGGCTACAGCCACAGCTGCAGGTTTTTGATTGCCTGGCACACGACTCAGCTCACCTGACAATTCCATCAATCCAGGGCCTTGCACCTTCTGCTTCAGTGCCTCCTTGTGTTCTGACAGCAGATTGGAGACAGCAGCACAGATCAGGACAGGTGACATCAACACTCAAGCGTGAGACTGATAACAAAATCACTCAGGATGTCACTGTAGGAAAAATTACTCTGGTGTTTAAGGAGCACTTTCCCAGAGTGCGGGCTGCATGGCTCTGCAGAAAGGGAAAAGAGAAAGTCAAAACCCTTTGCTGAGTGGAGTTTATTGTCCAAGGAATCGCCATTCTCCACAATTATGCAAAATTTTGCACCTGCAGCTGATGAGGATCAGATGCAACGTTGGTATTGGGGGGCAGGGTGGTCCCTGGTGCTCCAAAATCCTCAACACCCCAGGAGGAAATGCCTGGCTGAGATTGGTATGACCGTGTCTCCCTCTAGAGACTGCACCCTCCAACAGTTGGGATTTGCATTCTGCTGATGTTCCAGCAGTTCAAAGAGCAGGGATGGGACTTTACATCCAGCAGGCTGGAGGTTGTGACCCTGTGGATGTACCATGAACCATGTTAGCCTGGTGCTGAGGCAGGGAGAGACCACAGGAGGTGTATCAGGAGCTCACAGACAGCATTCACATCCCCCTGGCAGGCAGAAGCCTCATAATTTGGAGCTCTCCAGAGGGAAAAAAAAAAGAAAAAACCCCATAATTTTCAGGACAGGAAATAGAAGGTTGAATTGCATGGCTGGGTCACCCAGCTATGCTTGCTAGACTGGTTTTAATGTGGGATAGAGAAACATCAAAGAATCAGAGAATGGTTTGGGTAGGAAAGGATCTTAAACACCATTCAGTTCCCCCCCGCCAAGGCAGTGACACCTTCCACTAGACCAGGTTCCTGAAATATGGATCTGTCTCTAAGCTCACAGTGCCTATGGAGCTGGGTCTCACTTGCTGGACCTGTTTTCCCTCTGTTCAGGTGCCTGAACACTCTGTTGGAATATACCCATGCCGAGGGAAACTCAGAGCCTGGACAGGTGAGCAGATAGAGGGGGAAAGTTGGAAGCACAGAGGTTCACTGAGGGGAAACTGAGGCACCAACCACAACCAAGCTCAACTCTGCAAAGCTTTATGGGATCTGATGTCACCTGAGATTCTCATATGGGACAAATCTGATGTGAGACCCACTGGAAATCCCTGATTCTCTGCAGGGGGCATTGGGGATGCTCCAGGAAAACCCAAATGGGAGTCTGTGTTTGAGCAGATGAACTGCACCCTCTCCACCTGCTGATTTGCAGGAGGCTGCACTGGAGCAGCCAGACTGGCAGGAGCACTCAGCCCAAGATGAAGGTGATGTGCACTCAGGGGATGTCAAAGCTTTTCTCCACAATTTGGGAGAAAATTTACATCAGCAAAATCCTAATTCATGGGAACCAAAAGTACTCATGACTCCAGAGGGCTTCCAATGAATGTGACTTTAAAATGGTTTCTCAGGGCTTTCCCTGGCCAGAGCAGCCTATGTTACATCCCAGGTGAGTTCTGGGATGCCCAGGGTAGAAAATATCTCCTTTCCCCTCTGAGGAGCACATCAATGGCATAGAGTTTTCACAATGCAGAATAAAAACTTAGTTCATGTTTGAATTATTTTCCTGCACAGAAAAATTCTATATTTCTGTTTGCCTGATGTTTAAGTTCTTTCCTAGAACCTGTGTTTGAAGCAACAGGTTTAATCTGTCATGGGCCAGGGGGACTCGGGGAGGAGAACAAGCTGTGTGAGAGCATTGGGAAGCTGAGAAGAAAAGTGGAAGATATCCCACATTTAAAAGGGCTTTGTGAAGTGTGAAATCCCAGGCTGGGATTGTTACAAGGTGAGGGTCTTTCTGAGGCTCTCTGGGCTGCACACAGTCCTGGTTTGATCAGAGGACTGGGCCCAGCAGCAGGGTGATGTGGATCTCCCCGTGTGCTGTCTGCAGTGAGCACAGGGGTAACAAACCAGGCACTTCACCTGCTCCTTGCCGAGGCCAGCACAGCTGGACACACCAAACTAGAGCTGTGAGTCCCTGAAAGTCCCTCAGCCAGCTGTTTCCCCATCACAGAGCTCACCTGAACTACCTTCAGAGCGTCCCTGCCATGCAGGGCTGGCTTTGCTGGCACTGGGAGATAGAGCCACTCTCATCATTCAGAGTGACATTCCCAGCAGGAGGCAGACAGCGAGGGCAGCACAGGGCAGGAGGGGCACGGCCCTTTGTGCCTCTGAGACCTCTGAAGCCTCTCTGCCCAAAGAGCAGGACCAGAGATGAAAAACCGGAGTGGGAGTTTCTACTGAGACTGACTCCTGCTTGAAACGCTTCCCAAGTTTCTCCCTAAACAAGGATTAAAACAACAAAAATAACGACCCAGAAAGGATGTGTGTGTGTGTCTGTGTGTGTGTGTTTGTGTAGGAACTGCAACAAGAAGAGAAAATAAAGGAGGAGACAGAAGTTTCCCCAGTGCAGCTGCCTGAGCTGGCGTTAGCGCTTTGGGGGGGGTTGGAATATCTGCTTTGCACACACAGAAACACACAGCCCTATAAGCAGTGATAGTATTTTGTAATTAAAGGTGCCCCACAGCAAGGCTATTCTCAACAGAATAATACCATAATCTTTACAAATGCCTTTGCTTCCATGAAAAGATGCAGCTAAGTCAAAGATGGAGACACAGGGAAGAAAAAATAATAGCACCAAAGGCACTCAGGATGCAATAAAACAGAGGATTAGATCTACATTACTTTCATTACATTATATTGTATTTTTATTATTAGGTCTACAGTTATCATTCAATCTTATAGCTGCTGTGTCTGATAGAGTGGAACAAAAACAAATGGAATTCATCCCCCCCACACACACCAAGGAATTGGAGATTAAGGAAAGATTAACATCATGTGTAAATGAATGAAAAATGTAAATGGGAAAAGAAGAAGGGAGGAAAATGAGGGGTGCTGGGGCTGGGTAGAGCAAGAAAGCTGCCCTGGTGTGAGGTTAACTCTCCTTTACATCTACCCACTTTCCCATGGCAGGAGGGAGAACCAGGGACCACTCCTGGGCATTTAGGACCTGAACCAAAGGAATGAATTTCACTTGCACTGAGGATCCATCCCCTTGTGATGGAACCAGGCCCTACAGAGCAGCACTCAAGCACCAGGCAGATCTCAGCACCCTGGTGCAGATACTGGTGGTGTGACAAAACCAGGGTTCACCTCTCTTTGCCCTGGCCTGGTTGGCAGTAGGATTAATTTTAGCTTGGGAGGCTTAAATCTCTTTTTCCCTACCTTTTCACTTCTTAGGGCAGGAGCCAGCAAGGTCTTTCCAAGAGCAATGACCAGGCAGCAGTTCTGCTGCTCCATTCTCCTGCTCCCAGTGTGTGGGGCTCAGCACAGCCCAACCAACACTCCCTCTTTTGCAGGATTAATTTCTGGAGGAGAGAAATGGCTGACACGATCCAGGTATTTCTTGGTGGCAATCCTATTTACCGAGAGCATTCACAAAGGATTTACAAACCTAAAGGGGGATTTAAAGGGAATTTGGGCACCTAACTCCGAAACAGCGAACCTGAAAATCCCCACTCATCCACCACCTGATCCCAGAGGTTCCTGAGCTACACAGGTGTCATTTTTCCCCCTGTGTAATGGGTTAAAATTCAACAACCAGGCGGAAACACCAAAAATATGTAGTGGTTATCACATTCNCACAAAGGATTTACAAACCTAAAGGGGGATTTAAAGGGAATTTGGGCACCTAACTCCGAAACAGCGAACCTGAAAATCCCCACTCATCCACCACCTGATCCCAGAGGTTCCTGAGCTACACAGGTGTCATTTTTCCCCCTGTACTGGCATGTTCAGAAGACTTTTGGTCATAGCAAAGCTGAGCAGCTCCTAACCAGAAATCTGCCTGCTCTCCAGTTTACCTACCCCGAGCATCCCTTTATCCCTCAGCAGTCCCCAGACAGCCTGAGGCTCTCTGCAGCCACAAAGGCAGAGCTGCTTCTGGTTTATTTTAAAATGCAGCAGCTCCTTCTTCCCTCCATCCATAAAATCTCTTGGGCTGTGGAGCCCCAGATTTTGGGTTTTCAGCCACCTGAATCAGACACTTCTCTCCTGTTGCACACAGAGTATCAGTGAAGATGATTTGTTCAAGTGGAGGCTCTTCCCCATTTTTCCACAGCAATGAGGGGCAGCCTCCTACCTCATCCTCAGTCCCCTAAAGCTGAAGTTTGTGAGAGTCTAAGGTGTCATTTTGGGACTTGACAGAGATGGACATAAATGTTGTCAGGCAAAAGTAGAGCACAAGCTATGCCTTTGGGCATTGCAGGAAAATTACCTGGGGGCCAGGAAGGAGGGAGAAAATGGTGGGAAAGGGGAGTGAATTTATCCTGGGAACACCCATGAGAGAGGAGGAAGAATCCTCAGCTTAAGGTGTGAGGGGTAAACTACCACATTTCCCTGCAGAAGGAGTAGAGAGAAATAGATATTTCATCCCTGGATAATTAAACCAAGGAGAGATTGTGTTCTCAACAGCCCAGCTGCTGGGTGGGCCATGGCTTTGGGCAGTGGATTCTCTTCCTTCCAGTTCCGGCGCCATAAAATGTTTTAATTGCTGTTTTCACCTTGTTTGAAATCAGGGTGATGATCATTCCTTATCTGTTCCTACAAATGTCTCTCTCACAGACCTGCTTGGTGATGGCCACTGACCCTTTTCAGATTAGTAGTGCAGACAGCTCCAGATGTTCCTGCCTGGAAGCACAATTGGATGGAGCTTTTTAATTTAATTGAGGTTGCTCTGCACATTCTTTCTCCATGGCCAAGGGGTTCCCCTCCATCATTCCCACCTGAGGTTGCCTCTCAGCACATTCAAATCCATGCTTCCCAGTGCAATCTGAACTTCATCTGAAGCCACACCAGCAGCAAGATTATATTTTCCTCTTTCACAAGTTGTGCAATGCTTTACATTTCCCACACATGTGTGGTGACTGTCCACACAATTAATTTTCCTTGCTCTATCCTTGCTGATTGTAACTCCACTCACAGTGGAGTTACAATCAGCAAGGACAGAGCAAGGAAAATTAATTGTCAAATAAGTAAAATGTTAATGACATTGATATTCCTGCAGCTGAATTATTCTGGTGGTTGTAGGATTATCACAGAAGATCCTAAAAGTTCATACCAGGCACAGATTTGTCCCTTCCTTGTGATTTATCATTTTTCCTTTCAATAGAAAACCCTCAAGCCTTCAGCATCCAGTTTTGAGGGAAGTCAAAACCAGTTCCAGACACATTTCATGAATGGTATAAAGCTTTAAGTGACCAGACTGAGAGCAGCTTACAACTGGAAAATCAGCCATGTCCCTGTTTTGTGCCGTGATTATTTATTCTCTGTCTTTCAGCAGTGCCCAAGGTCGCATGCAGGATCAGAATCCCATTGGATTGCACTCAGACACTGAGATGTGTTCACTAATGTGGCAAGTATTTTCATCTAACATATAAAATATGTTAGCAGGGAGCTAAAAGGGAAGGACAACACTCCGGCAAGGTGACATAGTTTCTTCAATTCCTCAGCAAGCTGAGAACCAGGAAACTTTAGAGCAGTTGGCCACTGCATGGGGTAAAGAAGGATGTGTGAAGTTTTAGCTCACTTGAAGTCATCTGAAAGTTCAGTGAGGATGTGGTCAAAACTCCACAGAAATCAGCAAGAGCCTTTCAGCAGGTTTCCATCCCCTGAAGGATTGTGCAGCAAAGATGAGACTGCAAGTTCCAACTACAGAGACTTGCAAATCACAGGGCATCAAAGTTTGGGAAGCTTCTGAACGTCCCTCCCTGCAGCAATTACTTCTCTGCCAGCTTTTGTGCTGGGGGCAGGTATCAGCTACCTGAAGTTCTGTTTGCAAACACATTTCTCTGCATGACTTTCCAGGAGACAGGCAGGAATATAAAAAGCAGCAGCCCAGGAGTGGGCTTTGCTTGCTGGTGAATGCAAATTCCTGCAGAGCAGGAACATTCCTGCAGGGCAGGAGGATTCCTGCAGTGGTGCCTGGGGTTTGGAAGGAGCTGTGAGTCCCTACAGGAGTGGTGGGATGGGAAAGGGAGAGGGGGAGTGAGGAGGTAAAAACACCACCATGAACACCACGAATCATCCAGGAAAGTTCTCGGGGTGGTGACAACTCTTCATAACTCTCCTCTGATTGTGCTGAAGGGACTGGCGTCAGTCCTTGGATATAAAGGGATGTTGTCAGAGAAGAAGGGTGGATGCTGGAAAGTTTCCTTATATAACAGTTCTGATGTTATTATGACTGAGTTTCATTTGTATCAGCATGGATTATGAGTGTGAGTTAATTAACTTTCACATTATACTTAGATGGACTGATAAAATTTTTATTTTTGGTGTAGGCTCTGCTCTGTTTCACACACAACAAAACTCTGAGTGTAATACTAGGACCATTTCAGACCACTTTTAAAGGAATATAGTGGCAAGCGACCCAAAAAAAAACCCCAAAAATTGAATTCCACTGTGCAGTTTTGGCATAGGGAAAAGAGGGAGCTGCAGCTGAAGGAGAGAACAAGACCATGTAAGTCCCAGGGGATGTGAATATTCATTGGAGAAGAAATGCAGCAGCATGTGACTAAGGAGAGCTGAAATTTTCAGTCTTCTTTTTCTTTTTCTTTTATTTCAGAAAAGGAAGAAAAGAAAACACAGAGGGGAAAAAAATGATAAAACTCCAAAGGTGAAAGGTAACTCCTTCCAGGAAATATCAGTGGCAGTAACTGTCACTTTATTAAAGAAGTGAAGGAGTAGAAACAGCAAAATAGAAACAGGCTTGACAAAGCGGGCAACAAATGTGAAATAATGCTGCTTCCTTGGTAAACAGGCTCAGTAGCAATGAAATAAATATTGGCTCTTGCTGAAGGAGTCCATCAAATCCGTATCAGCAAACCTCAGTGTCACAGGGAAAAAAAAACAAGGCAGGAGACCAAGATGGTTGTACCAGGAATGCTTTAAAAGCCTGAATATTTGGGCAAGGAAAAGCAAAAATTGCATATAAAGTGGGAAGAAGGCTGCAAATTTAATGAAAAAATAAAGGAAAAGCACAACTATGGAGGAATAGAACCAGGAAGTTTAACGTAGAGAGTGAATAAAAGTGAGTTAACAACAACAAAAGAAAGATCTGGAAATCATTCAAAATAAGGTGATGAAAAGAAGAGCAAGCCTGTTATTTCATTGGGAAGGAAAATATTCATCCTGTGATGCAGAGATGGCATGAAATACACCATATCTTCACAAAGTTGGTAAGACATTTCCATCTTCTTGTAAAAAGAAACAAGAAAGGTTAATTGTGGTCTGATAAATAATACCATTCCTTATAAAAATGATGGAGAAGAAAGAGCCCTGTGACAGAAACAGTAGCGGCGTGGAGGTAACACAGATGGATCTGAGACACCAAGAATTGGTGGAATCATCTGGAATGCTTAAAGAAGTGGCTGAGCAGTTCACTCTTTTTGCTCAACAATTCAGGGATGGCAGATGAGGTCCCAGAGGACAGGAGAGCAGTGAGCATGGCAGGCATCTCAGAAGGGAAAGAGAAAAGCAAAAGGCAGGGCAGCCTAATCTCAATGCCTAGAATGATCTTGGAGGAAATGTCTAAATTATTATTGGGGGTTACATTGAGACTCTGCCCCACACATCTGTGTGATTTATACTGTGATATAAACTGATTTATACTATAAATCATATTTAACATGCAAGCCACAGGCTCCATGAAGAATGTTTTCTAGCACAGTTTTCCCCTGGATCAGGGAAAGCAGGAGCTGTGATGGACAACACCTGAAATCCCATCCTGAAGGATTTTCTGGCAGCTTCAATAGAGTGAGGTTTGTCTGGAATTATGGTCCAGCAGGTAACTGTTGTTAAATGTCAGGCTTAATGAGAAAACAGTTTATTGTAAATCCCCACTTCTCATGGGATCAGGGATTCAAATGTTCAATATTTCCTGATTTCCACAAGGGAGTTTACACTTCAGGAAACATTCAGAGGTTTAGGTTGGTGGGTAGGGAAAATTTCTTCACTGAAAGGGTGGTCAGGCTGCCCAGGGAAGTGGTGGAGTCACCAATTTTGGAAGTGCTGAAAAGATATGTGGATATGACATTTGGAAATTATATGGTTTGGTAGTGCTGGGCTAATGGTTAGACTTGATGATTTCAAAGATGTTTTCCAATCTTAACAATCCTATGATTCTATCTACAAAAATAAATCTTTTCCCTTCAAAATGTTTTCCCATCTCACCAATCTGCCTCCACACATACACAGTGAGATATTTTGACCTTCCACACTTGAAGAATAAAGCCCAGCTCTATACAAGAGGGAGTAACAAGTTCCAGGGGCTACATGAACATTTTGCCTGAGATCCCATGACAGATGTCATTCATGATGTTGCCAGGTGTAGGCTTCTATTTTTACAGCAATATGGGTTGCCACAGACACCAGTTTTCCCTGCTCTCATGTCCAAGAAGACATATCAAGAGGAAAAAGATAGTGGGGAGAAGAGAGAGGTTTGGATTTATGATGTAAAATACCCATTTTTTAGGTCATCTTGCCACGTGGACACATTTATTTTGTCTCTAAGGCCTTTGGCAGGATTACGGAAGGTACAGAATTCCTGCCCTCTGGTTCCAGCAGACACAAAACTCTCCTGTCCTTTTCCCCCTCTTACACCAGGAACTAATTCCAACACATCAACGCAATGCATCCTTCGACAAGTCAACTTCTGGAAGCCTTCTTAGTTTTACTGATTTAATACATTCCTGTTACATCTTTGAGTGGAAAAATGACACCGAGATTGCCCCATCACACCAAGGAAAGCAGCTCCCCTCTCTGTGGCCACTTCCAAGGGGCACAGCAGGAGTCTGGGACTGATGTGGTGCCCCAGGGGGGTTCTTTGTCCTCTCTTCCCTTGTCACGAGTCCAGACAGGAGCAGGATGGATTTGCCATCTAAACTAATATGGATATAGAGCAGCTTTGATTCTGAGACCAAAGGGAACAGAACCACCCCAGGGTTCTTGCTTGCTTGGCTCTGGTGACCGAATTTTTCTCTCTTAAATGTCCTAAGGGGTTTTGTGGCATTTTTTCTTTAAATAGATGAAAAAAGCAACTGAGCAACCTTCTTGATGTAGTCTGGCCCACCACTGGTTTACATGAGGAACACAGGCAGTTTTGGAGGTGAGGATCTACCCGTCTCACTGAGGCAAGTTCAACCTGCCCCCAAATCCCATCTATCCATGAAGCAGGGACAGCAGACCCTCTTGGCAATCCCACCACAAGATCAGATAGGGTGGCTGGCACCTGCTGTGGGTAACATTAGATGCTGGAAGGACATTGGGTTCCCAAGCAGGTCCCCCTGGGATCATTCCAGACTGTAAATCATGTCAAAAAGGAAAAAGAAACATCACCTTTATATCCAACCTTGAGCTACTCCTGTACATAGTCCATGGGGAACAGGAGTCACAGAGTTATGGAATCATGGAATGGGTTGGATTGGAAGGAACCTTAAAGATCATCCAGTTCCACCCCCGCCATGGGCAGGGACACATTCCATTATCCCAGGTTGCTCCAAACTCCATCCAACCTGGCCTTGAACTNAAACAGACTGTGTCTCTTGTGGAAAGTTACCAGAAGAATCAGGAGGGACTTGTCTCTCTCAAAAGACTGAATGAAAGACTATTTTATTAAGTGATGCTGACTTAAGAGTTCTGATGTTTTATCCCTTTGCATTGTTTTTTCGTGGAAAAGTGGATTGTTGCTAGGGAGGAAGAGGGGTTGTTTTTGAGAGGGTTTCGTAGTTGGTTTTTTTTGTTTGTTTACCTTTACTGTATGTTAATAAATCTAACTGTTTCTATTTTGAATTAAACCTGTTTTGCTTTTCTTTTAATCCTATGCCACTAAAATGAAAATTAGGCGAATGTGATAACCACTACAATCATCCAGTTCCACCCCCGCCATGGGCAGGGACACATTCCATTATCCCAGGTTGCTCCAAACTCCATCCAACCTGGCCTTGAACTTCCAGGGATGAGGAGTCCACAACATCTCTGGGCAACCTGTTCTGGCGCCTGACTACCTTTATAGTAAATATATTCTCCCTGACATCTAATCAAACCCTACCCTCCCTCAGCTACAACTACTTCAGAGGCATTTCTCCTCCTTGAGATGCCCCCAGCAAAGCAAACCCCCTTCACCCACAGCCCTGCCACCCTAAAGCAGACCCTGGCCCAAAAGAACCAGGACTTATGGTCAGCTCCACTGCCTCTCAAAGAGCCCGAGGGCAACTGGCTCAGCTTTCTCTGGCTACACTTAATCATCCAAATCCCATCTGGAGTGACAGTGTGGTTCTGCTTCCCTCACAGTTTAAAAGGTCCCTGTAATCTCCAGGAATAGCAGCAATAGTTGTTGGCTTTTGCTGATAACCCAGTCATGTATTATTTTCTCACAACACTAGTACAGTTTGTTTGGTTTCCCTAGTACAGGACTCTTTAATCTTTGTTTTGACCTTAAAAGACCTGCCAGTGTTAGCCCATGAAATCAGCTTAACAACTTTCCCATCCTTTCACTCCTGCTTTATGAAAATAATTTCCCCATTGGTTCCACTTTCCTCCTTCATCCCCTCAATTTTGCGTTCGTTGTTGTTGTTGTTATTGGTTATTTCTCTTTCTCACCCTGGTGCCCTGCAATTCCAGTTCCATGCAGAAAAATTACAGATTGCAGTAATAATTAGTTGGTAGTGTTATCTGTTTCTGTCCCTCTAATAGCTCTCAGAATAAAGCTGTCACCCGACACTGACCATCTCATGTAATCAGAATAATATAAAAATAACCTTCCCCAGCACTGCCAGAGGTTTTCTTGCTTTGTTGCCTTAATTGTGTTTGTTAATCAGAAAACACAATTAATTTCCCTGTTTCTGCACCTACAGGTTGTTTTTTTTTCCCCTTCCAAGATGAGTTTAAGATTGTGATCCTATTTGTTTGGCTATTTCCTACCACTTTTCTACTAAAGAAACCATCATCAATCTGGGGGCGGGGAACTCCATGATTTTGTTTGAGTGGACCTGTTTGCTCGTTTTTACCAGCTTTTGCCAAGTTTCACCAGCTATCATTCTGACTGTGGATTAAACCTATTTTGAAAACCATGTGGGATTGCACCATTTTAAAAATCAACCCTTGGGATCTGTTCTCAGCCCATCCCTCACATCTCCCCGTGTCACCTGCAGCCTTGATGTCCTCAGCTGCACCCCTGACCCTGACTTGGTGACAACCCCTGGGTTCTCCAAGCCACACTCCTGCAGTGACCACTTTGGGAGCCTTGGTCTGGACTTTCAAGCAGCTGCTGATCCCAGCGGGAAGCAATTTGGGGGAAGTCTGGGTCTTTTGAGAGGAAAATAGTTTCCTATGAGGACAAAATGGGCTTCCTGTGGATGCTGAGTGATACAAGATTCTGTGAGCATCAGTCCTTCCAGGACAGGTTGCCTGAAAGCCAAACCAATGCTCAGAGCTGCGTCTGGATGGAAGAAATTTGGATCAAGTGCTGGAAACACCGCAGCAAATCAGCAAATCCTACTGTGAGCAAAGGAAGTGTCCCAGTCTCACTACAGAGGAGCCATGGAGAAGGTCCATGAGCATTGCAGCAATAAAAGAGACAAAAATCCCCTCCTGCAAGACCATCACAGAGGGAACAACTCAGAGGAACTGAGCAGCAGTTCCTCATCACACCCAGAGCAGTGGGAGCACAATCGAGGGGTACCCACAAAGTCCTTGCTTAAAATTTGCTCCAGCAGAGATTGATGCTGGGAAAACACCTGAATTCAGGGACATTCTGGGAGCAGGACGCTGGGAATTTCTTCCTTTAAAATAGCTGGTCTGCACAGCTCAGCTGTCAGGTGTGAGATGTATTCCAGGAAAGCACTTCTGAACAATCCACTGGGTGAGACATCAGCAGGGATTGCTCCAAATTCAAAGTAGCTGCAATCAACTCAGAGGCAAATTATTATTCCATGCCTCAATTATCCACCTGTTTTCTGTTACAGCCCCTACCAGCTTTAAAAGTCAACATCCCCCTTTCCTGGTGCTAAACCTGGTAGGAAAGAGAAAGATCAGGGGGCAGAGAAAATGGACTGAAAAAGCAAATAGGAGCAATCTGAACAGGGACAGAACATCTGTTTGGGCAGTGTGTTGTGTGGAGGGCAGGGCAGCAGCATCCCAGAATGATGCTTGAAAGCTGTCACAGACCACAGGATAAATTTCTGGAAGACATGGATGAAGTCCTTGGGGTAAAGTTGTTACTCTTGAGACAGCACGTGGCAGCTTTTAACAGAAGCTGTGCTCCTCCCAAAAAAATGTGGGGTGATTGGAGAGTCTGGAAAGGCCACAAAAGGGGCCAGAAAATAAATCCTGATGGGAAAGTCAGTGCTGCTCAGAGGAAAGGAGACAGGACTGAGAGGTAGTTTGAGAATGGCCTTCAACAGGCAAAAAATCCTTCATCATCAAAGCAACACTGCTCCCTGTGCCTTCTGGTGATGGGGATCTCCATGGAGGACACAATCATGAGCTTAAATGGCAAAGAGAGACATGCAGGGCAGAAACTGGGGGAATATTTATTGCTCAAGAAAATTTCTTTGACAGGTGTAGGGATCTCCTCGTTGAAGGTTAATGAAATCAGGTGTGGAAACCAGAAGAAGATGGGGTCTGTCTGGGACAGAGGAATAGGTAAAATGAAAAAAAATCTGGGTTTTTTTGGCTGTCTTCAGGCTTCTATTGGCCCATAACCTACTTCAGGTAACATGGGCTTCCAGAGCAGCTTGAGGGAGTCACCAGTGAACAAGCACAAAGATTTCAGGAGTCACAACACAACCCAAGAGTCCAAAAGGTTGGGACTACTGAACTGATGGAGCAGTAAAATCCAAGTAGTTAGATGTGTAAAGCTCCTGTCTCTTCCTGAAAATCTTGCAAGAAGTTTCATCAGATCAGCAACAGCCTTACCCAGAGTCCCTGCTTAACCTGCGGGAGGGAAACCAAATCCATAGTTTAGGATGATGCTTTCCTGCATCCAAAGGTTGTCACCCTGTGATAATTCTCCCAGTTTCTCCTGGAAACCATCCTAACTCACCTTCTCTGCTCATTATTTTCCAGCCTCACAGTCTCAGGGCAAAGATAACATCCCGGAAATCAGCTTCAGGTTGTAATTACAATATATATTGGTTTACAAATTCAATTGTTTAGCAGGGTAGGCTGCAGTCAACGTTCATGGGAAGAGGAGGAAAGGAATCAGATTAGAAATCAGGTGGAACAAAAGAGGCTTGGAATGAGAACATGCAGGGAAAAGAGGTCAACACAGAAACAGAGATACCACACATTGGTCATTTAATATGAAGGTGAAATTTAGTCTGGACTACACTTGTCTGACTGAGAAAACTGAATGAGTGACAAAAAAAATTAAAAAGAAAGGTCAAACAAAAGACTACAGGATTTAGATACATACATACATAAAACTAAGGGATAAGGCTTTTATTCCTATCAGCCTTAACCTGGACACCAGAGCAGCACAAGGACTGAAAAACAAAATAGGACCAAGGATAGAGTACCAGTGAAAGGAGATGGTCTTATAGAAAAGCAGCCTAGATTTTGTTGGATTTTTTATCTTTTTTTTCCTGGATTAGAGGGTTTTTTTAGAGCTGTGTTTTTAGGTCATCTAAACTGAATGGACGTTTGCCTTCTTTTCTGGGCTGTCACTAACTCAGCAGATGAGTCAATCTGAGGTTGAGGCCCTGGCTGGTTGATCAGCCTCAGCCCCCTGATGAGGAAGCACAAATTGCTGTTAAAGGTAACATGAGCAGGCTCGCAGGCTGGGTGTGTCTGTAACAGCTGGGTTTTGGCAGCCGGCTTGTTAAACCACTCCAAATGCAGAGGGAGAAGGGCTAGTGAGCAGCTGCAGCCACTGGAAGATGCTGTGCAAATCCACAGGAAGTGCTGGTAAACAGCTGGAACACGCCAGATTTCCCTTTTTTGTGTCTGGTTGATGAGGTGGTTTGCACCAGACGTGGCCTCCTGCTCAGCAGTCAGTTTGACAGACAGGAAAACTCATCTTCATCTTATCGGCTCCATCACCTCCCTGCACTGGAACTTTCTCCATTTCTTGTGTCTGTGCCACAGAGCAGTCTTGAGAACAGGGTGTTAATGCTCATCTTAGGCCAACACACCTGGGTATGGTGAGGCAGAGATTAAATTCTTCTTAAGGACCTGTGGAAAAAAGTTTGATCTAAATAGTTAAAATTTGCCATTTGCAAACTGATGGAGAAACCTCTGGAGGTCATCTGGCCAAATCCCACTGCTCAGGTAGGAACAGTTCAACCAAGTTCAGGGATGCATCCCATTGGGTTTTGAATATTTCCATGGAGGGAGAATCCACAGCCTCTCCAGGCAACCCGTAGGAGTGTTAGATCAACCTCTCCATTAAAAAAAATTTGTTTTCTTTTTATGTTTGAACAGAATTTGCTTTATCTCATAGGAGCTTGACCACTCCCCGAAATCCTTGTTGTGAAACCCCCAGAGGAAAGAGCCTGTAAAACATCTCAGGCTGAGCTGCAGAAAGGTCTTATTTCAGCTCAGAAGGACCAGATTTGCAGCCCAAGAATAAGCAAAGATTACAAGTCCCATCCCCACATGAGACTTTTCTCACCTGCCTACATAGCTGCAGAAGTCAACTTTTTATTTTTCTTTGTCCGGGGACATTGTAAAGCTGGCTGATAGGACATGGAGATTTCTCATTGCTCCAAGCATTTCAGGAGACATTATTGCTTCAGCTGCAGCTATCCTGCCTTAAATATTGCATTTAAGTCTATTCCATAAATGACCTTTTCAAGGAAGAGGCAAAAAGAGATGGCATGGAGCTGATTTTATGTTTTCTCTTCAGTGCTTCCAACCAAAACACAACCACGGTAGGAGGCACCGTGAAAATGTGTCTGAATTTTCACCTGCCAGACTCAGGAAAAGCCTCACCCTGATGCTAAAAGCACTAATCCTGTAGTCATTTGCATGCAAGGCCTCTCTCAGGCTCTGTGTGAGTTTTGTGCGTGTTCAGTCTCACGTTGGTGCCCTAGCCAGCAGGCGTGGATCCCTCTGCCCTTTGGCAGATGGCACTGAAGCCTCCCAGTCCCATGGCAGGAGCCAGGATGTTGGAGCTAACAGCAGGTCTTTCCTTCAGGACTGCAGAACCAGGCTTCTCTGCTTTCACAAATTTCACAGAGCTAGGACCAAAGCAAATTAATTCCCACTTCTAATCTGCTCCCCCACACATCGGCACAGGGTTGGATTTTACCCAGACACTCGGAGTTGGAAACCTTCCGGTGACCCAGCTACAAGGTGCTTTACAGCCCCGTGCAGGGGCTGAGAGGATGGACTCTCCCAGCTCATCTGCAGCACAAAGGGAGGGAGGAATCATCTGCTACATCAACTCATGCACCTGGACGAGCCTCAGGGCACACAAACCCTCCGTCAGATTTTTTTCCAAGCAATTAAAACCACCGGACAGGGAGCAGAACTCTGTGGCGAGAGCATTGCTGGGCAAGTCCTCCATCCCTCTTTACCAGCTGAGCGACGCTGATGAAGTGAAAGACCAGGCACGGGAGAAAGGAACTCTCTTGTTTTGGATAACAACATGTCCTCAGGGGCAGTAGGGATGGTAGGATTGGTGCTTGACAGCTGATGGCTGCTGAACATCCTGTGGAAAGATGAGGCCCTGGCACAGGCTGTCCAGAGAAGCTGTGGCTGCCCCTGGATCCCTGGAAGTGTCCAAGGCCAGGCTGGACAGAGCTTGGAGCAGCCTGGGACAGTGCAAGGTACTGGGGCTGGATGATCACTAAGGTCCCTTCCAACCCAAACCAGTCTGATTCTACAATTTTAAGAACCTATTAAATTATTATTTTTTTCTCCAACTCATTCTCATCACTCTGCTGCCGATCTTAGAACACCACAGTGGCAGCTGGCACTGATGGACGCTCTTACAGAGTGTCTTGGGAAAGTTCAAGGACTGTAAAGTCTTTGGATGATAAACTGGAGAGAGAAGGTGGCAGTTCTGGGCAGCCTGATCAGGGCATTGCTGCTGTGGGGCATAAATCTCAGCCTCCTTCTGCACACTGACCTGGCACCTTTCACTGGCCCTAAATGATTTACAGAACAGTTTTGCCTGGGTAACCTACAAACCTGAGCAAGTCATATGCATTATTTATAGCAATTTCCTTTAATTCCAGATGCTCATCACAATCCATTTGCATCTCATTCTGCACAACTCAAGATAGTCAAAGGCTGTACAAGGGCTCGAATTCCAGCCATATGCCAGGGCATCGTGACCAACATGACTCTGCAAACACCTGGAACGGTCAGTGATGGTTTGCTCTCCCTGCATGTTCCTGCCCTTCTTGCAAGCCCCGTCTGACCTCTCCCGTACAAACACACACCAGGAAAATGCTGATTTCTCTGGAAGATCTCTGCCTCGTTTATCCCATCAGGGAGAAGAGAAGGAGCAAAGCCACAGCACCTCAGCCATGCTGCAGCCTCTCAGCTGCTTTCAGGGGCTGCACCGAAGACCTTGAGAGGTGTCTGTCTGACGCCTTAAGTTTTAGCTTTCATGGTTTTCAGACTCTGTGCTGCTTAGGTGTGCAGTTCTGAACCTCACATTGAGTGTCAGTCAGCTCTCTTCACAGAGTAGGGAGATAAAACAAATCCTTTTCCTGCTGGAGACCAAGGACAACTGTTACAAGTTTTCAGGCCCAAAAAAGCAGAAACAACAGAGGGCTGAGGGGAGAGAAAAGGAGGATGGAACTTCTTAACTTGAAGCTGTAATTGGACAATTAGCCCCAATATGCAAATAGACCAAAACTTATGAAAGTGTAAAACCTCATGACCAGCCATCCATTTTGTGACCATTTTGGGTCCACCTTGGGTGTAGGTCTGGCCAGCCTCTTGTACTGCCCAAGGTGTACCCTTTAAGGCTTTTAATAAATATCTGCTTTATCCTCTTAGCTCTGTCCAGTCTCTGTTCCAGGTCAGCCTTCCCAAGGCATCATGTCAGGGAGGTGGATGATTTTATTCCAGATCTGTTGCAGCTACAGATGTGCAGTGGATTTTAGCCTGGTTCAAGTCACTTCAAATCCTCCAGCAGGTGAAGGCAGCTCAGCCCCCTATCAGCTCAGGCTAGAGCCTTAGTTGGAGCCTGTTAACAACCACAACATGGAGACAAAGGGTTTGTCTCATAACTCTGTATAATCCTGTTATATCTGAGGAGCCACAGCAGAGTCAAGGTGCTCATACAACCACAGAGTCACAGAATGCTTTGAGTTGAAGGAGACCTTAGAGATCATCCAGTTCCAACCTCTCCTGGCCCCTGCATGGGCTGAGTTGCTCTGTCTCAGTTTCTCTTAAATGAAGCTGATGCCATTAATTTCCCCCAAACCAGTGCCTGCAGGGTTTAACTGTGCTCTGAGGTGCTCAGCCCTCCATCAGCTGTGGAGTAAAGAGCAGAGCAGGACCCTCAGGGTTGTCTGAAGCAGGGTAAAGTGGTGTCATTTCCTCTCATAATCTCATCATATTCTCCAGATTCTCCCGAATTTGCATGGCTGCATCTCCCAAATGACTCACAATGTGGTCCAGACCTCCCCAAGACTGGTAGGCAGCACCTGCCCATGGCACAGCCCTTTGGACAGCACATTCCTCTCCTGACACTTCCCAGCCTCCCAGATAACTTTTTTTCCATGCTTTGGATTTGCTCTCTTGCAGATTTACACGGCCAGACCAGGGCAATGGGTTCTGTGTATCCCTTGTGACCAAATTTGCTGTTTTTCTAACAACTCTGAGATGCCACCTGATGCACGCACCTTTCCCCCAACAGCCATCCACGTGCCACCCCCAAAAAACATGCACTGAATCACTGCTAATTGAAAATAAATTGAGTTTTTAAAAGACAGGAGACATCTGCATATGATGTTGTTTTATTATTACAATTAGGCAAATGAGGTTTTCAAGCAAACTTGGAATAAATTTGGGAGAATTTATGCCAGCATTAAGTCAAACATAATAAAAAGCCATTCGTAGAGTTGAGTTTTGTTTTTGTTGTAGTTGTTGTCTTTGTTTGTTTGTTTGTTTGCTTGCTTTTAGCAACAGAGTAAATCCATTTCGTGTTCTATTGGGACAGGAATGGTTGAGTGAGGTGATGTCTTCAAGCATCCAAGGAATTCAAAGCCCCTTCACAAAGCTGGGGGTGGTTGGGGAAAGTGATGAGAATTTAGCTGTGCTCGTTGCTCTTTGGGAATGAAAGCCCAGATGCAGGAAGCTTAAATTTCCTTCCCAAATTCCCTGTTTGTTTGAGACTCCAACAGCTTAAGCAAAGTGCTACAGAGGGAGCTATGGAGAGCCAGTCCATAAGGAATATGGGGCAGAAGGACTTGTTGGGAATCGAGTTGGGCTGAATAAAAGCTTCAAATGTTTACAGGGAACTGGAGTTATTGTGTGAAATTGTCCCTGAAGGGCTGGAAACTTGCAAATGCTGGTAGGAATTTAAAGCAACAGCATCTCCCAGCCAGAACTGGTGCCTGCACGCACACACACACAGAAACTCCAAATAAAATCAGAGACAAACTCCAGATATTTGGCAGATCTCTGTGTAAATGACCAAAAAAACATTCTGAATTTTATTATAAATGATCTCCCTGCAGTAGCATTTGTACTTTCCCATGCTGCATTACAGCCAGGGCCACACACAGCCCCAGCACTGCACTGAAGACCCTGGGGAGTTGCTGAGGTTCCCAGGACAGATCAGGCCTGTTTTCCATACACAAACCACCACGACCACTCAAAAAGCAGGTGTCAGGGGTTAACAGGAGCCAGGCACTCTGCCCTGTGTCTGCTGCATGTCAGCAAAGCAGCCTTTGCTTTGTCAGAGCCTGGATCTTTATTGGTGTTGATATCCCCATGACCTTGTGCATGGAGAGACTTGGTGAAGGAGGGGGAACACTGGGAGTGTCCATGTCCCAGTCTGACAGCTCTGCAGGGCCAGAGTGCCAAACAGAATCAGAGAATCACGGGGAATTGGGTTGTGTTGGGGGTTAGATTTGGTTTTCTTTTTTCCTATAGAATTTTTTTCCCACAAAGTCGCTAGGAGATTAATTGCTGGGTACTTACGGGTGCTTAACCAAAACAATAGGAACGGCTAGGAAGGTGTAGCAGGGGGGCTATACCCTTCTTTCGCCTCAGGGAGTTTTTGTCTNTTTTAATAATTCGAAGGGAGGGGGGTTGAATTCTCCATTCCAAAGGGAGGACTTGCCCTCCCTAGCAGATACCTGTCTTTCAAACCAAGACAGGTTAGAAGGGATCTTGAAGTCCATCCAGTGCCACCCCCTGCCATGGACAGGGACACATTCCACTGTCCCAGGGTGCTCCAAGCCCCATCCAACCTGGCCTTGGACACTGCCAGGGATCCAGGGGCAGCCACAGCTTCTCTGGGAAACCCGTGCCAGGTCCTCACCACCTGATGGAATTTTCACCCTGCCAACCCCTCAGTTAGGGGTTTTTTGTCTCTCAGAGTCCCGTCCCAGGGTTTAAAAGATGAGATGGAACCTGTGGCTCGCTCTCCAAAGGTGTTTATTCTATTTCTGATCTCAAGGCCTTACAGCAATCTCAGGGCACGGAAGGAAAGCAGCTACAGAAACATGGACAGAGGGTCCAAGGTAGTTTTTAAAGGTTTCTAATCCAATTAACTCTAAAAACATACTATATTTACAGTTTTGTACCAATAACTATCACCCATTCTAGACAAGCAATTTCTACCTCAAATCCACCCTACCAATGTCTCTGCCACCGTCACAGCAGGAGATGGAGTAGACAAAGAAGAAGAAGAAGATGAGACACTGCCCAAAATTCTCCATCTTGCTCTGATCTACTTCCATACTAAAAACCCAAACCTACAAATTTTCACCCTGTGACAAACTAAACTACTAACTATTTTAAATCTTTGTTGTTTTCAACTCATCTCTGAGTGTTGGAAGTTTTTCCCATGGACTGAGGTCCAAGGCAATGCTTTCCTGGGGTCCCAGTCAGGGTCTGGGACCCCCCAGGGCAGTTCCAGGGGTTTTCCACATACCCTGGACTCCAATAACCACCCACACAGTAAAGAACTTCTTCCTAATATCTAACCTAAACCAGCCTTTAGTCAGTGGGAAGCCATTCCCTGTGTCCTGTCCCTGCAGGCCTTGTCCCCAGTCCCTCTGCAGCTCTCCTGGAGCCCCTTTAGGCACTGGAAGGGGCTCTGAGCTCTCCCTGGAGTTTTCTCCAGGTGAGTACTCCCAGCTCTGCCAACCTGGCTCCACAGCAGAGCTGCTCCAGCCCTTGGAGCATCAACAGTCAGACTTTCGCTGCTCTTTTTACCCTACAAAAGGTTTCTAAACTGAACCAAGATTCTGGTTAGGTTTACATAACAAACTCTGGCCTGGAATTATTCACCCTGTGTTTTCACCTCAGACAACGTCAAGCATTGTGTGAGACCGAGGTTTTTTCCTTCCCCCAGTGCCAGAACACTAAATGTGTAGCTCCCAACACTGCTTTCCTCCTCTATACCACTGCACACAGAATATCCTCAGCCTCCACCACTAATGCCACTGGCAGAGACTCCCCAGTGCCTCTGGAAGAAGCTGGTGGAAAGCTCTTGCTGGGTGGGAAGATGGGGCACACAGGAGTTTTGGCAGGAACCAGAGCTACGATTGTGGCTAAGCCCATCTGTACTTTGACATGAGCAAAACCTGCAGTGTAGTTCCAGACCAGCATTCCTCATTTCAGAGATGCTTTGGGTCCAGAAAGTGGGAGTCACGTGAGGGACAGTTATCTGCAGAGGGAAAACCTCATAAAAATGTTCTAAAATTAAAGAAAAGTGGAAACTTTACAAAAAAAGCCACAGCTGAACTTGCCAGGCTGCCATTTTCCAGCTCACTCTCACCTGTACTTTCAGCTACAATTTCCAGGGCAAACAGACTAAAGATGCAGAGCAGGAGATAGTTCAGAATGCTCTGCCAGTGCTGTCTCTCCCAAAATCTGTCTTTTGGGGAGGTCACAGATACCCTGCCAGGCTGGATTTCGTGCCGCCCTGAACAGTTTCCTTGATCTGTTTTAGATGGGGACTTGAATTAATCATTCCATGAATGTGCTCCTTCACTCCAGTGATGGTCAAGGCTTCTTTGGACACAGGTAAATGTCCCTTCAAGCCAGATGAATCTTCAGGAGGAGTACCCTTGGGCTGCCTAGAAAAAAAAGGAAAAAAAAAAAAAAGAAACAAACAAACAACAAAAAAAAAGAGCACAGAAAGGGACAGGAAAGGTTTAGGAAAGAGAAAGGAGCATTTCCTCTACCACATTTTATTATGGTAGAAGAAAAGCAAAGACTCAGAATGACACTGCAGAGAAAAAGCATCAAAGGAGGAGAGCTTTAGGCTTAGCTCTGCTGCTGTCAGGAAACCTTGAGCCATGCTGGAAGGCAGTGTTGGAGCACTCCAGAGCTCCTGAACAGCAGGTCTTGACATTCTCTATCCATTATTTCACTTCAGCTTTGTCCTGCAGCACTCAGGTGCCTCTGAGTGTGTAAATATTGTAACAACAGCATGATGCTGCTCCTCAATAACAACTTCACTGCTGTCATCACTGTAAAAGTAGCCAGGAAAAGTTTCATTGATGCCTTGGGAAGGCTTGACCTGAAACAGAGACTCAACAGGGATGGAGAATAAAATAGATATTTGTTGAAAGGCCTTTAGGGTACTTCTTGGGCAGGACAAGAGCCTGGCCAGGGCTATACCCAAGGTGGACCCAAAATGGTCACAAAATGGCTGACTAGTCACAAGGTCTTACATTTTTATAAGTTTTGGTCCATTTGTATATTGGGGTTTAATTGTCCAATTACAGCTTCAGGGTGTGAGGTCCCATCCTTCTTGTTCCTCCCTTCAGCCCACCCTTGTTTGTGCTTTTGGGCCTGAAAGTTGTCCTTGACCTTCAGCACGGAAAGGATTTGTTTTGTCTCCCTGCTCTGTGAAGAGAGATGACTGACACTGAATGTGAGGCTCAGAACTACATCCCTAGGCAGCACAGAATCTGAAAACCATGAAAGCTCAAACTTGAGCTACCATCACATCTGAGACAAACCTCACAATTGAGCTATTGCTGGCCTAACTAAGCTCTGGTTATACCAAACCAAGCACTGACCCTCCAGCACCCACGTGCTTGGTGATGGCTCTGTGGCCATGCAGAACTTCCCTGAACCCCACTCCAGCCCAGCTCAGGGGCTATCCCACGCCAGGGCCATTCCCAACAGAAAAACACGGTGATGTGGGGCCAAGGGGGGCTCAGCAGCGTGGATGCAAGGCGTGAAGGATCAGAGGACAGCCCCTGGATCATTCGGTTTCTGCCTCTCCGTGCTTGGCAGACCCAGGGCTACTCATCACCCACCTTCACTCCCTACACCACGTCCCCTCCTTGGCTGAGTGCTCGAAGGAGGCTCTGGCTGCTGCCTTTGCTCTGCAGCCTGGTATTTGCAGAGGTTTTCCAGGAGGCAGATGTAATCTCTCTCCTGGCCTCCCAGGAGAGCTCCCGGCTAGCAGATCTCTGGCGAGGCCACAACACAGACCTTTTGCTGCCTTTATCTACCCAAACAGAATTTATGAGCAGGGGGAAAGTCAGGGACCACCTTATTCTTTAGCCTGAGGTCACAGGAGTCTTAGTTTCTTGCAGCTTGGTCAGATGAGAGTGAAAATGTGGCAGCCTCACAGCTAACAGGGTTTTGCCACAACCTTAAAATAGAAAAAGAAGGAGAGAAAAAAAAAAAAAAAAAAGCAAAGAAAAAAAAAGCTGTATTGTTATTGTTTGGAGGGAAAAAAAGAAAGCAACTTTCTGTCATTTTGACAAGGTCACATGACAGAGGCCCCCTAAAAAATACATTTGCAAAGTTGCAGCGCACAAAGCTTCCGAGTGACGAAGCCATAGCAACCCGTGCCAGAGACCAAAGGGGATGATCAATGTTTGCAATTAAAATCTCCTTTGTTTCGTGCTATTCACACAGAGCAACCCTTACATTTTGGCCATCGGAGTGTACTCCACGAGAGGTTGAGCCCGAGCTTTGTTCTGTTCCTGTTCATTCTCTTCAGGCAGGAAACAAGAGCCATCCCAGGCAGACAATTGTCTGAACCCTGCTTGCTTTTGTGCGCAGCAACAGCAGTTCCCCCTCGCCTTTATTTTTTTTAATTCTCCGCAGTACATCCTTCAGAAGTAAATTAGCAATACTCTATATACTCTAATTGTGTTTTCAGAGGCACAACAATGCGGGTGCAGGGAGAGAACAATGAAGCAGCTTGTTATTAAAGGAAAAAAAAAATTAAAATCTCAACAGAGATGATACTTGGGTTGGACAACCAAAAAAAAAAAAAAAAAAGAAAAAGAGAATTTGAGCACATTTTTATTTTTCTGCCTGTCTTTTGTAACAGTTTTGCCTAATAACAGGTTGCTTTGATTTAAACACAAAATGGGTTTCCCAGAGCTTCTCCTGAGAAACTGCACCAGGCAGAGCCCCTCAGCTTGGGGCAGAGCTGCCCCACTTAGCTCCAAGATAGGGCAACTAAAATCACTGAATCTTCATATGATGATCTGCCCATGTCCCACGGGAAGGACCTTCAGCGCTGCAGAACAGCCCTCTGTCAATTTGAACCTAAAGGTCTGGTAGAAATGTAAAGCTATTATCACCTAGCAAATACATCATCCTCCTGAAAGAGAGTAAAAGGAAAGGAGAGTCTGGGGAATTAGGGAAAAATCAGCCTGGCTTCAGTGCTCAGAAAAATCTTGGGAGTGAAGAGTCAAGCAATCTGTCTCTTAGTGCCTAGAAAATGGCAAGGGGATAAGTAGCATCCGGCCTCAATTTCCAAGGAACAAATCATATCCAACCAACCTAATTTCCTCCTATGACAGCGTAATGACCCTTGCGGGTCAGGGGAGCAGCAGCAGATGTGAGATAGCTTAACCTCAGCAAAGCTCTTGACATGCTCACGCAACATCCTCTCCATCAATGAATGCCTGGTCACCCCAAACTGGCAACTGGTATGATCAAAAGTCAGCCATATTATCTGGGGCAGTTGGCAAAAGGTCTGTTTGGGCCTGCATCTCTATGACGTTTCATCTTGCTGTGTCAATTCCTTTGGGGAGCTGCCAAGGGGGAGAGGGAAGAGGTTGAGAAAGAGAGGAGAAAGAGAGAAAGAGTTGGAGACCTGGCTGGAGTCTGGAGCACAGCCAGCCTGAGGAAAGGAGGTAGGAGCTGATGACCCCACTGCTCCTTTCCAGTCTTAACCATCCTGTGGTTCCCTGGAGGACATGAGAGCCACCACCTCAAACCAGTGGTCAGAAGCACTGACCATTCAATGATCATCTCCCCAGAGTGCTGGTGGTGAGATGCAAATGCTCAGGGGGAGTCTCCAAAACATCAGAAATACCCCTGAAACCATGCCCATGTCTCTCCTGACACCTGCAGGTCTTTCTGCTGAAGAGATGGGATGGATCTGCAGACATTGGCCGTGATATAATCACATAGTAGGAGGCAGAACTGATCCTGACTTTCTACTTGGAAGGAAAATTCAAATAATTGACTAAAAATGCAATGCAGACTTCTGCAAGCTTCTCCAGGCCCACACACTGGTCTTGGGACTGATGGAAAAACATCATTGCTGGATTGGAAAATTTTAAACAAAAGTGGGACAAAGAAAATATTTCACATCTGGCTTTAAGACACATTTAAAAATAAACTTTGAACCCCCAGACATGGAGATTGAAGTAACATACCAACTCCCTTCCCTCCTGCACTCAAATTGGGAGATATTGATGGCTTAAAGACCTTGTCTTAATTTTCTCCATGACTAATCTATTCAGTTTTCACTTAAGGAACCCTCTGTGGTATAATGAGACAGCTGTTGCCTTCTATCCCTCCCCCAACTCCCCCAGATAGGAAATTAAATTTAAAACCACTGCTTTAAATAAGCCTGGCACGGTTTCATCTCTTCTTGAGCTGCTCTGGGAGCTTCTTATCCATAAGTGCAGGTGTCAGGTCAATCAAAATTCACCCAGCTCTTCAGGTCTCCCCAGGACAGTGATTTGTAAGGAAATGGAGAGATAAAACTTATAGATTTCACCCCAGTGGGCTGTGGGTTGAGTTGGGTTTATTGGTTGTTTATTTGTTTGTTTCTAAGTGGTAGATGGGTTTGCTTTGGGGTTTTGAGGTAAATTATAGGATTCTAGACTAGGTTATATCAGAATAGAGATAAGGAAGGATTTTTTTTTCATGATGAGGGATCCTAAAGGTAATTTAATTCCTACCCCCTGCCATGGGCAAGCTTACACTATCCCAGACTGCTCCAAGCCCCATCCAGCTTGTCCTTGAACACTTCCAGGGATGGAACAGCACAGCTGGGAGTCATGAAATCACCTCTGTTTGGTTACTCCAAACTGCTGTGGACTAAAATCTGGTGTCTGTTGTTGGCATCCACAGTGGGATCTGCTGGCTCAGAGTGGACACTCAGTGTCCCAGGGCCATCAGAGAGGGTGGCAGAGCTGTCCTCACACTCACCCTGAAGGTTTGGAGATTTGGTCTCACAAAAGCACTTCAGACAAAGGTGCCTTGGCAATTGCTCCCCTAATGTCTCTGAAATTAGCAGCTGCAGACAGAAAATTAGAGGCATTTTAATGTAACATGGGGAAGACGTTCCTCTGCTTCTTGCTTCTATGCTCTGATTGGGAGAAATTCACATAAAAAATAACAGAGTTTCTGCAGACTTCCCTTTGATGTGAACAATGTGGTTTAGACTCTCACCTGAGCCCCCCTTTCATGCTGCTCCCCTCTCTTGCTCCTGCATTTCCCTTCTCTCACTCACTTTTAACTCCCTTTGATCTCTCTGCAGTGTCTTGTAGCCTGTTTAGACTTAGTCTTCAGCTTAAGCCAAATCAGCCCCATTAAAAGAAATCTTGCTTAAAGGAAAGAAACACAGAGCACATGGGAGTGTCAGTGTCACAGCCTGTCCCTAAATTTCTGAGAGCTGGTTGGAGAGTTTCTGGGTAAAGGAACCATCCCTTTTCTGTACATATTTAACACCTGTTCACGTCCCATATTCACCTGTCCTTCCCCTAGAAAGTTCAGAGCATCTTCTACAGAGTTCCTCACCCATCAGATTCTCCCTGTAACTCTGGCAACACCAGGGCCTGCATCAGGCAGCTGGAAAATCTACTCTCCCAGAATAAAACATCAGGGAAAAAAATAAAAATAGGCTTTTCATTGGCTTTTTTGAGCTCTCATTTGACTATATTATACCAAGAAGGGACCCAGTCAGCCCAGCAGAGGCCCCAGATCCATGGACAGCTGTATTCCAAAAATTACTCAGATATTGCATTGCATATTTTATGCCATATTTTTACTGACCAAGTCCTTCCTTATACCATATCCTTGTGGCATTTCCTTATGGCACATGGAGAGAATTGATGAACATTCCAGAACATCTGGCATTGCAATCATATAAATCACTGCAGCCATGACTTACCTGGAAGGTCATCACATCTGTTGAAGGGCACAGGGGAGGTTTTGGGGAAAAACAAGAAGGATTAGCTTCCTGAGAAATGCCTTCTGCAAATAAAGCCAATGAAATTACACTTTGGTATATTGGAAAGGGGGAGAAAGGGCAGAGACAAGAGGATGCACGTAAAATGAAGGAGGTAGGCTGAGAATGGCTCTCTCTGTCTCAGACGACAAAAATGAGACAGATATTCAATGCAAAGGAAATCTCTTGTCTTCCAAAGTGTAATTAGACTGAGGGACTCATTTCCATAAGATGTCAATGAGGCCAGGAACTCAGCCAGACACAAGGATGGCTCGGACATTTATGAGGATAACCCGAACATCTGAAGTTGTAACAGCCGATGTAAAATAAAAAAACTCTCAGGAGCGATCTAACATCCTATCCTTCAGACTTTAAATTAATCTCTTAGTTATTAGGAGGGTACCTTGCTATGGGGGAACAAATTATTTTCTTTCTGTCTTGGAGTGCACCAGCACTTTTCTTTGAATCTTCTGCCAATGACCTCAGCCAGAAGCAGTGTCCTGCTTTGAAGATCCCTGGGTGCTGGGAGAACCCCTGTGTGACAGGGGAGAAGATATGCCTCAATTATGTCTATTTGGTGATCTAGCTCAGAGGCCAAAGTGAGAACAGAAGACAAACTCTGCACAGGAAGGCAAAACCTTGCTGGTGCCAACTCGTGTTTTTTGTACCCTGGGGTTCTTCACCTTGAATTCTCTGTGGGGGCCAGAACGGCAGGGATGTATCTGTGCCCTCAGCCCATGAGGAACACATCACTTCGTCTTGGCTGTCCTGTTGTGTCCCCCACTTTGGACACCCAGGAGCCCTCACTCCCTCAGTCCCTGAGGAAACACCAACCCTCTTGGTCTTTATTCTGCTTCTGCATTGCCATCCCCTGTGCTCCCTTTCCAGTTTTAAAGGTTTATGGCTGGAGATGGAGCATTACTGGTGTGAGCTCTGTGGATCAATCAGCCAGAGAGTTTGCACTAAACACAGGGATTTTACAGGCTAGGAATTTGGAGGCCAGTGGGCCTCATCATGAAAATCTGTGCTGTGGTGTGGAAATCAGCCTCATCCTTAAAATGTGTTAATCAGTTCACTCCTTCAAACCTGGAGCAGGTATTTTACCCAGGGATTGAGGTGGGTTAGTCTGTGGCATCCCTTCCTTGGCAAAAGGGAGCAGGAATGTTCATGGGCTGTGGTTTGCTGCTGTTCCTCAGGTGATTTTGAACAGCAGAATATCCCCTGGGATGAGAGGGGTCCGTGGTGAGGCTGCTGTAGGTCCAAACATCTCCCACTCCAGGTATCTGCATCCATCAAGCCTTGGGATTTCATCTCCCACATTTCCTCTGTCCAAGCTCTCTCTCCCCTTCATGTCCCTGAGAGCCCTGCAGCACCAAGCAGCAATTTTTGATGAAGTGCCCATTTCCCAGTGCAAAAGGCCAGGAGTCCACATCTTTGGTTGGGTTATGGGAATCTTAAGATGTATTCCAGCTACAGAAAAATGAAAATGTCCTTTAGATCAGGGTAACTAATCCTGCTTATGCTGTAAAGCCCTGGATGAACAGTCGATTCTACTTCCTTGTCAGATCCTAATCTGACATGCTGATAATGAAGAAAGGGAGGAGAAATCACAGGGAGGAAATCAGGAAGAAAGCTGTGTCATCGGGGAGGGGTGGGGGATTTGCAGGTCAGGAGGGGAAGGGGAAGGGGGAAAGGGAGGGTGCATGGACAAGCTTTAAAATTAAATTGAATATTAGGAGCTGGAAAATCTAATGGAGACAGGCTGCCCTGAAAGTGATATGGGCTGGAGATGGAGAGAGACAAAGGATGACAGTGGATCAGTTTAAGCATGAAAGAATAGAAAGGAAAATAATAATACTGTTGGCTTGTAAGGCTGAAATCAAATTGTCGTTCCCTCCAGTGAATTAGCTCTCTCCTAATGCAGTGCAGGGGGCTTTGCAGAACTGGTGAGATCCCCCTCTTGGGTGGCACTGGGATATTAAACTGAGGTGTGTGTGTGTGTCTCATTACAACCCTGGCCATGTCAAATCTCCCAGAGCGCACCCATGCATGAGGCATGCTCTGGGTATTCCTGTGGGCAGGGAGATGTCAGGGGTGTTTGGGGTTTGGAAGAGGCCACGCAGTGAAATGGATTCCTGTGTTTGTGTGAGGGTGTGACATTAAATATCACCACGTGTTTGTGTCAGCCAGAGTCACCCTAAGGTCCCAGGCTGCCTCCTCAGGATGGGGCTGACGGGGAGCCACCTGCAGCTGGGGGTCCCAAGGTCCCCAGAAGCTGCTGGCCCATCCCCAGCAGGTGAGATGACCCAGCACTGGGATGGAGGAGGCAGCTGGAGATCAGGAGCAGGGTGTGGGATCTCACACTTCTGGTGTTCCTCAATGGGCTCAGCAGGGCTGGAGATGTTGTGGGGGCACTGGGCAATCCAGCTAACAGCAACAGCATCCTCCCCTCTGTGGAGATTTGGCTGGGGAGGAGGAGCCTCGATGGAAGTCAAAATGATTTTTTGTTCTCAACCATATTCATGAGCCCAGCCTCTCTGTTGTTGTTTCTCCAGCTCTCTAGGATCTTAGATCAGGATGACAGTGGGATGAAGTCCAGCTCAATAGGCAGCCTTCCCTCTCTCCCCTCCTGCCAAATCTTCTCATTTGTTTTCTTGTGGCTGTAGCCTGTTAATCCTGCCCAAGCAGGATTAGCTTGATTTGAGATTATCAGTGCAAACACCTGAGCTCTCCCAGTGGTTATTTGTGACAGGGGGACGTGTAGAAGCTTTTATCTTCTGAGACCTGCTAGGATCTGTCTCCTTAGGGCTCCCAGACCATCAGGTGTGAATAGAAAAAAAAAAAAAATCAAAAAGGAAAAGAGTAGAGGCAGTCGTGGGACTCAGGGAAAGACAAACGCAGGGGTGCTCAAAGAGCTGGAATGAGCCCTCCATAAGGAGTAAGAGTATAATCTAGGATGCTGCAGAGATGACTAGGAAGGCATGAGATGGAATACATAAAATCAAGAGTGTCAAGGAAAGGATGAGTGGATAATGGTTGCTCATGGGCTTTTCCAGAGCAGGAACTTGGGGGTCCCAGAGAAAGTGCAATCAGGCTGTGGAGTTCCTTGCCACGGATATATAGTTGGTGCTCAAAGTTAACGAGGGTTCAGGGAAGAGCAGAGAAGTTCAAAGAAAAATCCAGACAGTGTTATTAAATTCAGGGAGAGCATATGGAAGTCCCTGAGTCTCAAATGGCTGGAGGCAGGGAAAGTACCAGGGAGGAAACTCCACAATCCCTTGCCTTGTCCTTTTGTATTATTCATACGCCTGTAGCTGCTTTTGGAGAGAACCAGTTGGGAGAAACAACCTGTGGAGCTGCTCTGCCATGGGCAGGGACATTTTCCACTGTCCCAGGCTCCTCCAAGCCCATCCAGCCTGGCCTTGGACACTTCCAGGGATCCAGGGGCAGCCACAGCTTCTCTGGGCAACCTCTGCCAGGCCCTCACCACCCTCATGGGGAAGAATTTCTTCCTAACATCCAAGTCTAAATCTCTCCTCTCTCAGTTGAAAACCATCCCCCTTTATCCTATCACTACCTGCTCATGTAAAAAGTCTCCCTCTCTCTTTTTGATAAGCCCCCTTTAACTACTGAAAGGATAAACCTTGGATGTCTGAGAAGAGTTAAAATCACAGTTTTCCTTTCTTAGATCAAGCCTGACTAAGCGTGAGTGCTGTGACAGCACTTGAAACCAGAGCAAGGCTTGCCTTTTCCCCACGGTAACACAGATTCTGGATGGCAAAGAGAAGCTGGGACTCTTGCAGTGGTTTTTTTTTTTTGGGTTTTTTTGGGGGTTTTTTTGGTTTTTTTTGTTTTTTGTTTTTTTTTTTTTTTTTTTTTGTGCCTTCTTTGTGGCCCTTGTCTCCTCTGTATTCCAAGCACAATGCATTCCTAGTGTGCCTCAGATAAGGGCAGGCCCATCCATACCTTGGTGACACCGTGTTGTGATAGTGACACACCCAATCCAACTTTCTTCAGCAGCTGCTGGACAGAATGCCCGAGAAATGCATTGTCCTCTGCAGCAGCCCCGGGATAATTAACCCTGTCATTTGTGCTTGTATGGAGTGCTTTGTTCCACCAGCCTGAGGCTCAGGCCTTTGGGATTGCTTCTCTCTGGTCATTTCCTCCCAGATCCCTCTATCTGCTGGGAAAGGTGATAAATTACTCCCTGCTAACCACTCTCTCTGCATTTCTGCAGCACCTTGCGGAAAAGTTATCACTGGAGGAGCTGCAGATGATGCTGAACTTCAATTAGGCCTCAAATTAGTTGTGCAGGGTGACATTTTCCAATCATGCAACATTAGCATCCTCCCTAATTATGAAAATGTAAAGCTAACTTCTGTTTCATAATAAATTAGGCTTGTTCTCTCTATCTAAAACACACAAGCCCTCACACAGCACAATCTCCAGCAGCTCTTCTCTTCCTGTTTTCCTCAGGGGCAGACTGAACCACAGTGACCTCCCTGTCCTCTAAAGGTCAAGAATGATGCCTAGTCAGTGAGCAGGGAAATCAGCAAAAAAAGTGGAAAAAGACACTGGGGCTTTATCAGTGCTGGGCACTGCCTGGGGTGTTCTCACACCGAAACCAGCATCTTTCTCCAAGGAGTAGGGAGAAGGGGCAGGAGGAAAAATCCTGCCCTCTCCCTTCTCCTCTGAGCTTTGGCACCTCAGGTTTGCTCAGCCTGCATGTCCAACCTTGAGAGATGTGTTGGAGCCTCCCTTCCATCACAGTGCTGGCAAATCCAGAAGGGGGAAAGGTTGCAGGTATGCTATCACACACCTAATACTATTTATTCCCAACGAAACCAGGCAGCAGAGCGTGCAGATGAAAGGACACAAGAAAAAAAAAAAAATAGGAGCAACCAGCAGGGGCTTTTGTATCAGAGAACAGTTTGTGTAAACACCACAACTCCTGAAGAATAAAAAAAAGTCAGATTTTTTTTTTTTTTTTGCACAGTCAGAAGAATTAAAAGAAAGGTCTTTTTTGGAGCATTTCCACAATGGCTGGGGAGTTTGTCTCTATTTAAGAGACCACTTAGAGCTGCCTCATTGTGGTTTATGCTGGAAAAGGGATCAGGAACTACCTGGCTCTTGCATGAAAAGTTTTGCAGCCCTGCTGTGTGTTTCCTGGAGACCAGCAGACATTGTTGAAAGTAAGTGAAGTCACCTTTATGCAGGGTCTCGGCCACAGATCTTTCACCCCTCCACGCATCCCAAGCTATCCCGTGTCACTAAAAGTGATGGGGCCTCTACAAACAGCCTGGAAACTGCTGGATTTTCAGCCTGGCTGAGTTTAGTAGGTTCAAGTAATGCTAAAGATGCCTGGAAAACAAAGCAGCCAATTATTGTATCTCTGCATCAGAAGGAACAGGGAGCTGCAGAGAGTGGCTGACAGGCAGCTAAATAATGCACTAACGAGCAGGATGGCTGGAATCTGTCACAGCACTAATGAAGGTCAGGATAAGACACCTGCATATTTTAAGGATTGAGACGTGTGCATCTGAAGATGCCCAGATGGGACATTTAAAAACAGAGATCATAAACTAAGTGCAATCACTGCTGAGAACTGGAGCCTGGGATTGCAGAGGATACATGGATAAAAGAATTAAAAACAGTTTATGAACTGGAAGTGGAGAAGGCTTGGAGTCTGTGGAGGAGCTGAGAACCAGTAGCTTCTGGAGTGAAACTAATCCAAGCGAGAAGCTGATTCTGCTGTGTAGAAGCCCCCGCAACATGGATGAAATTTCCCAAAAACTGGAGAAAGAGAACACTCAGCTCGCCATGCAGGGAAAGGGGAGCAGCTGAAGCAGAGAAGGGGATTTGCAGTATCCTTTTCTACAGAGTAACCTAATTCACCATGAGAACACTGCAGAGGCACTTAAATAGGGCAAGGGAAAGCACTGTGTAAGCAAACTCACTGCAAAGCCCAGGGAATGCTGGAAAGCACAGAAAGTGGGCTGCAAACTGCAGCTCCTCTGCTTTCAGCTGCAGTTTTCATTTGAAGGCTCATTTATTGCTGCAAAAGAAAAAAAAATCTAAAAACGATCAGGCTAGTTTGGTTCAGGGATCAGCTAAAAGCTAAGCCCCCCTTTTAGGAGACCAGGATGTGAAAGGGGCAATATCTTCCCCAAAACTGCCTGCAGAAGTGCTAGAAGTGCTATGGTCCTTGTGGTTCTGAATGTCCAATTCTCAGCAGAGCCACAGCTCTGAGTGCTCCTTCTCAATCCCACGTGCTACACATAAGTAAACACCCAACAATATGACAATAATGCAGTAATAAAGCAAAAAATTATGGGGATTGGATGGAAGATTTGCTCCTTTCAAACATCAGGATGTTTCCTCTGCCTGTTTCTTTCCCATGCTCTGAAATAATCTGATTTTTTTTTCTGCCACAGTGGGTTTCTTTCCTTTTTCTTTTTCTTTTTTTTTTTTTTTCCCCAATCAATTCAATTGCTGCAGCGAGCCCAACAAGCATTTTGAATAATGAGTTTGTTTTCGGGGTTGAAGGGTTTTGCTTGCTCATCCTGGCTTTGGAGAGAGCTGCCTTTGTGTTCGCAATGCCAAAAGGGAGCCAGGGCTGCAAAGCACACGAGGAAGGATCAATACTTTAAATGCATTAACACTGGTGAGTTCCAAATGAAGTTAGTGGCTGCTGAGCACCACTGATTTCACAGTAAGTCTCAGTTCAGTTGGTTAATTTTTCTGAAGGATCAATGCCACAGCTGATGGTTACTGAAGTTTCTTCCTTTGCCAAGCGCGAGGGGGTTTTGAAATGAGCTCTACGGGGGATCACGAACCAACTCGTCCATGTAAATAAGAGGAGCATGGGTAATTCTCTTAATCTGTCAAGACCAGCATGGCAAAGACAGGAATCATAAAACCTGAACTAAACCAGCTTCGAATTTTCGATCTAAATTTCACAGTTCTTCTCATTGCATGGGGTCGGTCAAAATCTCTGGGTCCAACCTCGCCAGAGCTCACGGGGAAAATGGACTTGAAAGCCATGACTTCCATCCAAATGGAATGCAAATTTTGTGTACAATTCTTGCAATATTGGGTATTTCAGGATCCTAAACTCTTCAGGCATCCTTATGGAGATACTGTAAGCTGATGCCTTTATACCGTCAATAAACTTTATATTGATCTCTTTCTTTCACTGGTGTTGGAGTCAAGTCTCCCTCACAGAATTAAGCTGTCCATAGGCAGAGCGCATGATTCCCACTCCAAAAAAGAGAGAAAGGGGATGGAAGCATTGGTGGAAGAGTGCAGACAATGGTTTAAGAGGGGATTGTATGTCAGGAGGAGAGAGAGACCAAAGGTCTGGAGGAAAAGAAGAGGCAACAAAGCAACCAGTGTGGAAAAATTTTGTCTGGAGGGACAGAATCTTGGGGAGGCATCAGTAAGGGAAATACAGAACAGAAAAATGCATCCCTTTTTAAGGATATTTATGCACATCAGGAAAACAAACCCACCAGTCAAGACTCAAAGAGCCCAGGAACTTAGTGAGAGGACTTCCATTTGGAGCTGTGTGGTAATTAAGACAATCTAGACTATCTGAAGGAGGGTTTAACTCCATTATTCCCAGTTTAGCCAGGAGGGCTCCATCATAGCTCCACATTTGGATTTGAGTCTCAGTCATTTAAAGAACAGGAATGCTCAGCACAGAATTCCAGCTGAACTTAAAGTCCTAAAGACTTCAGTCTGTACCCACCATAGCTCCCCTTTTAGGTGTCTGAAGAACTTTTCATATCAGTTTTCAGACTGAAAGAAAAGGAGATCTACCAAGGAACAGATCAGTGGAAATGTCCACCCACAGCTGACCTAGATACAAAGCCTTGTCATTGTTCTGATTTGATTTTTTGCTTTATTTTTGCTGATTGTCACAACTTCAAGCAGACAAAATTCCCACCTTCACCTGGAGGTGATTGCTACCTTTCTGGAACCTTCATATCATTATCCTATCATAAGAAATGCCTTTGGTTCTTTCCTGTAACTCTTATTCTGGATTCTCCAGCCCTGGAAGTGCTCCAGGCAAGGCTGGACAGGGCTTGGAGCAAGCTGGGATAGTAGAAGGTGTCCCTGCCCATTGCAGAACTGGATGAACTTTAAGATTCCTTCCAACCCAAACCATTCTGTGATTCCATGATTTCCAAATCCAATATGTACAAAAGTTATGGGGCAAACTCCTTCTTAAAAAAAAAAAACAACAAACCCATTTTTAAATAATAACTAAGCTTTCCATACTTCGCTTGGCTGGAAATGGCATTCCAAACATTTTCTGCCCTACTATTCTTGCCTTCTTTTCCAAACAGAAGACAAGAATCTCAAGTAATCTTGTGATCCCCATAAAGGTGGTGGATCTTTAAATAGAGTTGCTTAATGCACTTGAAATCTCTTGACTAAAACAAAAAGGAAAAAAGAAGTAGAGATTTTCATGCATATTTTCACAAAAAAAAAGGAAAAAAAAAGAAAAAAAACACCAACCAAAAGCAGCACATCTTTTATTTTGGGATAGGTGGCCTTAGCTTAAAAAAAAAAAGGATAATGAGACTTGTGCTAAAATTGGAGAGCTGTCAACACTGTGCATTCTTGCTATACATTAAAAGTCACTTAGAAAGGAGCAGGAACTCAGACTATTTTCATGTATGCACAGAACAGGTGGGGAATTTGCAAATTGCTGACAACATTGTCAAATTTGAGAAATAATTTAAAAAAACAACATCAGAAAACTTTACCCTACCCCCACCTCCCGCCAAAAAAAAAGTTTGTGTTTGTCCTTCCTTCATTTCCAGAAGCTGGGGATTACATGTTAGATGATTGTTTTCTGGCACTGATATGAGAAGATTTCCAGTCTAAAAGGGAAAGTATGTTCTATTACCATCAGCTGCAGGGGTAGTAAAGCCTTTATCCACAGAACCACAGGATCACAGAATGGTTTGGAAAGGAAAAGATCTTTAGAGCCCTTCCAGTTCCAACCCCCTGCTGTGGGCAGGGACACCTCCCACTATCCCAGGCTGTTCCAAGTCCATCCAGCCTGGCCTGGGACACTTCCAGGGATGGGGCAGCCACAGTTTCATGGACAGCCTGTGCCATGGCTGTCCATCGTGTCCCCATGAGGCATGCTCTTGACCTGGATATTTCCTTCTACGTGACAGGAAGACTTCGGAGTTGACACTCATGGAACAATTTTCCCAAGCAGTAAAATCCTCCCCAAAGCTCATTAGCTGGACGTTGGCTGGCACTCTGAGGACAGAGACTCTGTCAGGTTGTTAAATCTCTTTCCTGGATGGCCTCGGTTCCCCACAGAGATGCATAAGGCTTTGGAGAAACCCACAGAGGCTCATGCCTGGATGCTGATACCTCCTGGAAACAACAGCCACGGCCTGAATGTGTGAGCTGTGTCTGCTTTCATCAGTTTGGAGTCTGGCACCTGGAGACCTCAGTGAATATCTCCCTTTTTTTACTGCTATATTCTCTCTGCAATTGATGCAGGAGAATGAAAAGGAGCAGGTTTGCACTGGCAGGAAGAAAGCTGCAGGTGCTGGGAAGATAAGCACTGCAGGGTTTGAAAGGCTTTTAGGTGGCTTAACACTTGCTTAACCAGCTGTTAATTAAACAAAACATGCAGATAAGTTACAAAAGTGCCTCCAGTGCCCCCTAATGCTCTTCCTAACTATTGGTACAGCCTGAACAAGGGGACAGGACATTTTCAAAGGCCACAGTGCCAACTCTTTGATCCTCTGAGGTTCATCAGCCAGGTTCTCAACTTTGTTTGACCCCTTTTAATTAATAGTAGCCAACAGTATAATGGGGAAAAGTTGCAGGATTCTTCTTCAAGAAAAGCTCCAAGAGTTATTTTTTGAGAGGAAACAAGGAGTCCTAATTTCTCTGGGGTAATTACTGCAAGACAGTCTGAGGCAAAGCAGTTGAAGAACATTTATTTCATCACAGGCACAATGCTAATTCAAAAGCCCTATTAAAAATGACAGAGACAGGAGGAGTTCAGCCTCCTCCATCCCTTCACAGCTTTACAGTTCCTTAAATTCTTTCCCATGTGTGTTGTATATTCTCCCTGAGCTAGGTAGAGTTTTGTATCCACACAGTCTGACCAGTGCTGCAAAGTCCCTGTTCTTTATTTCCCAGGCCATCAGCAAGGGAACAGAAGTCCATCTATTTTCTGCGACAGAACCAGAGGAAACAGCCTCAAGCTGTGCCACGGGAGCTTCAGGTTGGATATTAGGAAAAAATTCTTCACTGAAGTGTTACCAATCATTGGAACAGACTGCTTGGGGAGCTGGTGGTGTCACTACCCCTGGAAGTGTCAAAAAAACCTGTGGATGTGGCACTTGAGGATGTTGTTTAATGGTGAATATGATGGAGGTGCTGGGTTGGACTTGATGATCTCAGAAGTTTTTTCCATCCTTAACTATTCCATAATTTAAACAACTGCTGAAATGAAGTAGTGCCACGAAGTTAAGCCATTTAACTATTGCAGATTTTAATTTCTTGAATGCTCTGCATTCTGTATTTCACAGCCCTTTTCCCACTTCCCTATCAGCAACAGCACTCCTGCTCCTGGGGTAGGAGTCCTCCACACAAAATGTATTAATGCTTGTGAGGAAAATCAACTGATTCTACCCAGGATCAGCAGCTGACAGAGAAACTAAATAGACCTCTTTAGCAACTGGATAGCCTTATATTTCAGTGGTATTGATCCACTGAAGTGTTATTTTGGCCATATTTCTGCCTGCAAAAACCTTTGATGCCATGCAAAATTACTCAGCAGACAGGGTGTGAATTACAGTCTATAGCCATTAGCGGGCTGCTAAAAAAGATTTGGTTTAATGCTCTAAAAATGGCACATGTGGTCCTGATTCTATTCATATTAATGTAAATCTGGGGGGGGCGTGGTGGGGGGGTAAATTGCTCTCTTTGTAGAATTTGTTTCTTCACAAGTTAGAATGACTTGAATCAGACCTCCAACAGTAACTGCATGACTGCAACAGGTTGCTCAGAGAAGTTATGGATGCCACATCCCTGGATATGTTCAAGACCAGGCTAGATGAAACCCTGAGCAGCCTAGGGTCAGGGAAGGTGTCCATGAACTTGAAAAGGAAGAGGAAACCAGGGCTAGAGGGGTTAGACAAATCTGTAGGATGAACACAAGCACTTCCAAAAGAAAAAAAAAAGAGTACAACAGGGATGGGACAGGGGAGAAGATGGTGTGTTGGGCCCCATTGTCTGGTTTTCCTTCTGACTCAGGTGTTGCCAGGCAAGAACTGAGCAGTTTTGGCTAGATGCCATCTCAAAAAGGCACAAGGAAGAGCAAAATCCTAATTTCATGAAGCCTCCACTTCATTCACTCTTTGCTCCATCCTCACTGTAGTAAAATGCTGTGGGATTCTGGCTGGACCAAGAATGGGAACACAAGCAATGTCAGGCCAGTCTGGCCTCAAGAGTGAGGGAACACAACCCTGCACTCTTGAAAGGAGGAAGGACAGAAGGGGCATAAAAGCCCCCACAGAAACCCTCAGGACTGGATCCAACCTCTGAAAAAAGGCAAAGCCAGTGGCTCATTAAACAGGGCTAGGCTGTGGGGTGGAAAAACCTTTATGAAAAGCAGCAGCTCCTTCCCCACACCTGTGAACAGGGGCAGTGGCATTGACCTTCCTTTGGAAAAGCACACAGGGATTTAAGGATGGAAGGTGCTGCTTCAGCACTGTTATTTTTGTTCAGAGGGAGTGCTTCAGAGGCAGAAGGGGGTTTAGTACTTCTTTTAATTTATTTTCTTATGGCTGTTCATCCAAGAGCACTAAGGGAATTTGGCTCTTATCCTTTCTGGGCTGTGTGAGGCAGCACGTGTCACACCTGTGCCTCTGTGTCTCACCTGATAGTGCTCTGATTTGGGAGACAACACACCTAAGAAGGGTGGGAACAGATTAGGAAAGGTCCAGCGGAGCTGGTGAAGGTTTTTGGGGTGGCACAATATTATTTTCCTCTCTTTGAAGGCAGGAGTGGTTTCCTTAAAAGTGTTTAGAAAAGCGAGCTGCTCCTCTGGCCCTCGGCAAGGTCTTCCCTGAGTCCTGGCCACTTCTCACTTGGAGTTCTTTTAATTCTGTCCGTCCTGCCAAGGGTCAGGGACCAAAATCTTAGACTGAGACATCACAGGAGAGGCTGCTCCCTTCAAGTTTCCAGCCTCATTTTATGCTGATTCAAAGATATGAATATTTTGTTTGGATAATTAGCTGCAGCTTTTATCTGAACTGTGCCTCGAGCACTCCAGGATTTTTCCCATTTCTGCTATGGAGTCATGGGATTTATTTCTCCTGTGGCCTGTTACAAATTCAGATCAGATAGTTGGGATTTATCCTGACCTGACCTGACCTGAGTTCATCCTGATTTTCCTCCTCACCAAAGCCAGGAAAGCGTCACAGGTAGAGAACACTCAGGTTAAATAAGCAATGTGCATCCTGCAGACTGGGGAAGCAATCCCCTCCTTTAGCCTGAAACTGCTTTCTCCTCCCTACTTTAGGTGATAGCCAAAGCCAGGATTGCTCTTTAAAATATTTAACTGTGGGAAATAATTTGTTTCCTTCAATCTGTTTATAGACAGAGTATTTTTTTTCAATATTAGAGAAATCAGCGTATTTTTCCCTGCAGCAGCTGCACTTTGGTATTTATTAGAGAGAGACAGATAACTTTACAGAACAGCACTCACAGCCCTTCTCTGAAACTCTCAACACCCACTCACTCCAGAGCCAGTCCCTGCAGAACAAGGGAAGATTTACAAGGCTGGGGATGGCAAATGAAGACTTCTGGTTGTAACCAGAGCAGGGCTTCCCTTCTCTCACTTGTGGAAAAGATGGGTCATGGAGGTTGACTGGGAGATGCATAAAAATGAATTCAGTTTTTGGACAAAGTTGGGGAGCATGACTTAACCCATTCAAACAATTCTAAAATCTCAGTTCTTCTCTGACTACATGATGCTTCTAGCTGCAATAAAGAATGGTCCTCCAGTGCCACCCCATTGCAAAAGGATCCATGCCAAACCCTGAGGCCAGAGGAGGGTCAGGATTTGGGCTGCCAGGCAATTTACCCTCCCCTGGCATGAGGACATTGGTTCATCAACCAACTCAAATGCATTAAAGGATTTGCTGGGAGGACAAATCTGAGTGGAAAGGGAGGACAGGGTGAGCTGACCCCTCTTGAGCTCCTATAGGTCTGAGCAGGAACTAAACACTTTGTAAAACATGCAGATTTGGGGAATCCCTGACAAAAGAGAGGGGATGCAACCCTAGGCTGGTCTAGAATGGGAATGGGCACTGCTGGGACTGTCCATGAATTTGTAGAGGATAAATGAGCAGTAGGGAGAAAACTGGAGGGATCTTTGTGATCAGAGCTGGTGATTCCAACTCGTTCTGTGTCACCAGGGCTCCTGTACCACACCTCCAACACTGCAGTGTGGCAGAGGGGAGGGGAGGAGGGGGGAGAGGGAGAAAATGGAAAGAGAAGCACAGCTCCCCGGGCTGGCATTTTAATATTGAAAGGCTGTGAAATCTAATAAGAGCTACAGGGGAGGGTGATGCATATTTTCCCGGTGCTAGGATGAAATTGGGATTCAATAACTAAATGTGACAAAATATGCAATTTCCCATAGATTTCATGCAGCAGGGCGCTTCCTGTGTAATAACCTTAAACCAGGATTTTTTCCCATAGCCCAACGAGGATCTCTTGCCTCCATCTTATCTGAGTAATAGTTCATCCCCATGAAGTACAGGCTGCCACTTTAGCTCTACCTTATCACTGCCTGTTGGCACACGGCAAACAAAAGTTGATTTTTCCCCCATTTTTTCCTCATAAATGATATCTTCCTGCTTCTTCCTGTGAGAAATAAGCCTGAGCTGTGAATCATGGGGGAAGAGTAATTTTTAGTTGGCCTCGGTCTCTTTTATGGCGCTGAGGTGTAAAGAGCCTTTGAAATGTGTTTCATTAAGACCTCTTGGAGATGCCTCTTGATTTCAAGGCCGTATTGACCATCACAGAGATGGCGGGAAAACTGCAGCAAAGCTGCTCCCATCCCCTGGGGTGAAGCTCTGCCCTAGATGTCATTTTCTAAGTGAGATGACACGTTGGACATGGGCTCGTGACCTCGATCCACACAGTCTGATTTTGGAGTTGGATCTGATTCTGAGGCTGGCCTTGCTTTGAATGGGGGGAGTTGGACCAGGTGACCTTCAGAGCTCAGTTGCCACCTCAAATATTTAATGTCTTTGTGCATAGTTGTGCCTTAAAACCCCCTGGTGTGAAGGGTGAGGTGGAGGTGTGTGTAAATAAAGGGCACGGGGACATAACCACAAGTGTTCCAATGCCCGCATTTTCACCTCTTATTGCCTGTCAGCAGTTATGGCCTGTCCCTGTAACCTTCCCCTTCCCCAGTTTTGAAGAGTGAGCTTCTCCCACGGGCAACTCACATGCCCTTAGCTCTCCCTTCACTGAAAAAAAAACCAAGAACTCCTCTTGCTTAACCTCCTAACTGAGCTTTATTCCTACACGTGCATCCACCAGGACCTGCAGCATGTTAGCTCGGATTGCTGCCCGTTCCTGATCATCTGAAGCAGCCAAGTTAGAAGGGATTATTGATCAATAAACAATCTGCCTTTAATCAAACACGTTTTACTTTGCAGCCCAGGGAGGGGTGAGCACACGGGCAGGAGGGCTCAGCAGTCCACGGGAACTTCTTGAGCTGCCCAACACTTAAATTGCTTGGTGTGGCCAAAGTGAGAGCACCCTTCCTGCCTCCGGCCCCAGGAGGCTCTGATTGCCAACCCAGGGATACCCTGGGCAGCTAAAAACCCCCTCCTTCCCTCTCTGCTCCAGGTACAGCGCCAGCGTGGCAGGGAATCGAATCCCCATCACTGTGAGGCTTGAGAACCGCAGTAATAAAATGTGCAAAATGACACCCCTCCCTCTCTGCTCGCCATCAAAAGGCTCTGTCTTTGTTATTGCAGGCAGTTTGATTTTGTCTTATCACTCTCCAGCTGGGTATGTGATGATTTTATTGGTGTGCACTGTTACTCTGCCTGCCCTGGCCGAGGCTGGAGATGCAGGTGAGCAGATTGGGGGTTTTTTTTGCTCTCCTCCAGCCATGCTCCATTAAAAAAGAAAAGCCACAAAGGCAGTGAGCTAATAAAGCAGCTCTGAAGGAAACCCTGCGTAATTAAAACCTCTGGTAACACCAGCCCAACGTGAGGAGGGTCAGACTCAGAGCCTCTCCCGCTAATGTTTGACTCGAATTTCAGCTCGGGGTTCGAGTGTCGAAATTTAATGGCCCATCTGATTCAATGGAACTTATTGTCATTGCCAGTTAACTGGGGTTGATATCAAGATAACAGCTTATGAGCAGTTTCTGTGTGGTCCTGATCACTGGTATTGATTTCAATAAGGTGTGGGCTGGATCCTTGACACTCTAATTCTGAAATCAATGGAGCTGGGAGGCCTCGCTCCGCCTCAGCGCCAGGGAAATCAGGTACATGCCTTTAACAATAAACCAGCCATTTAAATTATTTGTGCAGTCCTTTAGGGAGCTCTACCAGGCAAAGCAGAGATCTTGCAGATGTAGAGAATATGTGAGACAGGGGAAAATATTCAGGTGTCTCGAGCAGAGGGATGGAAGGAAGGGAACTTACTGATTCTTACCCAAAGCACTGTCTGGTGTGTTTATGGAAGAGCAGTGCATGAGAGAGTCCAGTAATCCCATCCTGGGGGATGTGAGCACTCGGACAGACCAGCATTCCCATTCATTTGGGATGGGGATGTAAGGTCAAAGACAAAGGGGCTCCAAGTTGTGAGCCCTGCATGATTATTCACAGCAAATTGGACCTAAAATTGATCATGGCATCCCAGCCCCAGCCTAAACTTTCCCCAGAGTGCAGGAAATAAAGCAAAGTTAAGGAAAGGGGAGAGCAGGTAAGGAAGGATCTGGAAATGCATTCCTGTTGGAGCACTGTGGTGCAAACTGCAGCCATGAGGGAAATACACAACTCCTCATAGGAGTGGAACCCTGGATGACTGGCACCAAACAAAGGTTCTCTCCAGAAAGTCTAGAAATGCCCTTTCCTCATCTGATTCAGGAGAAAGCGTCGTGCCTCCAAAGGTCAGTTTGAGAGCCCGCTCCATGGATAAGATGGAAGTAAACTTGTTGTGGTGTGATGCCTGGCTTAGGGCTGGCACTTATTACCAGAGGACACCCATCCAGAACTCCCCAGAAAAGGACCTTTAAGGAGAGTTGCAGAACAATTAAGAAAAAAACCCTCCTGCCCTAAAGTCTGGGAGTTGTTTGTTTTCTGACACCTCAGCAGACAAGTGATGGTTGCACACTGAGGAGGAAAAAAACTCCTTGTATCCTCTAAGCAGATAAATATTAGCTTAAAAGTGACTATTCAATGCCTTTTTCTCCCATTTTTAAGTTGATGCAGACTGATAGGCTGGTTGCTGCAAGTCTTGGATGCACTGAAGAAACCCAAGCTCCAGCAAGTGCAATGGCCTCACCTGAGGTCTCCAACCTCATTCCTCCTTGCACTTAAGCACTGTGCTTCTCTTGCAAGCAGGGAAGCCACACACAGGTCCTGCAGGCAGCCTCACTCCTTGACCCTTCTTAATTCCTTCTGGACTTAGAGAGACCAGATGTAAACCATGCCCCGTGCAAAATTCCTCTAGGGGAAAGTCGTAAATGTTACCAGTTACAGGTACCCTGCCACATCTCTTGTTATCATAAGACCTATTTTACTCTACTACTCTTTCTCAGCATTAAGAACTTAATTAGATTTAACTGGGAGCTGAATTTAAAAACAATGGACACCAGATTTTCACAGGCTCAGCTGGCCCTGAATCACAAAGGTTCCTCAGAGTTTGGTCCCTCACTCCCAGCTCTGGACATGGGATTCCTCACACAGAGATCTTACTGCCATGCCTGTGGCAGTGCTGTAACCTAATAAAAAAAAAGCTGGATTTCCACGATTTTTTACTTTTTTTTCCCTCCTTCCCTCAGGACAACTTAAAATAGCCCAGCTGATGTGGCCCACACAGGTGCTGAGTCCAGTATTGATTTACGCAGGTGAGAGATAATAATAATTTCTTAAGGTAATGGCAATAACCCAGTAGCTGTGAGCGTGTGAGAAGGACAGACAGCCATGCTCGTTTATTTATTTACTCTCAGTAGCTTCCAGATCAGCTCAGCTCAGTTGGGAAAGCAAAAGAAGGGGTTGCTTTTCCCTTACTCTCCATGCTGGGAATAGCAGCTGGCATGCAAATAATCCATCTGTCCACCATTCCAAGGGAAGAGGTTCTGCAGGAGGGCTTTCAGCTGCAGTTTGGAGGATAATACGGAGGTTTTGCTTTTCTGCTGCTTTCCCAGCTGCGTGGAGGGCTCAGGAATGCAAGTGAAGATGAGGACTTTGGAGGATGAAGGAAGAATAAATTCTCAATGCCCTGAGCATGCCTGAATCACTGGGCCATCCTTCCCCTGAGCCCGCACTGCAGAAATGTTCACTGAGCTCTCTACCTGTGATCTCCAGCTGGACACAAGCACGGTACTGCAATCTCCCTCTTCCCCTCAGAGATTGGACGTGACTCCTTCATAAACTCACAGTTTGTCTCACGGTGCCTGCTCTAGCCCTGATAAATGTTCTCCTCTGCCGAGGAGCCTGCAGTGCTTAACCCACTCCATTACCATTCCCCTTGAAGGTTTACACATTGTTTACAAACAGAATTTCCCCTGTCACTGCCAAAGTGGTGCCTTTCTCCCAAAGCATCAGACGAGGTGATGCTCGGGGAGAGGTGGAGTGACACAGTTATCCACCTTGCCTGGCTCTGTCTGCTCCCTGTGGGTATGGGAAGCGACACATTTCCAGCAGGTAATTACATGTTGTCATCTCACTGTGCACTGTGCAATGCTCTGTGAGAAACCCTGAAATCCCCTGAAACACGTGTGAGAGAGCCAAGCTGAGGTGAGAGCAGTGAAGGCAGATTATTCCACTGTAACCTGGGTATAGCACTCCAAGTGTTACTTCAAGTGATCCATAGAGTTTTCTTCAAGGTGCCTAAAAAGATGCAATTTGGGGAAGCAGAGCAAGGAGCAAAACCTCTTTGAATTTAAAATTACGGAACTACTTAGGTTGGAAAAGACCTCTGAGATCATTGAGTCCAACCTGTGTGTGATCACCACCTTGACAACCAGAGTGCCAAATCCAATCATTTCTGCAACACAAAATGATCAAACATTATAAACCTGATCCAACAGTTGCAGCCTAATCCCCATATTTCACGGGACAAGATGCAAATCCAGATGTTGACCTTGATTTTGAAGAAGTCCAGGCCATGCCTGAGCTGAGCCTTGGCTCCAGATGTTTATCCTCACATCCAAAGCTGTGTTCTGATCTCCACAGATCCCTCTAGATTTCCCAGTGAGAGAAAACAGAACGTGGAGGTGAACGGCTGCTCTAAGAGGAGGAGCAGGAGATGAGGAGCAAGAAAGTTGAAGCATTTTCAGTGAGATTTGCCATTTTCACACACACTCCTCTGAATTCCAGACAGCTCTCCTGAGTGACAGAGTCCATATCCAGTGTCATTTGCTGTTTGGGAACATTCCCACAAAAGGATGCCACTTTAAAGGAATGCTCATTTTCCCAGCAAATATCCATATATACATAAAAAGAGGGGCAGCAGTGTGAAAACCAACATTATGATTCCCTGTTTCTCCCTTGCTTGCCATCTTCCTTCTTCCCCCTCTGAACTTTCAGCCACCCACTCAGTACCAAAAACACTTTGCCACCACCAGCCTTGGGTGGAGCAGCAAGGGAGAATTTGGAAACAACCCTGCGGTTTGAAGCTGTTTCTCCAAACTTGCTGGAGAAGAGTTACAAATAACAATAAGCGTTCACCAAAAATCGGAATCCCTTCAGGGGCACATGAAAAGAGCTCCATTGATCCCTCTGCTATAAATAACTCAGCCCTCCTGGACTTGGGAAAGAGGGTATTTAGTGTGCTTCGCAGAGGAGGAAGAGGATGGAGATCAGAGGGGCTGAGGAGTTTGGATATGCCACTAGGAGGCTTTAGGAAGCCAAGTTAAAGACGCCTGGGAGATCTTTGGAAGGGCAGGAAATCTTAAGCAGGATCTGAATGTTCTCAGTTGGCCCGTTCCAGGGTGAACAGGTGTAACAAAATAAAAATCCCCCACCAACCTGGCTCACACATGGAGAATTGGAGGGAGCAGTTTTTAGAGATGCAGCTACTGCACTGCAATCATTCCAATAAAGATTGTGCCGGGGAAGACAAAGGGAATTTTCTGGCTTTTAAGCTGAGGGGAAAGCACAACTCTGCAGAAGACACCTAAGACAGGCTTTTAAAAACAGAAGGCAGCTCTACTGCTCACATCTTTAAGCACAGGATATCGGTAGTCCCTACCTTCATTAAACAGGGAGCATTATTTCCAGTGGTGACAGCTTCAGATTCCCTAATTTTTCTCCTGGATGTGGAATTCCCTCGCTTGCCCGAGCTCGATGCTGTTCCACAACGCCGGGCTCATCGCCTCAACTCTCCTGGGCTTTGACAGATGGAATTAGGATACAGCAGCACTGCAGCAAGACTGCAGATGGTTTCAAACAACTGACTTCAGCACCAAAATGCTTGTAATTCCCATTTTAAATGGAGCTGGCTTCCCCGGGGAGAGTGCCTGGCTCTTCTAGGTGTTGCAATGAGTTGATAGAGAGAGACACACTCCAACAGCCCAGTGCTAATAATGAGGAGCAACTTGCCCTTTCTGTTGGAGAAAAGCCATGATGGGGGAGAAAACGCCATCAGTTTTCTCCATCTGCAAATTTCACTGAGCTGCACCCAAACCATTGGCTGTTCCTAGAGGTAAAAGTACCCTTATATGAGTTTTTGAAAAAAGCAACACTGTAGGAGATTTCCTCGCTGAAAGCCAGGTGTGTGTAGCAGAAATAATAACACTAATAGAAAAATAAAAGTAGCAATTGTAGCAGCAATAATAATGCAATGACTCAGCCTCAAACTACAGCCCTTGTTCAGGGAACTGCTGCACATTGCAAGGGAAAAGGACAGGACTTTTTTTTAAGGTGGATTTGGTTTTGATCAGACTCCCTGTGGCTGCTGGAGTGTCTATCCTGGCACAAGAAAGGGGCCAGAGCAGCAGGGGAAGCACCTGGGAAGAGGGTGAGCAATGTCCCTGCAAGCACCTACCATAGTAATGCTTTGTTTAAAAATATAAGATACATAAATTAGGAAGAAATTCTTTATTGTGGGACTGGGGAGGCTCTGGCACAGAGTGCCCAGAGAAGCTGGGGCTGCCCCTGGATCCCTGGAAGTGTCCAAGGCCAGGCTGGACAAGGTTTGGAGAAATCTGGGATAGTGGAAGGTGTCCCTGCCTGTGGCAGGGGTTCGAATGAGATGAGCTTGTAAGGTCCCTTCCAACCCAAACCATTTCATGATTTCAGGATTCCATGATAAATATAATAAAACAAGGGCAATAAGGAAAATCCCCCAAAGACTTCCCTCAAAAAAACACAACACAAACCACCAGAAGTATTCAAGGGACTCGTGAATCAGAATTTTGAGATTTTTTTTTTTATTTTATTTTTGAGACTTGCTGATTCTGTCATAAGTTTCACACACAGTTAAGGGGGGGTAATGAAGATCACCAGTGGTGGTTGTGGAGATCTTCCAGCTGCCTGTAGGACCATGGTGGGGTCTGGACTGGAGCTGTGGGGTCTGGCTTGTAGGAACCTGCCAGGGCGCTGGGGGGGTCT
>WBMY01012605.1:362040-394070 GCA_013397315.1 Donacobius atricapilla | reverse complement strand
GGAAGGTGTCCCTGCCTGTGGCAGGGGTTCGAATGAGATGAGCTTGTAAGGTCCCTTCCAACCCAAACCATTTCATGATTTCAGGATTCCATGATAAATATAATAAAACAAGGGCAATAAGGAAAATCCCCCAAAGACTTCCCTCAAAAAAACACAACACAAACCACCAGAAGTATTCAAGGGACTCGTGAATCAGAATTTTGAGATTTTTTTTTTTATTTTATTTTTGAGACTTGCTGATTCTGTCATAAGTTTCACACACAGTTAAGGGGGGGAAATGAAGATCACCCGTGGTGGTTGTGGAGATCTTCCAGCTGCCTGTAGGACCATGGTGGGGTCTGGACTGGAGCTGTGGGGTCTGGCTTGTAGGAACCTGCTAGGACCATGGTGGGGTCTGGACTGGAGCTGTGGGGTCTGGACTGAAGCTGTTTCCTTATTCTTAGGTCAGGGTCCTTGTAGGAACCTGCTGCCTCCTGTGACACGGCCACGACATCACCAGGGCTGCTGCATGCCTGTGACAGGAAAAAAACAAACCACTGCTACTACTACTACTACTAATGATAATAATAATAAATCAACAGCAACAACAATAACATCAATAGTAATAACAATAAACAACCAAAATGCTGGGGAGGGAAATTAAGTAGCTGTAGCAGCAATTTAAAGAACAGAAGCATGGCAAAAGTTAAAAGAGAATTTAAGGCAGCAGGTCCTGCACTCTGCCCAATATCAAGGATTCATTCTGCTTCTTTTTGATGAGATTTGTGGGTTTCAAGGCTAAATTCNNTAGGACCATGGTGGGGTCTGGACTGGAGCTGTGGGGTCTGGACTGAAGCTGTTTCCTTATTCTTAGGTCAGGGTCCTTGTAGGAACCTGCTGCCTCCTGTGACACGGCCACGACATCACCAGGGCTGCTGCATGCCTGTGACAGGAAAAAAACAAACCACTGCTACTACTACTACTACTAATGATAATAATAATAAATCAACAGCAACAACAATAACATCAATAGTAATAACAATAAACAACCAAAATGCTGGGGAGGGAAATTAAGTAGCTGTAGCAGCAATTTAAAGAACAGAAGCATGGCAAAAGTTAAAAGAGAATTTAAGGCAGCAGGTCCTGCACTCTGCCCAATATCAAGGATTCNTAAAGTTGCAACTTTTTATTTTTTAACCAAATTCCTGAACCTCACTGTGGTGCTAAAGTATGAAAAAAAAAAAAAAAAAAAAAAAAGATTTCCAAATTGACCCGAGGCAATATTTCACACCTTTGGAATTAAAGACATGTGCAATGTCAAGCACTGCATCCACAAACAGCTGACAGGGCTGAGGGTTTCTCAGTGTGAGCTGCCAGGCCTGAGACTCTCTTTCCCTGAAATGGCACAGGGAATGTGGAATCTCTGGAATCTCCATCCCTGGGGATGCAGCCGGCTCTGGGTGGCCCTGTACGAGCAGGGAGGTTGCACCAGGTGACTTCCAGAGGCCCCTTCCAACCTCAGCGGGTCTGTGATTATTAAAGCTGATTGGGAAACTATTTTATATCCTGCAAGAATTCAAAATCATTTCTGCTTTATGTAGGCATGAGTTCAGAATCTTCAAGTTTTGTTCCTGAAGCGCAGGTGAGAGAAAAACTCCCCTTCCCCCCATCAGTGCTCTCCTGGCATTTGCAAAGCCAAATGTTATGTCCCTGCTGTGCCAGTTACAGAACAAAGAAATTTCTCCATCCTAGGAAAGACGTCCTGGGGATTGGTCTCCAGCTAGAACTCTTCATTTCTGTAGGAATTACCAGAGGGCTGTGCTGGTTCATGCCCTGAATCCCCACCCAGCTGAGTGGGTTTATGAGACTGTTGGCTCTCCTGGAGCAGAAATTCTCTGTTGGCACAACTGTGGATCCTTCCCTGCAAAAAAAAATGGAGGAAAAAAAGAGGATTTTTAAAGCAAAATAATTTCCCTGACCCAGCCTTTTGCAGCTCTTTTGCTTTGTGGTGACTGGGGCAGAGAAGGAGGAGGGGTCCCAGGGCTTTAAGCTCAGGTGGGAATGGGGTTGCAAGACTCTGGGAAAGGGAGGGCTTCCCTGGGCAATAAACTGAGCAACAGATGCAGAGAAAAGACTTAAAAGCACCACTGCCTCAGGAGATTGGGGAAGGCATCCTGGTGATTCCTGATGCATCCTGGTAATGCTATCCTGGTGATGCCACTGCTCCCTCTGCTCCTTCCCACACCTCCAAACCCACAGCTGGCTCTGTTTCCTGCCCTCAGTGCTGATATCAAAGCACAGACATGATTTTAGAACTCAAATCTACACCTGGCCACCCCTCCCCAGGACACCAGATGCCTCCCAGAGATGGAGGATGCTGCAAATAACTTGGGGACGTTGAAACTGCACAATAAACCTCAGAGATGAGACCCCTCTTAACTTCTCCTGGAGGCTGGGAAGGTCTGAGTTGCTGCAGCAGCACAAAACAGGGTAAAACTCAAGAATCCAGAGCAGAGGCTGTGCAAAGATACCAAAGTTATTGGGGCCGCAAGACAGCAGTGAATCACAGCACATCACAGGCATGATTTTGTTACCTTCGTGAGGTAAAACCCCTCCTTCTCCTCCCAGCCCTCTCCTGTCCACATGACTTGTGGCAGGAGCGGCCCACTGCATGTTTGGGAATGAAATCATCAGGGACAGCAGCGATTCAGCTCTCAAAGCAGATGGAGAGGGGAGTCTCATATCTAGAGCATGTGGGAATACTTCAGGTTTGTTTCTGCAGGCACAAGGTGCTGCAACGTGCCCTTTCCTCCCTCTTCTGGCATTCAGCTCGTGCAACAAAGTCAGTTCATGCCAAAAAAAACCCATTTGGTCTGATTCTGTTGTCTCTTTTTCCTGCCAGGAAGGCTCCCTCATGGGGCTGGAATGGATGAAAGCAACGCCTGCAAGGGTGGGTGCTCCCAGAAAAACAGCTTCTGTCCTGCAAACTGCTTCCCACAGCACTTTGAAGAGCCACTCCTGGCTCAAAAGTCCATCCAACCTTTCCATCCTTTCCAGAGAGCTTTAGATCAGTCCTGAAAATAAATAATCACCAAGGAAGAAGTTTATGGAGGGAAGGCAGCTCACCCTGGTGAAAGGATTGGCAGAGCAGATGCTGCAGATGGGACCACGGGCAAGCTGGTGAGGGAAAGGGCAAACTTGGGAATTGCATTTCCTGGAGCTGAATGAGATTTGGACAATAAAACTAAATATTCTTGAAATGTGAGGCACGCTTTCACTTTTTTTCCGCAGTCTGTGGTGAAACTGCCTTATGTTTGCAAATGTTCTTGAGGGGAAAGAGGCTGTTTTCAGCAGGGTAGGAGGGCTTTCAACAGAGGTAAAAATTTGAATGAGGGCAAAGAAATAACAGGACCCCCAGCAGACTCCCTCCCCCTTACCAACATTTGCAACAGGAAGAAGTGAAAACAAAAACACATTTCCCAGGAAAAATAATTAATTAAAAAAAAAAAGTCGTTGCTGCATCCATGAATTCTCCAAAATCAAGCTGATAAAACTTCCATGTAGTCAGAAGTCTCCATAATGCATCTATTTCCCCATAAAATATGGCCAGGTTGTTTGACAGGGGCCCCCCCTTTGCTCCTTCCCCGGAGAACAACTGGTGACAGCTGCAGTTGACATTATTTAAGCATTTCAGTATTACATTTCTGCTTTCATTTTTCATCACCTTTCGCTGAAATTCTCCAGGCCTGGCCAGTTCAGAGTAAATAGCTGGAGGAAATGAGAATAAAAAAAATACTGTAAAAAGTCCCAGCCTACTGATTTTTTAGAATGGTATGATTCCAAAATTAAATAAAAGCCTACATAGCCTCTTCCAAATCAATGATTATGATTTAAACAAACAGATTGGGAGACTGAGAGGGAGACAAAATTAGATGGGGAATCACATTTTTCCAAGGAAAATGGGGCTGACCTGGACAATGTTTTTGGTGTAAAGGTCATCCCACAAGGACACAACAGCTGTGCCCATTTCCAAAAAGTGAAGGGGGCTAAAAATAAAGACATAATAAGGAGTAATAAAGATACAACTCATATCCCAATGAAGCATGGCCAAATAATTACTCAGAAATGAGAAAGTCAAAGAGAGAAAGTCTCCCACATGGCTTTTTCCCTGATTTATTGTGGGAGCCTGCTTCATACTGGAGTTGTATTTATAGGCATCAGATATGGGTGCAGCTTATGGATGCAGCTTAGGGAAGCAGGATCAGCAAGTCTTGTTAGGGATGAGTCAGGAAAGATGTCAGCCAACCCTGTCCTTCCTTTCCTGAGCATCCTGGATGTTCAGCCACCCCCTTATTTACCACCCTGTCCTCACAGCTTGCAAGTTCAGCCCTGGAAATTCAACTTCTACCTCCAGCCCAGCCTCTTTTCAGTCAGGCTTTGCCCATCTCCTGAATGGGCTGTTCACCGTGGAATTGCATCCTCTAAAAAGGGCTCAGTGCCTTGAAGGAGCAAACTGCACTCTGCAAATTGCTCAAAATGACACTGAAAATCAAGATATTCAGCCTGTGTTTCCATGCTATTAAATGAGTTTAGAAATCACACAGCTCTTCCCTGAAACCCACCTGAAGCTCCCATCTCACCTGGCAATTAGCCACTCCCATTTGCTTGGCGACACAAATGGCCACAGGGCAAAATGTGGAATTAAATCTGTCTCTGCTGGAGGAGGCAGGGCACAGGATGGCAGAACGGATGCTCTTAGCTGGGGCAGAGTTAATTTTCTTTCTGAGGTGCTTTGGGCACATCCTAATTTTTGAGGGGCTGCTCACAGAGTTCAGGGAGGTGAGCACATCATTTTAATTTTGATGTGGAATCCCAGAATGTTTTGGGTTGGAAGGGGCCTTAAAGCCCATCCAGTTCTATCCTCTACCATGGACAGGGACATGTTCCACTATCCCAGGTTGCTCCATGACCCACCCAACCTGGCCTTGGACACTTCCAGGGATGGGGTAGCCTTTAAGTTGTCCCCTTTAGGAAGCAGGACAGCAGAGCTAAAGGAGATCTGTGGGGATTAACCTCTCCAGCTGCCACAACCACCATTCTCTGCTTCTGCTTTTCCCAAGAAGAGCCACAGCTCTGCAGGGAAACACATTCCAGCTCCTCCAGGCCCCAGCTGTAGGCACAGATGGGACTAGGCCGTGCAAGATGCTAAATCGGCCACGTGAGAACTCGGTGCTCGAGGCTGTGCTGGCTCCCAGTCCCCTCAGACCTTCACCAGCAGAACCCTCCCTGTGTGCCAGAGCGGAGCATCAGCACCCCAGGAGGAGCCAGGAGGTGAAGTGGCTTTGCCAAAGCAGCCTGACAAACCAGTGGCAGCTTGGGAAAGAATTCTGGTTTCATCTCTTGGCTTTTGAGGCAGAACAGCCCGTTGGAAAATGTGGTGTCCCCTCCTCTCACCAACAGATTTGCCTCCTGAAATAGAGGCACTTAGACTCTCACAGGCAAAACTGGCTCAAGAAATGCAATGATTTAGCTCTCAGAGGAGCCAGCAGAACATGCAAAAACAGGAAAGCAAAGATAGCCCAGCTGTTTCAGCCTTCTTTGGTGGGGAGAAATAAATTTACACAACAAATAGGGTGAGGAGAAGGCATTGAGGCATGGACTGGGCTGCCAGAAGGAACCCATTTCCCTCACAAATCCCAGGCTGAAAGTTTCAAGGTTGCTTCAGGGCAAGAGCTCTGGTGAAATGGAGCTTTTTTTTTTTTTTTTTTTTTTTTTCACAGCTACCAAAGCATTTTTGCTGTGTCCATAATTTAGCTCCTCAAATTAAGAAAAAAGGGAAGAGTGGAAGTGTCCCGGGGGAGCGTGTGGTTTGTGTCTGTGCTCAATATTGGTCCAGACAAAGCCCAAGGAGCCCAGCTAACCTTGGAGCTACCCCAGGAGGAGCACGGATCTGTCAGCTGGACGTGTCACACACTCGTCCCCTGCACACGGTGCTTGATGGATGAGGCAGTTTGAAGTTTTTGACAGCAGCTTTTTGCAGTGGGGTAAAAAAAATGAGTGGGTTTTTTTTTCAGCAAGTTGCAGATAAATGAGCAGTTTGCTCGAGTGCAGGGAATGCAGAAGGCAACAGAGTCAGGGATTCGTGAGGGGAATGGAAAATGCAAGGTTTTAAAATTGAGGTGTGGAGACAGAGCAAATCTGGGAGGAGAGGGGAGGAGAGGAGAGGAGAGGAGAGAAATAAAAGAATTTTTTTTGAGAATATTGTTCAGGAAAGAAGATCATATTTGGTTTACTACAAATACTGCCTTTTATAAAGGTTTTTTAAATGGTCAGGGACAGAAACAGATAACCAGTGAAGGAGATATGATAACCGGAAGCTAATTATAAAAACTAGAAATAGTTGTACTGTAAACATATAATTATCTTTCATTGNGAGGAGAGGAGAGGAGTGGAGAGGAGAGGAGAGGAGAGATCATTGCATCCTTCCAGTACTTAGGGGGGCTTATAAAACAGAGGTAGAGTGACTTTTTTCTCAGTGATAGGATTTAGATTAGACACTAGGAAGAAATTCTTCCCTGGGAGGGTGGTGAGGCCCTGGCACAGGTTGCCCAGAGCAGCTGTGGCTGTCCCTGGATCCCTGGAGTGTTCAAGGCTGGGTTGGACATTGGGGCTTGGAGCAGCCTGGGATAGTGGGAGGTGTCCCTACCCATGGCAGGGGTGGCACTGGATGTTCTGGCCCTGGCCAGCTGATGGTCACTGTGGATGAAGAAATCAGACTGAAAAACCAGCATTTTTATGCAGGGTGGGCTGGAGCCAGGAGTTTCTCATGGAAGCAGTTGGATGTCTCATCCAGAGGTGTGGCCAAGAGTGACATTTAGGGTGAAAGACACCCATCAGTGAAGCCTCTAGCATCGAAATTGTTGTGCAGCACAGGAAGACGATGAGGAAAGGACACAAAGGACAGCAGAAAAAGGAGAAGATAATGCAGTGACTTCATGTAAGTATTCCAGGGGTGATGCAAGGAATGTATTAATGTCAGCAAAGTATTGGCACTGGCTTGAAAATCTAAAAACCAACGTTAAGATGTTTCATGGTCTGTTAAATCACATGATGAAAGACATTTTGAACAACAACAACAACAACAAAAGATTTTATATGAATGAGCATTGTTCTCTAAGAAAACAGACTAATACCAAATGGAATTAGTACAACAGAGTGGAGAGTAGCTAATAATAATAAAAATAATAAATCCTGACATCAGATTTTTCACAGCCTAATTATTCAGAGGGTTAGTCACTAATGGCCTGAGACATCCCCATCACAGAGAACACAAGAAGTTGGAAGAAATATGATTGCAGATAAGTGGCCTGAATTACAAATAACGATAAATAAGAAATATATTTTACAGTCCTTTCCTACCCCTACTCTGTGATTCTTGAAGAACTTAATAAATCCATGTGACCCTTTTGGTAGCAGAAGATTTTGGTCACCTTAAAATGCTGCATTTGTGAATTAATTAGGCAAAATGTCCAATGATCCCTCAATTTCTGGCTATTAAGCACTTTGCCCTCCATAATCTTCATTCCACTCTTCTCTGACCTTGGACTTGAGAATTCTGGAAGGACCTGACAAAACTTCAGGTTCTGACAGGTTTTCAGAGCAGTGGTTGAAATATCTTCATGGTGCTTATAAGAGTCTGGCAAGTTGTTTAGGATTTTGTTCTTTACTCACAGAAGAAGAGAACGAGAAGTTTGTCACCATCCTGGAGTATCCAGGTCAGATCCCTACATCTGACTCAAGCCTAGAAAATTATTCTGTATTTTCCTTTTTGGAAGCTGGGCAACTACAGCCTTTACTGCTTCACATTTTGCAGATGTATTCTTTGCTTGTTGTTGAAAGTGTCAGAAACAGCTGACACCAGAAATCACAATGTTGATTGATTTGATACATTAATTTTCTTGATAACCCAGGTGTTTTCCTTGGAAAGGTAAAAAAAAAAAATCTCTGACCTAAAGTAATAAGCTAATGGTGCTTGTGTTCTGACTTTAGAGAAAGGGTGGAAAGAGATGAGAAATTCATAAATATATTTATGCTTTCAATCCACTCCAAATGATTAAACTCCCCCAGGTTTGTTAAAAAAAAAAAAAGGCAGTGCAAAGGAATTCTTGGATTTCCTAGTAAGCAAATCATTCATTAATAAAGAGCACTTCATTGTGGATAGAAACACCTTCTGTTTGATTCTTTACAACACAGGAGAATCATCAACTGCCTGACATGGAACTTTGGAAAGGTCAAGATTAGCATTAATCATATTTTGGAATGTTGATAAAGGGTGTTTCAGCTGCTAGCCAAAAAAAAAATAAAAAAGACTTCTTCTTACATATTCCCATCACATTATTCAAAGCAAGAGAAAAACAATTTCCCACTGATTTGGAAAAAGCAAACCCGATCCTGTGCTGATTGGCAACCAGTTATTATTACTTTTCATTATTTGTACACAGGTAGCCTGAGGATGCGCCAGCATGATGAACACGGGGTGCACACTCTGGAATGGGAAGTTTCTTCCCCAACTAATCTGAGCAAAGATGGGAGGAGAGGGAAGGAGGGGAGGGGTGGAGTGATTTGCTTAAGGTTACTCCACAGGCCATGTCTTGGGTTGCAATGCAAGATGTAACCAAAAGCATGTATTCTATTCCCAATCTGTTGAAATAGGTTGAAGAGGGTTTCTTTTTTTCTTTATCTCATAACTCTGGGGGGGAGGATGCAGGTGTCTTTCTGTTAATGGCCAGCTGTTAAAAATAGGTGGGACAGTGTTCCTTATCTCCTCCAGGACCCACCTTCCCTCTGGGGGATATCTGCTGTTAATGGGCCAATGAGGCTCACTGCATAACTGATAACATTACATCGTCCCATTGGAAGATGCTCCACCCAGTGGGAGGAGCCAAGAATTTCTGCCTGGATAAAAACCTGACCTTCAGAACATCAGCAGCCTGTTCTCGCCACTGCTGGACCCTTCCACAGGATCATCTCTACACTAATGGAATCACATCTGTCACTCCAGAAGAACTTATTTTGGACTATTCCCAACACCCTGTCCAACTGGGTGTCAGGTCATATTCTGACTCTGTCATGGTTTCTAGGATTTTTGTTTGTTTGCTTGTGGTTTTTTTTTGTACTACTACATTTGTATTTTTAATATTCCTAGTAAAGAACTGTTATTCCTATTCCCACATCTTTGCCTGAAAGCCCCCTTAATTGCAAAATTATAATAATTTGGAGGGAGGGCTTTTACATTCTCCATTCCAAGGGAAATTCCAGTTTTTTCCCTGGCAGACACCTGTCTTTCCAAACCGAGACAGGCCAGCACCAGATGTGGCACCATAGTCTCAGCCTGTACCAAACACATCCAACAGGCACATCCTTGGTTTAAGGTGCAGGAGTTTAGCTCTCCTCTGGACATACTGTACTATTTGTAAATTTATGTCTCTGCCATGCCATCCTGCTTTGTCCCTGACAAAGAGACCACACGGAATCAGGCTGAGAGAATTTGGATTGTTCAGCCTGGAGAAGAGAAACAATTTGACAAGAAAGATGGAGAGACAATATTTACAAGAGCCTGGACTGGCAGAACAAGAGTGAAAGCTTCAAACTGAATGGGAGTAGGTTTAGATTGGATATTAGGAAAAAAAAAATCTTTACTGTGAGGGTGGTGAAGCGCTGGCACAGGTTGCCCAGTGAAGCTGTGAATTTCCCATCCATGGAAGTGTTCAAGGCCAGACTGGATAGGATTTGGAGCAACCTGGGATTGTAGAAGGTGTCCCTGCCCATGGCAGGGGTGGAACTGGATGTTCTTTAAGGTCCCTTCCAACCCAGACCATCCTGTGGAGACATGGGTCATGCTCCTCCTCTCCCATGATGGAGACAGCCAAGGCACTTTCTTTCCCTCTTATTTCAGTGCTGACTAACCCAGGGAGTATCATAACCAGATGTTTTAATTCTGGATAAATTACTCCTTCCTGCAAGAACTGCTAAAAAGAAAAAAAAAGAAAAAAAAGAAAAAAAAGCCTGGAGGGGGAAACACAGCACAGTTTGTTCAGTGCTGCTTCAAGGGAAGCTGGAATTCTGGGTAATGGTTTTCTGGGAAGGNGGGGGGGGGGGGGGGGGGGAACCCTAAACAATCTCTCTGCTCTGCTGAACAGAAGGAGAATAGGAGAGAGCAGAAACTAAGATGCCAAAGTGATGATAATGTATACGGCTGCTCGGCAAGAGGCGAGCACTGTGACTCATGTAGTGTCAAGGTAAATACAGAAGTTGCTCTGTGTGTGCATTTGTCGCCTGTGGGGCTCTTTTACAAGGGAAATTAGACAGCTCTGTGGTTGGAATCCCCGTGGGGGGGGTGTTGTCCAGCTCTGATGTATTGACAGGTTGTTCGGGAGGATGCAGAGGTTGCGCAGTTTTGCTGCCCATTTCCATTTTTCAGAGGGGCAGGTGTTACCTGGGCTACCACAGCAGGGCAGTGGGACCATCCCTGCTCCCCAAAGCGGCTCCGAGTGCTTCTGGTCGCTGCTCCATGGATATGTAAATCACTCCCCACTGAGCCTGACCCGTGCAGGACACAGGATGCAGGATGCAGAATGCAGGATGCAGGATGCAGGATGTGCTCCTGCTCCCGGGGAGGCCACTGAGCCGTTCAGCTGGGTGCTGCAGGAGACGATGCTCATGCTCCTGAAAGTTTGGGGTTCACTTCCCAGCAAACGGAGAGACAGCAAAGCTTGGAAAATGAAAAATATTCCTCTTACTCAACACTGTGGGAGGCATCAGCCCTGGGGCAACGCCCTGCCTTTGGAACGTGATGGGAGTACTGGAATCAGGAGCGCTGTTTTCTTGTTTCTCTCAATGCTCAATAAAGGCAGGAGGCGCTTCCAGGGATGGTTGAAACATCTTCTCAGAGTGTTTTTGCTCTCTTCAATGTCACTGGAGCATCTCAGGGCAGGGTTTCTGCTCATGCCAGGCTGACAAACTGGCTGTTAGAACAGCACTGAGTGTGTTTCATGACCTCCATCCTGGATCCCCAGGAAAGGAGGCTGTTAGGCTGTCCATTGCTCTTTGGAAAGAGTGTAATTTGCTGCAGAGCAGTAATGGGAAACAGATGAGCTGTATAACCCAGTAGGCCATTTATGCTTCATTTCTGCAAATGCAGGCTGGAACATACGGTTGTATTTATGTTTTGGGTGTGCAGAAGGGAAAAAAAAAACCCTAAAACCTAAACCCCTGTTCTTTATCATTTGATTGGCCTGGACACTCTGAGTATAAACATTACACTGTGGAGACAAAAGGGCAAAATTTCTTAATGTCCTGTAGTGTCTAGACCAAAAGCAATAAAGGCTCATGCTGTCCTGTGCACCTCATCATAATGACATTATTCAGGGGAGAACCTGTCAGATGGGCTGAAAAATGGAAGTTTCACCTTTTTAAAACTAATTTGATAACTTCATAACCCCATGAGACAGGGAAGTGATTGGAGCCAAGGCATACACTAATGTCTTGTTGAATGCTCTTTGATTTTATTTTTTTTTACAGCCACAGGAATCAGTCAGGAGTTCTGCATTATTTCATTATAATTGTCCCGGGAGAGGTACTTCGATAATTTTTATTACCAGTGGGAATGAAAATGTATGTTTTATTTGGTAATTTCATAATAATGGCTCCAACTCTGTAACAAACTCTCAATGAGCTGAACCCTGGTCCATCATTATATACTCACTCTGAGAACACAAGATGCAGGAATAAGACAGCACTCACACTGGGAACAGGAGCTGGCAAGTCCCTCTCTATGCATTTTAAACAGCAGCAGGGGCAAAATAATCTTGAGAGGAATAACCACAACCATGGCAGTGGCCTATTTTACTACAGCGAAGTCAGATCCAGCCTCCAAGACCTCTTACAGCCTGGCCTTCCCTATTTTTCTCTCCCTGGGGGATGGTATCTTGGTTCCAGAAGCGCTGATGTCAGCCTAAATTTTAGTAACCCTTGACAGTACACTTTCACTTGCTCCCTCCATGATTTACATTTTTTTTTTCTCAGCCCCCAGGCTGTGCCATAGCTTGAAATGGGGTTGAGGGGACCTTCCAGCCTCCTGGCTGAGGTCAGGGGCAACCTCAGGTGGACCTTCAGGAACCATGGAACCTTCATGGGCCCTCGTGAACATTCATTCTCCATCCCTGGAAGTGTCCAAGGCCAGGCTGGATGGGGCTTAGAGCAATTTGGGATAGAGGAAGGTGTCCCTTGGAATTGGAATGAGATGATCCCTTCCCAACCCAAGCCATTCTGTGATTCCACAATCTCCAGTTTGGTGCCCAGATAAAACTCCAGTCAATACAATCTCCTGAGAATTGCTGGACCAGCATGAAGGAGATGAAAAGAAGTTAAAGGTTCATGAACTCTTAATACTAAACCCAGAGTTTGTCCTGTGGCATTTTTGGGCTGACCAGAAGCAAAGGGCATCCACATGGCCTATAGCAAAGCCCAGGTTACTCTCAAGAATTGCATAAAAACACTCACAGAGGAGAAGTCAAATCAAGGGCTTCTAAAGAAAAAGTTAACAGCAATTCTCAACCCCCTTACCCACCTGCTGGAGACAGGCAGAACATATTGGAGAAGCATCACTCAGTGCTGCCACGTGCTTGCAGTGCTGCCACGTGCTTGCACTGCTCCCCAGGCATCTGCTGTTAGCCATTTCTGGAGGCAGAAAGCTTTGTCTGACCCTCTACAGCCCATCTTATGCTCGTATCTTCCACAGAACAGCACAGTTCTCAATCTGATAGCTCAGTGTCTGTCTGCTCTTTCTGCAGTACCAGGCTGCTGCAAGCTCGGAGACCCTGCTCGAAGCCTGGGAGCCACGGACTCAAAATCCCCCTGCCTCCAGTCACTGCCTTTATTTTCATTCTGTGTGTTTCCCATGGCAGAAATTTCATGGTATGGTTGCCCCCAAAGCAATTTGTATGCTACGACTCAAAAAGAGCCCCAGGCAAGAGCTGGCCTGATTTAAGAGAGTGAGAAAAAAATTAAATATCTGAGTCTGTTGAGAGCAGTCGTCTTCTAGATCCAGAGATCACTTCCCCCAGATTTTCTTCATTCACACTCTGCTGAGGGTTACAACCTCTCCAGGAAGAATCAATTCTCTCATTTCTTGGCTTGTTGCAGACAAAAATACATTTTTTTAGTAAAGATATACTGATTAAGTCCTTTCAATTTCACTGATGCAGGTTAGGATAACCTCCCTGGAGAGCTCTGTGAGCTGATAAAAGGAGAAATCTGTTACATGAGGCAGCAGTCGATTTTAGAGAATAATATAATGCAATATAATATAATATAATATAATATAATATAATATAATATAAACAGGCTGGAAAAGAGTCCATGCTCAAGCAGGGCCAAATAGATCAGATTGCTCAGGGCCTGTCTACCCAAGTTTTGAATGTCTTCAAGGATGGAGAGCCAACAACCTCTCTGGGAAGCCCAATCCAGTGTTTCAACAGTAACAGGGTGCGTTTGTTTTGCCGTTATATCCAATAACAATTTCCCATGTGCATCAACCCTGGTTCGTCCCCTGTGCCCTGGACAGGCTCCACCTTCTCTGCAGGGCCACACTAGATGTTGCAGATGGCAACAAGATACCATCAAGCCTTCTCTTGGTCATCCTGAGCACACCCAGCTCTCAGCCATTCCCACCTTGTGTGCTCCAGGATCCTGAACATCTTGGTGACACTTTGCAGGGCTCACCCTTGAATGTTCCAGGCTTTGTTGTTTTGGGCAGCACAGAACAGGACACGGCATTGCAAATGTGGTGTCATGACTGCGATTCTGCAAGTTTGAGCTTTCACGTTTTTCAGATTCTGTGCTGCCCAGGGGTGCAGTTCTGAGCTCACATTCAGTGTCACTCAGCTCTTCACAGAGCAGGGACACAAAACAAATCCTTTTCTTGCTGGAGACTGAGGACAACTTTCAGGCCCAAAAGCACAAACAAGGGTGGCCTGAAGCAAGAAACAAGAAGGATGGGACCTCACAACCTGAAGTTTAATTGGACAATTAAACCCCAATATGCAAATAGACCAAAACTTATAAAAGTGTGAGACCTCGTGACTGGTTGTCCATTTTGTGATGGTTCTGGGTCCACCTTGGGTGTAGCCCTGGTCAGGCTCTTGTCCTGTCCAAGGTGTACCCTAAAGGCCTTTCAATAAATACCTGCTTTATTCTCCTAGCTCTGTCCAGTCTCTGTTTCAGGGCAGCCTTCCCAAGGCATCAGCTGCTGCTCAGAGGTGAAGAATCCTTTCACTGGACCTCCTGGTGAACACTTCCCTGAGCACAGTTTACCACAAGGATGCACTGCTGACTCATGTGCTGCCAAAACCCCCAGCTCCTCCTCCACAAAGCTGCTTCCCAGCCAGCTGGCACCAACCCACCTCATTGCACGGGGGTTATCGAGTGCTAGATGCAGCATTTTAATCATGGCTTGAGTGGTAAGAGCAGCTAAGAGCTCTTGCCTCTCTATAAGTTCTCTTAATTAAGGGCTAATTGAGCTTCCAAAGCTTTGTGTCATCTTTTGAGATTACCTAATGAGCAGCGTGGCTTGAAGCACGGTGATGCCACCAAGCCCCATTCCAGACCCACAGAGCTCACATTAAGTGCTGAGGGAGCTGCTAATGCACTTCGGGGGAGGTTTCCCCACCCAGCTTCCAGGGGGATGGCTCAGGGAATGAGGTCGCTGAGACAGGACACGATTTTCAACCATTCTAAGCCATGAAGAGGCACCGACATTCTCCCAAATCATCTTCCAAAAAAGCAGCAATTTTTCACGCTGTTGCTGTCCAGCAGACTGGGTTCCAGCACACAGATGTACTGCTGGCTCCATCAGCCAGAAGTGTCAGGGCTAGAATTAATTGCAAATTGATTGAATGGAAGGTACATTAAAAAAAAACCCAGAAGTTACAAATTCATTCACCGGGTCAAGAAAATGCTTTGTGCTTATTCAATCTCTGCCATCCAAGCTTTCTGTGAATGTTTATGAACCAACAACTGATGCTGTCCATGTTTTGAGGGGTTCCACATTCCCAATATTTACCAAGGGAAAAATCTAATCCACAGGAAAACATAAAACTGTAATATATCCCCCAAAATGTTAACATATGGCACCTTGTTTCATCTTGAGAGCCAAATACTCACCTACCTGCAGAAAAGTTCTTTGGCATAATTACAGAGTTGCCTTTCTTCAACAATTTATTAATGCAGCCCTGTGAAGAATCAAGGCCAGTGTTTGTGGATTTTACTGGATAACAAACAAACCTGAAAATCCAGAGGACTGTTAACCCAAGTATGGAGGAGGTTTTGAGTTATTAGAAATTCACTGCTTATATCTTCTTCCCTTTGCCTGATGTGGCACATCTCCCAAATAATCTCAGCTTTAAATTATATCCTGAGTTTATTAACCATGACATCAGAGAGAAAACTACCCACTATCATCTTTTCCCTTCCTGAGGCTGAAGATTCTGCTAAGTCATCTCAAAGTCTCTTTTTTTCTATTAAAAATAAACTCCACGGCATTAACTCTACTCCATTAACCTTTCCTCTTGGTTAAAGGTTTCTAAACCACTCCAGGGACTGCTGCTTGCTCTGGTTTCATCCTGTGTTTATTCTGAAGTGAGAATCAGAAACAAGAGGACAGGACAAGGATTGACAGGCTTTTCAAAATTCATCAGGAAATGCAAAACTTTACAAATACTCGGGCAAATACTCAGAGCTAGACCAGAATTCTTCCTCATTGGGAAAAGGAGTTGAAACTATGCTAGAAGAACACAATAAATAGAAATAAAGACAGGCAGCCACCAGGCAAATCATCACAGCCCTGCAGATCAACAAGGCTCAACCCCAAACACCCATCATGGGTTGAGATTCAGCTCATACCACTCTCATACAACTCTGATATTCCAAGCCTTTTCTCAGTTTAAAGGGAAAATCTGGTCACTGTTCCTTGTGGGCAGTGAGGCTTTAATGCTGTGTCTGTCTTTAGGTTTGGTGTTAGGACAGGGTGTGGAAAGAGCAGCTGGTTTTCCCTGGGTGGATTCTGTCCTTCAATGACCTGTTAATTACAGAACATGACATTTCCAGCCCAGATCTGGCCTGACCAGTGCATCTGGAGAACGACCAGATTCTAAGGACACTTGCAATTTATAGATTTGCAAGAAACCGGTGGATTTAACAATGGTAAATTAGCAATCCCAATACCTGTGTGCAGCTCTGACACTAATGATGATAATGGGAAATATCACGGAATTCTTCTTTGGTTTATGGACACAACTGAGTAGGACTCACCTCACTTCTGAATCCTTTCACTTCAGTAAGGGAAGTAAAAGCTCTTACAAGATTTGATGCTCCACCAATATCACTGTCTCTAAACAAATCACCTGAGGGAAAATTTTTAAAATTACTCCATAGTGATGAATGGGAAGTTTGTTTGACAGATGGTGTGGATTAAACTGCTTAAAGAACTCAACTTCAGGTTTCTCCAAGGGCTTAGATAGCTGAACTTCAGCTCTCCATCAACACAAAAAAGCAAACTGATTTTCCTTTCCTCTTCATCATTAAACCTTTTTTCCCTCACTGAGTTAAATGTTCAGTCTTAGATGTGTGCTCCTCTTCCACTTTGTGTGTGAGGAGCAGCTCCCAGTCTCAGCCAGAACTTCTCTCCACATTTGGTCCAGTGGTTCCAAACACACCTGAACCTGCAGAACTTCTCACACATGCAACATTTCGGATACAGTTTCACATCAGGACAGCCACTTTTCAGTTCTGACCACTGAATGCAACCACAGAAGCTCATTTCACCCCTCTTTGCAGAAAGAAGAAAGAAAAGCCCTTAGTTTCTCCTCTGATGTGTAAGACTTCTGCCACACACCAACCCTTACCAGAGCCTAATAGCTTTGCAGCAGGGCTCAGAGTCATTACCATGCAATGCCTTGCTGCATCACTAATGGGTCCTCACTGCGAGACTGCCTGTGCCTACCCAGGAGACAAAAATCCCTGCTCCTGGTGGCTCTGTGAATCCCTTCTTGGTGATTAACTCAACCCCTAGCCCTCCACAGCTGCAGCCCCGCTGACAGAGCCCTGCTATGGAAGCTCATTTTGGAAACATTATTGAGGTTTAAGATCAAGACCCAGCAGTTTGCTGTCCAAAGCCACTGAGAGACTTCATTTGATTTAATGGTAATTTGTCATATTCATTTCAGCAGCACAGGCTCCCTAAAGTGATGATCTCTGTTTTGCCAACAAAGAGGAAGATGTCAATAGACATTTGGGTCAGGAGCTCTCCTCTGACACAAAGAAAGTTCTGCTGGAAAGTTAATCTTTTTCTCAGTTCTTTGGAAGAAAAAAGTAACGTGTTTTGACTTGCATTGTGATTGATATTTTTTTTACTCATTAGTTCCTAATCTCTTTGTTAAGAGCTGGGATTCTTCCGTGATAACTCTTGCAGAAATCAATGGCTTGTGCTTTGGGTTATGGCATGGTTCTCTCTTGCTTTTAAGTTTGTGGCCTGAGAGCATCTCCCCGTGGTAATGACTGGAAGATAACTGTAGTTTTAGGGATCCTCTAGAAATGAAAGAGCAACTGGAATGGGCAGGAATTTGCAGGAGTAAAAGGCACAGCAGCAAGGCTCATGGCCCACAATGGTTAAAATTTATTCTCTCCATTCTGAATCAGGGGAAATGGCGCAGTGACTGGGAATCTTCTATTCCCTCAGGTTCTTGGGTGGAATATTTTACTCCCATCAAATCCAGTGAACACATTTCTCCCAAGTAGTCTGAAGAAATATATATCACCTCTTCCTCCAGTGCTGTCTGTTGGTGCTACCTTTTATATTAACAGCTGGGAAACAAAAAGACTTTCTGGTTTATTAGCAGAAGCCTGACCTAAATATTCATTTGAGCACAGAGCAATGAGTCCTTATGCAAGGAACCCTTCAGAAAGCAGCCCCTGTGATACATGGCTGGGACAGAGAACAGGCAGCATCCTCATTTCCCTGGGAAAAGTGCCACCTACAGATACTTCCTCTCATCACTGCTGAAAACCAGGCCACGGCATTTCTGCTATTGCCAGTGATTAACTAAGGCTACAAACTCCCCAGCAAGGCTCCCACTTCTAAGGTCAGCTGCTGTGAAGATGACTCTGCCTCCGGTAGAAACATAAGGAGAGTGTTCCCAGACAGGGCCTGCAAAGCTCATCTGCCCGTGTCTGGCTTCCAGCTCATCCCTCACCAGAACTCTCAGCTCACTGTGAAAAAGTCAATAATCCCACAAATTTAGGTGGCTAAGTGTTATGCAATTGCCCGGGTAGCATTAAAGTGACTCAGTGACCTGGGAATAGGATTGATGGTGGCAATGTGCCCTGGGCACAAGCCCATCCATACCTGCTTCCCACACTCTGGGAGTCTAAAGTTAATGGGACTGAGCTGCTCCCCTACCCAAAAAATAACAAGGCCAAAGGTTGAAAGTTATATCCTGAGCTTTCCACGCATCCCTGCACTCCAAGCCAACTTCTCTACCTTCCCTAGCTCTGATCCTGACTGAGAATCCTGGAATTACTGAATCTTTTGGGTAGAAAGGGACCCTAAAGATCATCCAGTCCCATGCCCTGCCATGGGCAGGGACACCTTCCACTATCCCAGGTCGCTCCAATTCCTGTCCAACCTGGCCTTGGACACTGCCAGGAATGGACCATCCACAACCTCCCTGGGAAACTTCCTCAGGCAAAGGACTGCATCTTGAGACTGGAGGTGCCAGTGAAGGGTTTGAAGCTGTTGTTGCCTCTTGGAAAGAAAAGATTTCAAGGATATTCTGCAGCAGTCTGACAGAACACTGCAGGGACAATTCGCTCGCAGCTGCAGAGTGTTGGTGATCTATATTTCATGCTTCTGATACTGTCTTCTAACAACTGACACACTCATTTTCTGACTCCCACAAATAATTATTTCAGTTTGGATTCAGCCATTTTCTCCCCCTCTAGCTTACAACAACAGTTCTAGAATCGTGTCAAATTCACAGAGATCTGTAAATTATAAATTACACAGTGGTAACAGTGCACGTGTCCATCAATGCCAGTGGGCTCCTTCTTTTGTTTTACTTTTTCTCTTCACTTTTCTAAGAGATTCTTTGCCCCCTTTGCAGACACATTCACAGGAGTTTGGGAAGCAGAAGGATGAAGGTCTTACCCTGTGGAAAGTTGGTCCCTCCAGATTATATTGGAAAGATTCGGTGAGTTCAGACAACTTACTGGAGTTTATGCTGAGTTAATGTTTCCCACTATAGGCCAGGAAGGGGGTGCCAGAGTATTTTTCAGTGCCCTGCATTGATGATAAGAACGTAATTACTGGAAGAAAAGTTCAGATATCTTTCCATTGTTTTCAGTGTTGATAGTGGGAAACATTTGATCTTAAAAAACACTTCAAGCAATTTTAGCATTCTGATTTTTTACTTTAGCTTTTCTTCATGTTCTTTCTCCTATTTAATATTTTGCAACACTTAATTTTTTTAAACATCTCCATTTCTGCAGAAGTTCTCAATTAGCAAACTTCAGTTTCACTTTCTTGTTTGTTTGGTTTTTCTTTTTTTTTTTGTTTTGTTTTGTTTTGTTTTGTTTTATTTAACTGTTTTCAACACCAGAAACAGTTTGAGGGAAGACTTGGAAAGGAAAAACCTAATACAATATTTTTTTTTTAAGGGTGTGGAAAGTTGAGACAACATTACTCCTTGTGCTGAGCAGGAAACAGAAGATTGAGGAAGGAAAAAACAGTCCTTATTACAAAGCTGAAATAATTTTGAAAAGTGAAAGCTTTCTGTAATAGGCTTCAGAAGTCTTTGATTTGAAAGGTCATTTTTGTTTCACCGAAAACAATGGAAAAGAAAGTTGTTAATGGGCTAGACAGACAGAGTTGATTTGGACTTTATACATACAGTGTCATACAGATTTTGCTGAGGCAAATAATTCTCTGCCTTTGGGAAAATCAGACTTTCCGATATAAGACAAGAAAAAAAAAAAAACATGCATTCACAATGAGCCATGCTCTCCTGTTGGTTTTCCTTACTGATTTATTTTGCAATGAGCTGACTTCTGACTCCAGGCTTTTATTAGGCAAAAACAATAGTGTGGCACCACTTTTTCCTGTGCCTGAAATCCCAGATTATAGCAGAGCAACATGGTGGCATCTCACTTTAGCCAGTGCTGTGTGATCCCCAAGGAAATTCAGCCTTTCTTCCTAAAGAGCAGCCTCACAAAGTAAAGGAAGATACAGCCAAGAGAGCAGTCTATGGCTGCAAAATCTTTTCTTCTGGGTCTGAGAGCTCCAGAAGGCAAAATAAAGAAGGCATTCTTGTTCTCCTTTTTGCAATGTCTCTGAAAACCTGACCCCATGGGCAGCACAGACTCCTCCAGGCCTGATCCTGATTTCCAACACAGGGCAATGCTGGAGCTTCAGAGGGGCCATGGAAATGCCCAATGCCTTCATGGGCGGTACTTGGGTTTGAAAAGGCTGTTGCCTTTCAGCCCTCCTGGAAGGCAATCAACGTTCCTAAACTCCCCTAAACCCACGTTTCCAAACCCCCGTAAAGCAAGGGGTGAAAAAGAGGCCGGGCAGCCTTAAATCTCTGATTTCTTATGGAAGAATTTCTCTGTTGTTTCTCTGCATCTTCCTTCCAAAGAGCTGTGAAACACCCTGGCTGAATTTAACCAAATATCACAAAGCATCTTGCAGGTTTTAAGGAGAAGGACCAATGGGGAGAGGAGAGACTGATAAAGAAATGTTTGGTTCACCACAAATGAAGTCACGAGGTCCTTCTGGAAACCAAACCCCCATTCTGCTGTCATGGGACTGCTTTTTTTTGGTGAGAAAAGTGTGATTCATCCACAGGGTACTGCTCACGCTTTTGTGTTGGGCTGAATGCCCACCCCTCCTCCCACCTCGCTTTTATTTTGCAAGCTCTTCCCTTCACTCTAAGTACCCTGGTAGATTTATGGGTGAATATTATTGCAATGCAATGCCGCTTCTTATCTATTCATCATCCCTTTTCTGAGACTTATCTGGGGACTTAAATTCTCCTTGATTGTAATGATCTTCAGGAATTAAGGGTATAAAGGAGATCCTAAAGTCCCGTATGCCTTCTAGGCATTTTTGTATCTCGAACTAAAAAGGGAGTAAACATCAATTATGCCAAAGCAAAATGTATCATTAACTCTTCAAATGTCCACCTGGCTGTTGTTCATGTGGAGTAGAGACATATAATAATAATTTATATAGTTTATAATACTGGGAGCTTGCAGGAAATGTTGGTGGTGTGTGACTCAGATAATAAAGGATTAGAAGGGGTCAGTTGGAACCTTTGTGGAAGTGACAAGAAGGAGTTTGGCCACACACCTCTGGGAGACAAAAACACACAGCCCTGGCTTCTGCTTGACCTTTCAGGTGCCATGACTGCAGCTCAGCACATCCCCCTGGCAGCTGCCACACCCCTGACTTCTGGATTTCAGACCACAGCTTTCACCATCATCATCATCCAAGCACTGGGCTGGGAGATGAAGGGCATCATGCCCTGTGCTCACTGTCCTGATAGGAAGGAAAAGGATCTGCTTGTTCAGGTTTGAGAACCGTGAGTGATTCCTGCCTTTCCAGGCCCTGCAGCCCCTAATTTAGACCCACAGAGGTTCCCCTTGCCCCATACATTTGACAGGATCTCAGCATCCAAGACAACCAAACAACATCATCATTTTTCCTTCCTGGTTCCAGCACAGATGTTCTGCCTCTGTGTGCAGAGCAAGGACACATCTGGGATGCACTTGTGGAAAAGGAAACAAGCAGACCCACAACTGCTGGAGCTGGTTTTGGAGACAAGGGTGGAAGGGACTTTTGCCCTGGGGAAGCTCCATCTGAGCAAAGCCTAAGCTGGAATGGAAAAGCAAACATCTGGTTATAACTTCTTTTAGTTATATCCCTGCTCCTTTCTCTCCCCTAGGGAAAAACAAATAATAACAAAACCAAACCAACCAATAACTTCAGGTTTAACACAAGGAGATAGAGAATTCATAACTCCTGCCAGATGCCTTGTTGACCGGGTCAGAGAAGAGCAGACTCACTCTCAGCCTAAGCAAAGAGGGAAGATTTGCTTTCTGAGTTGGCAGGGCCTGGGATCCCATAAAAAAACATATGCTCAGGCAGCCACAGTACAAGACACACAACTGTTGTTTGGGGGTGTCTCTAACTCCTCTCTCTCATACTTTTTTCCCCTTTTGCTTAATCCAGAAAAATAACATCACCAACGATTTTTTCCCTATGAGCAGACTGAGTTAGCCAGTTTGCATTAAGACAATGATTAGTAAATTCTGTACATGAGTAACGCATGTCTAGGTGTGCTAGGAAGGCTTTCCCCTGAAAAACTCTGCAAAAATACTGGAAATACAAACACTACAATGCAAAGGAGCGGTTTTGTGACAGTCCCATATGCAAAAGGAAAGTTTTACTGGAAGAGGGGTTGATGGCCCTCCAAAGAGGGCTGGTTACAGGTGGGGACTTGTTAATTATTCTGAAGATGTTGGGGCTGAGTGAGAGATGGGTTTGGCACAGACCAAGGTGCCTGAATGCCTTGCAGCTCCCGGTCCTATTTCTAAGAGGTTTCAATGAGAGGTGCCAATCTGGAAACGAGATATTTTGTAGAGTAAATGTAGGTCCTCTCATGCTTTCCAATCCTTACAACATTGAACCTGGGAAGACACAAGGCAGAGTGCATCATTCCCATAAATAAACCCATCCCAATTTAAACAAGCATTTTCACATGCCTTGCTCTCCAGTCCCCCCAGAACCGTGAAGAAACCAACACTTCCCTTGAAATCCTGGAGGCACCATTAGTTTGAACTTCAGGTTCTGAAGGACCAGGTCCTCACCAGGAAAACTAATTCTGAGCCCTCCAAAGATGTAATGACCACCAACAGGTTAGACTGTGAATGTGCAGGAATGTGTGGTCGCTTCCCCACATGGCTTCAGTTTCTGAGAGTAACCTTGAACAGGCTTGAATAAAAAAAAAAAGGGGGGGATAAAAGTCCCCCTGAATCTGCTTCATTTATTTAGGCAGTTGTCTCCAGCTGTGTCTTCCTAGAGGGGCAAACACCTTTCACACTGTGCTACCAGACCCAGACAAACCTCAGTCCACCACCAAAACATCAGGTAAACAGGAGTGAAAGATGAGGCTGCTGCCAGTGTGGACTGTGAGACTCCAGCTCATCGCATCTGATCCTTACCAAAAGCTTCCAGGTTTCCCTTTAGGGTGGATTTTTCTTTTTCCTCAGGGACACCTCATTACACTTCTTTTTTTTTTTTCCCTCCCCACACTGCTAAAGGTTGCTTTACAATAAGGTCAGGAAAGAAGAGGATTTTTAGCTATTGCTTACTTTACAGACCATTTCTCATCCTTCCTAGTGCTCCTGGTAATACTTACTGAGAGACAAAGCCATTCATCTTCGCAGATTCCCAGCCAAGTGTGGTTTGAAGCAGTTCACTTGCACTGTCAGAAGAGATATTACTCGCTATAAAAAGCTGCCTTATTCCCCCAAGTTGCTGTACTCAACGCGTGACCCTCTTTTGCTGAAAGATTGGCACGATGATTGCTTACTTCTAGTCACCTGGAACTCTTCTTGTCTGCAAGACATTTTATTGAAAATCACATTGTACCAGTCAATCACCCTCCCACCACCATATGTTGCTGCAGCAGGAGGAAGCCCGGTGAGCCTGTTCGTCGTGCTTGTGAAGCTGCAGCTTGGGTGACCTTATGAGAAACATCACCTGGCCCTGCAGAGGGGTGGTGGGAGCAGCTGGGACAACTCGTCTTGGATGCTTTTCCCTCTAAACTTCATGCCTGTCTCTTCCATCCTGTCCCCAGGCAGGTCCTTTCTGGCTCATGCTTGTTATCTAAAACACCAAAAGTTTTTGTGGTTATTTCCACTCAGGAAGTTTGGGAGGTGGTGGGACAGNCCAAGCCACAGGTTCTATCTCATCTTTTAAACCCTGGTACGGGACTCTGAGAGACAAAAAAAACCCTAACTAGGGGAATGTTGGGGTGAAATCCCATCAGGACAGCAAACTGATTGGATGTGTTGGTCCTGAAGCTGAGTGAGCACTCATGTTGGACACAGCAAACAGAAATTATGAAGCCCAGTGAGCAACCCACTGTGGAGCAGCAAAGAGAAAAGCAGGAGGTCGGATGTCCATAAGCTGCCCATGGAACATCTCCCACCAGGCCAGGGTAAGGCTGGAGCACTGGGAAGACCTGTGGCAGCCCTGAGGTCCTGCAAAGAGGAGCTGCCACACCAAGTTTTGTGTGCCTGCTCTTCAGAGAGGAGAGACGCTCTCTGCAGTATTTCTGTCACACCGGAGGTTTGTAATAAACCCACTCAGTTTATCTCCAAGACAGCTTGAACATGACAGCAATTTTCCTTGCCTTGACGCAGATTGCAAAGGTGTCAGTGGGGCCCTCCTGCTTCAGATATCAGTCCGTGAAACCAGGACAGCTTCCCCATCACAGTCTGCAGGGATGGGTCCTGCAGGGCTGGCTGGAGGGAAGCCTCGTGGTTTGCTCTAGTCACTATAATTTGTAAGAAAACCTGTGGTCTTTACAAGGTGAGTAGGAATCATAATTTTTTCCAGAGGGCAACATGCCAGCACACAGTTTAGGTAAACCCACACATCTGTATAATTCTTTATTTAGTCTAGCTTACGTTTAAGAAACTACAAGTATCAACTAACTGGGGTTCTAGATGTGGAAATGTGAGAATCCTGCCTGAATCCTGCCACAGCCTCAGCTGAATAAATCTTGTTGTTTCCCATGCTTTTTTACTTGCTTTTTCCTCTCTTCTACCCTCTGAGATCCCCCCTTCCCATTTAAATTCCTACAGATGTTTTTACATATTGCCTGAGGATCACCAGCTCAGTCCTACCCTCTTGCCTGCATCACCTCTTGCCCTGAGGCTGTTCCTGAGCCTTGACAGAGAGCAGCTTCATCTGGAGAAGTTGGAACCCAGCCTGGTGACAGCCACAGCCAGTGTTTCCCTGCTGGTTTTACTTGCACAGTCACGGGGAAGACTGACAGCCTTGGCCACATGCAAATCACAACTGTACATGCATGTACAAGGAGCCTGAGCAGACAAATAATTACCTGCTGGAGGGAGCAGGGATTTATTTCTGCACCCAGAGAAGATGGATCTGAGCACCCATGGGCTTTGGGAGGATTTAATAACTCCTGCTTGCTCTCGGAATGTGCGCCCTGGACAGCCAGCCGTCATTTGAAATGAGCAGTCACACAGGCAGAGTGACTTGATTGCTGACTTGCCAGGGCTGGTGCGCAGACACAGTCACTGGGGCTGTGCTCCCAAATAAAACAGGCCAGGGATCATCTCCTGGGCCATGGAGCACGGCTCTCATCCACATAACTAAACTGGTTTTCCCCACAGCAGAATCAGGCAGCCGTGATGGGATTCTCTTAGCCTGTGCTATCCCTCAAGACATGGAATGTGATTGTGCTTAGCAGATTTTGGTCAAAACACTGCTGAAAACAGAGCAGTGCTCTGGCCCTGTTTAGTTATCTGGTTAGGAACAGCTGCAGTTAGCTCTGCCCTGCTCTCCTGCCTGTCCCCATCTGGCTGCCCCAGCCCTGGGCTGTCCTTGGGTACAGAGCTCCAGCTGTGCCCCTAGATGTGCCTGGAGCCACATATCTCATTTCAGCACCACTGCCTTTAGGGCACTGAGCACACTTGGAGGAACCAGCCCCAGATCTGAGCAAACCTTATTCTTTACTGATCTTCAGACAGGTCAGACCTCTGAAAAGACATCAGGGAGTCAGCAGCCAAGCCTTGTTACGCTGCAGTCAAAAGGTGTGACCCTTTCCTGCCTTGCAAGAGCAACAAGTTCTCCAAAAACATTTTCCTGATCAATTTGATATGGGGGAACACAGCATCTTTACCACATCCTTCCTTTTAAATTCCACTGAGCACCTGATTTGGGGTGTCTGGAGTTAGGTCACCTGCCACCACTCCTCCTGCTCCCCAGGGAGGTGTGTCCAGTGTCCTGCTGCCAGCAGGAAGCACAGTTCACATCTCCATTCTGCTATTGACTCTCTGACAAAGCTTGGGAAAACAAATCCTTTCCTCCTGATTTGCCCACCTTAATTCCTAAGAAAACCCTTTCTGGGAGGCAGCCACAGCCTTTAGTTACTCTGCAAATAGCACCCAGTTCTGGGGCTTGGATCTGGTGCCTAAGGGTCCTCTGTCACCTTTCTGTTATCAGCTTTTCTTGACTGACATTATTTGGGAGATGGTTGATTTTGGGGAAGGTTTTGTTGTTTTTTTTTTTTTTCCCCATATGTTTGCAATGAATTTTATTTCCTGGTTCTGAAACCCACATAGCAATCAGCAATCCCAATTCTTACTCTCCAGTATCTCTTTCATTCCAGTTTTGTTCTTACTTCTAGGCTTTCCAAAGGGAAAAAAAAAAGGAAAATATTTCCATGATACCAAAAGCAGCTGCATCATCCTCATATTTGTTGGTAGGAAAGTACAAACAGACCCAAGTAGCAATGCTTAGAGGCAGGTCTGGGCCTGAAGTCCCTCAAGGACAGGGGAAGCTGTCTCAGGTGCGTTCCCTCACATCTGCTACAGGAAAATTGAGCCAAAGCATGAGCCTGGCCAGACTCTGCATTAACTGCTCAAATACTGCAGTGGAAATGCACAGAGAGGTCCATCAGGTGGATTCTGTGCTCGCACCACAAATCCATGCTATTTGTGAGTCTCTAAGTTCCAGATCAGCTTCGGGGCTGGACATGGGAAGGCCAGGGAAGGGAGACAGTGGCATTATCTGAGGATGTCAGCACAAAGAGCCTCCAACCCAGCAGCATGAATCCATCCCAGCACTCTGACCTTCCTGCCCGGGAGATGCCGGAGCCTGGCCCCGAGCAGGGCAGGAACTGCAAAGGCACATTTATTATTTTATTGCTTTCCCCAGAAATGAAAATATTATTAATGAGTGTAATTTATAAGCAGGGGGAGCAGACAAAACCAGGCTTGCAGCGAGCTGCTGTGCACTGCCTGGGGAGGGCCAGGGAGGAAGTGATAGGTAGATACCAGCTATTGTGTCTGGCTTGCAAGGTTACTAGTTCTGATAGAGCCTCATTTCACATCTATCCTGGAAAACAAATTCCCTTTCAGGCCTTTTCATAATGAAGAATAAAGAGGCTATTGTTGCAGAAAGTTAATTGTGCTTTTAAGCCGTATTCTGCAGCCTCTCCACATCACTTTGGAGCAGGCAGCGAGCTCGGGCTGCTGGGGAAGGGGGGACGCAGCCTCCCCTGTACACCTCTGGCTACCAACAGGCAGATCTGTTTGCCTAGCACTGAAAAATCACCGCCTGTGACAATTCTTCGCGTTGCTTCAGCAAGATGCCTATATATTTTTTCCCCCAGGATTATAGGTGGGGTTGCTGTTATTGCCACAGCACAGGGGTTCACACCCACCATGGATCCATGGAGACACATGATGCAATTTGTCACACACACACAAACACACACTCACACTTTGATTAGAAGGCATACACTAAAACTCTACTTTATTTGAAAGTCTGACTCCAATATATAGTAGCTCTTAAAAAGGCCAGGGATTGGGGGAGAAGGTTGACACCTCTCCCCATCCCATTGGTCCGGACAACTGTCCATTAGCTGTCTATATTTCTAAGACAAAGAATGTAAACTACTTTGAAGTTATGATAAACAATTGCCAGTGTTTACAGACTAGAGCATGAGAAAGAACCTAAAACATGAAGCTGTGAAACAGAAGAGGGCTTTTCTCCTTTATTTACCAAAATTCATGCACCATTTCTCCTGCCCTGAAAGACATGTAACAGTTAAAAAACTCACTGTGCTTGATTTTCCTCCCTGAAATTCCATTATATTCTTCAGCATTAGTTGAGCTGAATTATATTTAGAAATGTTTCAGCCACGTTAGAGTGGTTTTAAGACAATTTAGACTCAGGAAATGTTACCCAGAGGGAATACAGGAAGAGCAATCATTAAGGATGCTTGTCATTAGACTTTTTAACCTTCGTGCTTTACCTGTCTCTCCCTACCAGGCAATTCCAGCAAGGATCATTCTTTCTACAGCTCATTCATTTATCTCTATCTTTCTGCTCTCACTGAAGTCAAACATCAATTAATGCTATTAAAGCAGAGCTGCTATGTAGATATCTTCAACAGAAGCATCTTCTCCCTGATGTCTTTATGCCTTTTCTCTGCCTTAAAACCCCGGCAGTGGGGGGCAAACTGAATTTTCCAAACCACACCAGGCAGCCTGGGAGTGTTTGGCTCTCCCTGACCTGATGTGACAGGTCAGCATGCTGCCAGCAGAGCCAACACTGCACCTCCAACAGCAGCCCTAACGAAGGACCAGGTTCCTCTACATCAAGAGACTGGCTCAAAATTGACTAAATAAAGATTAAACGTGATAGCGTGGGCTTCTTTTATTTGCATCCTGAATTTTTCACCATTAGGTTACCCTTGGACAAATATTTTCTGGCTTCTAGAGACAGGGGAGGGCAGACTATGAATCATGGATAAAACCTAAAAATCTCTGTCAATTTGAATAAAAGTTAGGGGTTTTTTTCTTCTAATGCAAGGATTGTAGCGGTGTGGGTTTTTATATTTGTTTATATATTTGTTTGTTAACCAAACAGTTTGTTCTGTGTACCCTCTTGATTTCTGTGTGCTTGGTTGCTCCCTATTCTGCCCCAGCAACCCGATGTATCTTTTCCCTCCGTTTCACTGCTCCCCTCCCTGGTGAGCTGCCTGTCACTCGGCTACCCAACCCGGCTTCTAGAAAGTTCTGGGAAGGACGTGGAGTGGTAGGCTGTTGCTGGGGAGATCCTCCTCCTCCTCCCTGAGGGAGCTGGCTCCTGAGGATGTCCCTCACCCCCTGAGCCACACCCCAGGGTAACCCCATTGGCTTTTCCTTCGTTGCCTCCCCTTGCCCCTCCCCTGTTTAAAAGTTCATGTAACAGATGTTCTTGGCTCTGTTTGGGCTGTAGCTGCAGGGTGAGCGGGTTCCACGTGGGGTCCTCCAATAAACTTGTTTGCTCCCCCATTCAGAGTCCCCTCTCTTCTTCCTTGCATTCATCGCTGCACACCTAGTGCCTCCCTGAAGATCGGGTCTGGTGAATTGGGAGACTCACTCAGCCGGCGCCGCCCAGTTGCAGGGAGCCTAACCGGATTACGCTGCACGGTGCCAGGGCTAGCCGGCAGTGGGAGAAAGGGTTCTCCAGGGGCACCACGACAAAGGATTATCCCTGAATCACAGGGAACTTCAGGGCAAAAGAAAAAGTCTTGAAATACCCACAGGAAATCAGTGATGACAATAACAAGCATGCACTGATAGATACATGTGCTTGATTTTTTTCCTTGCTTCCTGTGCCCCTCCTGCACCACTGCCATCAGTAAGCTGTTAGGAGGATGTGAGCACTCCCCACATCATCCTCTGGCTGCACAGATCTTTCTTCCCCCTCATGTCTGATCCAAAAAATGCTTTGGCTTCCAAGAAGTGTATTTCAGGTATGGCTGAATGTCAATTTGCCATCTGGTGCCAAAGCAGAGGTTTTCCATGTGTTTTGGAAAAGTCCAACTTAGTTTTTCAGGCCTTTCCAATCACTCCTGGACTCTGAGTGGTGGTCAGACCCATAAACATGACCCAGCTAGAGGTATCACCTCAAAACATCCATTTAATGCTCAAAGGTGGGTTTTTTCTGTGCTCTGGTTCCTCTGTCAGGTCCAGAGAGGCTCAGGAGTTACTCTGACACCTCTGCACTCTGGTGTTTTCTCACATCTTCCCCAGCCTGCAGCCAGTCCAGATGGGGACACGTGACAGAGGAACTTCCCTTGATCCAGTACCACAGTCCCTGAGCATCCATTTCCCAGGACATCTCTGGGCCAGGCAGATATTTAGTCCTACCCAGCCCTTGCCCCAACAGCTTTCCATTCCTCTTCCCAAAATCCTATTTGTGGAGCAGTGAAAAGCAGGTCGAGCACAGGTCTTCAATGTTTTTATTTACTTTGGGAGCTGCAGCAGGAAGAGAAACAGGAACTGGCAAAAATTTCCCTGCTGAGATTTAGTTCAGATTTAACCAGCTCTGCCAGAGAGAGGTCTCCATTACAGGAGGGGATGGTCTCAGGATGAGAGGAGCTCAGGCTACAAATTCTGTTTATTCCCTGCTGTTGTGCAGGTGGATGATTTTGGAGCTAAGATGTGGGCCCTGTATGATTCCCATCTCTTCTATCAATACAGAAAAACCCGTTATGGCCTTTCCAACACAGGGTTTTAGAGGTGGTAGGGAGCTTAAAGGGTCATCAGAAACACTGCTGGACCTCCTTGGAACTTCATTTCTTCATCAATAACTCTCACAGAGGACCTTATTCCTTATTTCGGGCAAGCAATATTATATCATCAGAGAGATGGCATGAGCAAAGGCCGGAGTCATCATGCTCGTAGAGGTGCCATTAACAAGCACAGACACAAAAATCAATGTACTGCACTTCATGCCTTTGACTCCAGATCCACAATGACCCTGTTATCTGACTTGCCCTTTACAGCCCTCCCTGCCCATGGAGACAGACACCTCCCAGCACACTGGGTTCCCCTTCCCACAGCCCCATTCCTGAAAAAAAAAAAAAAAAAAAAGGGCACAAAAAGAAAAGAAACCAAGTTTGTAAACAGCAATTGGTCTGTAAGGTGAGAGGCAAGGAGACAGAGGCTTATTTAAAATTAATGTCAGCCCCAAAGGATGTTTCTCCTGTCTCTGTGGTTCAGGGTTATTGAGGCAATGCTGTGCTTCCTGTGGCCTCGTGGAGTCAAAGGGGACAGAACTTGTTCATCTTTAGAGCAATTCACCATCTTTCCCCCATTCTGATGTTCTTCGTTGTCCTTTCTTGCTTCAGGAAAAAGAGACAACACTTCATCTTCCCTTCCCAGCCTTTCATTTTTCCCTCAGGAGTGGAGGGCTCTTCAGATTTCTCTCTCAATGTCTTGTAGTTGGCCTCTTCTACCCGGGCTAACTGCAAACCATTAAAAGTCTCGAATAATTCACAGCCAGCAACTGATGGGAATAGAGTCCCCTGTTGCCTTCCATTTTCTGGTGGCATCCACAGTTTGCAAACACAGATAAAGTATTGCTTGACACGTCTGTCTCTCTCCTTCATTTTCCACGAGTTTTGATTCTAGTTCATCTCACAAATGTCCCTCTCTACACCTACAAAGTGTTTCTTTCTTTTGCTTTGCCCCAGGTACAGTGAGCTGCTCAGAAAGCTGCCAAATGGGAACAGCTTGGCACAGGTTTGACTGCTCCTTTGGTGTCCAAACTCTCAGTACTGCAAAGCAAAGGGATAATGTGGATTAACAAACCCATCCCAGATCTGTGGCAGAGGTAGAGATGCCCACAGCTAATGAGGAAGCACAGGAAGAGCGAGCGCAGACGGGAGTCATGAGTGCTTGTTTTGGGAAGCTGAGTAGTGTTTCAGCAGGCATAGGAACGCAGATGGTCGTGCCTTCTTCATTAAAGGAATATTCCTTAAAGGAGGAGTCCTGAAGAGTCACAGCTCCTTCACAGCTCCAGGACCCCAGGTTTGGCTGGCCAGGGCATCCTCAGATATCCTGGTATGGAGGTCCTGGAATGGGCAAGCTGCAGGTAAAGGCAAACTCCCTGGCCACAAGCACTTCAGAGACCCCCACTCACAGCAGGAGATATGACAGATCCTGTTGATGTGGCATTTAGCCTCTCTCTGGAAATGTTCCTCAGTGCTGGCTTAGGAGAAGAAATTTGGGTGCATTAGAGAGATTTGCAGGGAGAGGCTGTGCCTCATTTTAAACTCATGGGCAAGGCAACAGCTCCTTATCTCACCTCTGTCAAACGAGCCGCAGGGATCAGGATAACCCCT